>CM073772.1:72030404-72455206 GCA_037158775.1 Hetaerina titia | reverse complement strand
CAAAAGAAACTTTTGCAGATTACAGAGGCTAAGGTATCCAGAATGCAGATTTGATGCCAATCACCATGTTGACAACACCATTGAAACAAAGATATTAAGTAAAACTATAAGTTAGCTAGAAATGAGGTTCAAAGTTATGGGCATGGGATAATGATTACAAGAAAAACTTTGATTTAAAAATTTTCATTTAATCTCTCTCTCTCTTTCTATCTCTTAGCTAAAACTAGATTGACACATGTGTACGGTGGATGAAAAAAATTACTGAACATTGATACCTTACAAAAGATATCAATGGATTGATCAGAAATCCATTAACAATCCAAAATGATCACATTCCATGACCAATACATGAAGCATTCAGTCTTGTAGCACCAGCAACTGACATCAGCATACTGATTAATAATGACTTTTTGTTTAAGCATAGGTATCACAGTGAGACACAGAGTCCAAAATGTTCTCATAGTTTCTCATTATTTCAGCAACTTCAACACCCAATGGCTTGAGACCCAAGGCATTATCCTGAAAATAATGGAGATACAAATTACAAAAAAATCTTTAGCATTTAATCAAACCTACAAACTATGATAAGCCATCATTTCTGAATTTCTTTTCTTACTATTAAGTCACTTTGCAAGTTAACTTGTTGCCAGTGATTTGGCCTGATATGTGACTTGATTTCCTTGCAAGGCCATGAGTCCATCTATGACTCATTCTTTCTTTTACTTTTAAACTTTTTTTCAAACTTGAGACTCTGCATTCATTTTTTTATTGTTTTTAAGTTGACAATAAACGACATTATTTAGTTTTTTGAGCAATTAGATATGCCATTTTAAATTCAGTTCTTACCATAGTTGACTGGTTTCTCTATTGCAAATTTTTACCAAGAATGTTACTGCATGCACTCTCCTAATAATCATGATGGCCATTCTCAGACTTAACTAATGTAATTCTACAGAAACAAATTATTTTTCTTTAATAAATTGACTTGAGATGACACCACAAGTGAATGTATATTTTTTCTCAACTCAGAGCACCCACCACATTTTCTGGCCATAGATTCACGGAATATATGTATTCATATTCTCACGGTTAATATTGCAAACTGTAGGCCTCTCCAGATCGTGTGTGTTCAACATACAAAGAGTTATTACCGCAGTATATTCCAAACAAATATTTTGCTCAGTAAAGGGCATGCTTAAATAATGTGGCTCAATAATGGTTTCCTTATTTAAAATTCATATTACCAGTCCTCTTCTGACTATCACATTGGTAGCAATATGAATCACTGATGTACTGAGTTACCTATTCACTAAATTACCTAGGTATTTAAAATAAATTAAAGTTTCTGTCAAGTAAGGCCACATCTTTCATTAATAACTGCAACTCTCCTCAAAACTAATGTCATAATGCATTTGAAGTTAAAGTTTTATTTTGGTTCCTAAAGGTCCTTACAGGGAATGGATACCTAGGGAGGAGACTACACATATAGACACCTACTTTTACTGCAAGCCATACTGATATAAAATTTTGATAATTCCACTCATCATTGATACAAAATTCACTCACCTTGAAAAGAAGGTCCTTTACACCGTTGAAGGAGCCAAACAACTGGAACACCTCAGGACGCTTGTGGAAGAGGGTACTGATGGACATGAGGATGTGGCGCATGTTAGCTATTTCAGTTTCAGTCTTTGTGGAACTGGTTACCACCTGTTTTTCAAAGAGATGAAAAATACTTTCTTCAAAAGAATACCAGCCACCAGTTTCCATTCATCAAAATTACTCTATGGAAGTTGACTGCATGATTAACTTCAACAGCATTATCCCTCCAAAGGCTAATTTTGCATCCATTCCAAACTTACCATGTGGGGAGGGACCTTGGCCAAATTACAGTGAGCATAATCAGAAACTGGAGCATGTCCGCCTCCTGGGCAGAGAAGCTGGAAGTCACCAGAGTGAAGACCCTTGGACCAGTCAGCAAACTGACCAGCCTCATCTGTCGAAAGAGAATTTGGTATTCAACTCTGGTATACATCAAAGGTTTGTGCCAAAATTGTAAAAGTCACGGGAAATATAATCTCAAATGTCAGGAGTGGAGATATTGTGATGAAGCATATTAGAGTGAATAAAACTGTAAGTGTCAAATTCAGTTTTTGATCAAATAAACAATTAATGCCTTCAGGCACATCAAAGAATTTCTTGGGATAATTATTAAAATATGAAGCTTTTCTGTTGAATGAATGGCACAAGCAATAAATCAATTGATGGTTAGTACAATCAGTACTTCATCTTCTCAACTCAATAGAAGCTATATGAAATGCAGAAATAAATGCTAAAGTATATATTGAATGATATAACTCAATTTTAATAAATTGTAAAACTTGATTTTTGTAACCATATTGTAATCATCCAGTATTCAATATTGAGAGAAAAAAATTCATGTTATACAGTGCAAATTATGTAAACTGTAAGGTACTGAATTCAAATGCGGTTGAGAGACACAATTAAGGGAAAATATGAGAGAATAGGAGTGTAGGGTTTAAAATTAATGCATACCAGTGTTTTCTGAGACAGTGGTGTGTCTAACAAAGGCAACATCTCCAAGTCCAGATGCAAGGCAGTGGAAGGCTCCAGAGTAACCACTGAATTCTGTAGCACTGGCATCAGTGCAACCTTCAGGGCAGAGAGCACAGAGGGAATCAGGGGCATTGGGATAATTCTTCTTGATATCTGGCACACAGCTTCCACCGGAGAAGAAGGAAGCGACAGATTCAGTATATGGGCATTGGGACTTGCTCACTAAGCCTTGCTCCATTAAGGTGTTCAGAGGAACATTCCAGCCTAGAAAAATAATAAAATGGAATGAAATATACATATACTTATCATACTTATCGCTTTTCCACTTTGATTCAATGCTCTTGTTTAATACCACTCAAAATTATGAGGTTAGAGTGTAAAACCAAATGAATACTACACAGGGTAGCCAAGGAAGTAATAATAATGTTAAGTTTTCTATTTTGGGCACTTGCATATATTGTTCAACCAGGGAAGAACTTAGAGCAAATGAACTTTTCCTTATTAGTTCACAGTTATAGGTGACTTGGATAAAGTTTTACAAAAAGCGTTCAATATCCCATGAAGGTTGACAAAAGTCTCTTCACTTTCCTGGGAATTTAGGATTTTGCATGGTGATGAATTGGTGAAACACAGGATCAAATACAAATGAATGCTCTAAGCTCTATTTCTCCTAGATGAGTATTTATGTAATTGGTTTTATTTTGGTGAAATGCTATCAAATAATAACAAAATCATAATTGAAAGGTATGTGCAAAGCTTTTGGATATTTCAACCATATCTACTCGTACTGCCAAATATATGCTTGATTTATGGAAGGCAACAAAAGTTTCCATCAATATAATTAGCATCTAAAAATAATCTCTTCCTTAAGCAAGAGGTGATGTGTACCTGCAGTGCGGCCATATCCAGTATGACAGGACTTGGCTCCCTGCAATTCAGCAAAGGAAGAGACTGTAGAGTTAGCCCTGACAACAGCCACTGCATAATATCCAGCAGCATGTGGCTCCTCACTGTACACTTCAGCAAGGAAAGGCTTGAGCTGATATTTCCTATAAAAGCAAGAAGGCAAATAATAATACTGTGCCATGAGAAGAGAGAGGCACTGGTTTCTCTCATGTGCTGCATTTCCTTTTATGATATATTTTACCTTAAATGAATATATTTTAGTCTCATTAAAACTAGGGATGCCATGATGGTCTTTTTAAAGAACACTAAAACGGAACTCTTGAATATGAAAAGGAGACTGATTCAACCATGACTAAAACATTTCTCACTGACTTTTTGGAAAAATTGGGCATTTAATAATCGAAAATGTGATGTCAAAAACAAATTTTCTCCTGTTCCACTTTAGAAAAGTCAGATTTCAGAAGCAAAACCCATGAATTAGGATTCTATGATCAGCAACTGACAGTTTGTTATTTCAATCTATAATGATGATATTACCGTTAAATAAATAAAGGCTTACTTTTGAGCTATGCGAACCTCTCCTCCATCGAGTGTTGCCACATCAGCTTCACCGTGGGAAATGGCAGATGTACAGTCATCAATGGAAGGCTTTCGGATGCACTCAAGCCTTGGTCTCACCTCCCTTGGGAAGGCAGCCATCTTAAGGGCTTCACATTTGCTGTGGCCTACGTCGGACCATGTGCAGAACTTCAGGGGAGGAAGAGTTCCAAGCTCACGGCTGATGACATCAAGGTAACGAGCTAAAATCAAATAGATGCAACTAAATTATTCCTTATACCCAGATTCTTTGAAGATGGTTACTCATGTATGCCAAATAATAGCTCTGAGCACCATATGCGAGAGACCTGTTTAAATAGCCAGTTAAAATAAATGGCCACTTAAAAAATGTAACAATGTTAGGATTACTACTCATAAAAGAGTACTTTCCTTCACAAGATTACTTCACTTTTATTCTGATTAAGTTAGTGTTATGTAAATTTAATATTCAAATATACCTCAACTAAAAGCAATTAGGCATTATTTTCTGCATGATTCACAATGGATATTGATTTTAATCTCTTTCAAGCTGACTCACCTTTCATGAGGTATTCAGATGGGGATGGTGGGTTTGGTCCATTCTCCACAGCGGTGGTGATCTGACGGAGGGCCAACACTGAGCTGAGCCAATCACCTGGTTTCCCAAGCTCCTTGTTCTCCCAAAGGTTCTCAGTTTCTCCCAGTTCAACTACTTTAGAAATCTGCTGCCTAAGATCTTCCATTTCTCTGCAGAACAAGGAAGGGGAAGTCAGAGTCATTCAACATTTCTGGATTTTTGAAAGAGGACTCATTAACCAAAATCATTTGTAGATGTGGGCAACAATAAGTCAATGTTGTTTTCTAAGTGCAGTGAATGAAAATGCACAAATAGTTTTACTGCATCAAAATTAAAAGTTTCTCTGCAATAAATTCATAACAAAATTGGAACAATGCCACATAATCTGATAGTCAGAATAAGAACTTTTGATTTATTTATGACCAAAATATTCCATTTATTTCCCATGTATGTGTTCAGTAATGACAAACTTTTATTTGTAACTCAGAATAAGGATAGGACATCAATATAACCTACTCTGACATCTGAGAATCAAATTTTTATAATTAAGAACAGAGGTATATCAAGGGAAGCAAGGTTTTGAATATATTTGTATTTCTTTGAATGTCAATGCTTACCTATTTTAAAGATAAACAAAAAAATGTTTCCACTATTTTGCACGATAATAAAAATTCCTTGCAAGCCATGAGATTAATCTTCATTGAGTTGTTGATTAAATGTGATTATATTAACAACTCAATACTCTGTAGATGTGATGGTTAATAGTGCATTTAATTCTCAAGGCAATAAGAAAAAAACAACATTTTGAGGTTTTGCAGACAATGCCTGTAAAAATTAAATTATGGAAAGAGTTTCAAGTGATGTTTGGAAAAAAAAAATTGTAGGGAAAATAGCTTTTCTCTCAAAAAATTCTCTGATAAGCAGTCCTTTACATTAAAATAATTTTAGCAGACCAGCCCATTTATTTGACAACACAAGGGAATTGCACAAAATCCCCATTCCTCATTTCTTACTTGTATGTGGGCATGGAATGAGATTAAATGAATGATAAAAGTGATTCCCAAATGACTCTTTAACTTTTTGTCATAAAGTTCTTACACTGCATCCATAGAGTTGGCAATGTATCCAGGCCATGGGCGTCCAGCCCAAGTGCAAGGGGTGTCAGAGCTTAGAGGCACCTTGGAGCCATCAGGGCAGAGGTAGGAGTAGAGGCCCACATTCAGGAGAGGGTCACTGTCCATTTCAGGGGTTCTTGAGAAGGGCGGTAGCTGTAGTAGGAGGAACAAGGAACATTACATTTGACATTTTTTTCAAAAGTCTAAAAGAAACAAGTATTCCAAGGATTGCATGCATACAATAAGATAAAATAACTTATGATTGAATCTCCAAAAGTTCAAATAGAATTTCAGAACTCTTAAAATGATAATTTGATGCAGGATTGTCACTTATCGTTAACCATAATCTGCATCATTTTGGGGGTGAAAAATTGAGCTACTTTGCAGCATTGCTTGAAAGAGGTTTTCTTTTGAATGGAGTGCAGCAACAAAACATTGAAATATTTGCCAAAGAAAACCCGTCACTGGAGTGCTACAGCTCCTGATATGGAGCATTCCCGTACGTCATTCCTCGCCGCAAATCTCTCTCGCCACCGCGGACACTTTTGTTCGTTGTCCGGGACAATTGGTCAGGTTGACGACAAGGACAACGGAACCACGCAACGCCGAAGCGGTTGATCCACAATTTTAGTGTGACCTTTTTTGTACCATTCTACGACCATTCCTTTTGCAACATCACATTCACCCGTCCTCCCAACACGTTTGTACGCGATAGCGATAATTCCGTTGAAGACCCTCCGTCCCTCCCTTCCATTCACGTTCGGTACAAATGTGAACGTCAAGCAACGTGACTCACACACTCGCCGATATGCCCAATTAAACTCCCAGATTTTCCTTCCGAATGGAAACGGTTCGTATGAATAAAAAGGTGCGGTCAGCGCTGGATTCCCAGTCGGAAGGGCAGGCGCATTAGAACGACAAAAATACTTTTACGTGTGCAAAATTTAGCAGTTTGCTTTTAATTAAACAGTTCTACCCTTCCCCTCTACCCGACAGAACTCTCCTCTTCGCTAATGAATGCAAATCACTCAAAACCTAGGGTGTTGATAAAAATAAAGGCGTACCGCATATTTTCAGCTCATGTGCAGATATTCGTTTCCACTAGAATGAAACTCTTTGTTGGACTAATGCTCACACTTAATAATAATCACTTTAATAAAATAAAAGCTTGTCCAGCCATTATTTCTGCAGAGCGAGAGCAGTTAGCAAGAATGCCTGGCTCCAATTACCATTCGATGGGAGATTTATCCTGCGATCTATGATTGACCACGGAAAATTGAGAAAGGAAAATAAAGATTCATCGGAAAACTTCGAGAGCATTAGATTATAGGGTCACGGAAGCCCTAGTTATATACGCACACGTTTTACATATTACGTTCACAAATATAAGTATGCTGCTGATCTGAACCAAAACAATTGATACAGTACTCTACAGTACATTCATGAGATTTGAAAGAATGCTAGGCCCTCTCCTCTGATGGACAAATTCTGATAGAAAATCTCATCTCGCATTCGAATTGGACGGAAGGAAAAGGTCACAGACGGGGAGAGGGTCACCCGTCTGTAAATTTTTCTTGTCCCCCATACCATCAGCTTCACCGGTGAGCGCTTTCTACCGGGACCATTTTCTACGATTTAAGACTACAGGTGTGAAGAGATCCTGATTGATCCAGTTCGCCTACGAATCTCATAATGCTCAGCGCTCAAGGATTTGAGTACTCACCCCAAAGAATTGTCTCACGACGACCACTTTGGTCCAGGCAACATCACCACGGTTTGGAGAAATCATGCACCGGATGGCACCGTCGTAGCCGGAGTACTGGTCTGGGTAGTTGCAGGTCTCAGGGTTTTCACAGAGGGAGCAGAGGGAAGAGTATTCGGCCTCTGCAGGACAGTGGGATTGAAAAAATAAGAAAAACCGTTTAGTTAAAGTTTTTTATGAAGCCAAAAGTTTGGACTTTTGACCATTTTTGACATTATTGCCTGAAACTTAACTCTTAACTTATCCAATTTAACGCGATAGTGGAAATTGCAAAATTTCCATCAAGTGACGAGATCAGATTCTCACGATCATTCATGGTTGGGCAGAAATATGATTTATCCATATATGTCCTGTGTTATATAGAAACTTAAACATAGCATACATATATCGATAGTTTGTTAATGCATCGATAATATTACCCATTTATCGGTAAAAAAATATCTATTCGAACACCACAGATTATTTCTTACGGAGTGGATGCCAAGATTTGAATACTACAAGTTTATAAAATTTTATGCACATCTTCTAGTCATATTTCCATTGAAAACACGTCATAAACACCCGTAATAATTGCAGCAATAGAACAAATATAAATTAATTTTGTCGAATGAAGTGCATAACAACGAATCAAAGCAGTAGTGCATAATCAAATGTTGTGCATGGTAATAATGGGAAGTTATTTGAATTTTTTAATCAGAGAGCAACTTTACCCGTGTATACTACTGAATTTAAGGGTCAGGCCAACGAAAAATCATTTTAAAGTAAGATTATAATTGATCAATTAATTGATTCATCGGCATACGGCTCCTTTTAACCAATGCGGAAAACATAAGTTGACCGCAGAAGCTCTTTCGAGGGATTTCTTTACAGAGACAAATCTGCTAAACGTTGAAATGGTTATTTTTTGTACCCTGCAAGTGTCTCTAAATGGGGATGATAGTGACAGCTTGACCGAATATATGCACTCATCGAAGCGAGCGCAAGGGAAAGGCCATTCCAAAAACTTCCCACGCGCATTGGCGCGCGGTGAAAATCCTGCGTAACTGCACTTCCCAATGCGCAGTTTGCCGAGCCTTCTTTACCCCTTGGGTATACGCGCGTATTTCATTTCATTCAGTTAACAGTGAAGGAGACATTATTTTCTACCCGAGACGGATTAATTCCAAAGACCTGAATGACCCGTTTGACCAACTCGGCAAAACAGAAATAAAAGAATGTATATAAATTAAAGTTTCTTACTCAGTCGCTTGTTGGTTTCTTCGTCAGGGGACCAGTTCCCGACAAGGCATGCCTGAGGGAATGTTTGAGAGAGAGCCCGCAGTTCGTTTTCCCTTTGTGAGCGTGGCTCCGATGGGTCTGGCTGGGGCAGGATGCCCATTTGGGTCAACTGGAAAAATAAAACCACGTGTTTAAGATTTCTACTCGACCCCCACAGCATGCGGACAGACATTTCAATGGAGTGTAGCACTGTCAATATGGGAATCAGGTAAAGATAACATGCTTTTGTGGAGCAAATCTAGTTATGGAACAGAAGTATACCATCCAAATCCCAATTTCACTCAATATGCATGAAACTGACAATGAGGAACAGCCAATAACACTGATAATAAATTTTAATATACAGTTTATACTTTATAAAGACGACGACGAAATAACCCCATGACAACAATATCTGTCCAATATCTTTCGCAAAGCATTGGTCATCAAACGAAAGTTTGATGACCATCAAACGCAAGTTTCCTCTTCAATATCGAGTAACTTTGAGCATCTTTGCGGTAATCTTTGGCCATTAAAAAACAGCTCATTGGTATCAAATATTTAATATAATCAAGAAACACTCAGTACTTTTGCTTTTACTTTCGATGCCTCTGAGGCACTTATAAACTTTCTTCTCTTTGCAGACTAGATTCAAATTGGTCATAATAATGGTTGGGATACAACCAAAACGATCGAACGATTTCGATTTTAGCTGTTTGCAGAATAGATTACTTATAACTCTTCCTATGGAAATTCGGCAAATACAGCTCAACAATGACCGGAAAGGGCGCTTATTAAGCGGCTTACTGAAGGTGGCGTTGACTTCTTTCATTTACTTTTGCCCTCATTTCTTCACTCTCTTTTCGTAAAACACCTCCTCTGGATGATAAACAACCTGTCGCTTTTCTTAAGTCATTAAGTGGCATCTGCCAACCACCTCGTCATTAGTAGCTTGCAGTGCCAGACAAGATTTTCATTTTCAGGCGGTAGAGCTGATTAGGCCACACCTGGTGAACGGTATTCCCTCCACAACCTCACGAAAAGTACTCAGAACGCCATAAGAGCTACAATTAAGGTTTACCGTCGTGCACATATAAATCAATAGCCAATGAGTAATAGCACATCTGGCTGCGTTAATTTTGGTTCTGCTTCGGCACTTTTAATTTATGATAAATATCTATCAATCTCCAATCGAGGAATGTATTTTTTATAAAACCTCTTGACACATTACTTTATCGGATTCAGCTGACTCGGAAGGAAACACCTTTTGGATCGGCCGCAGTCTAGTGGATGGAATATGTATCGCATCAATACCTAGTGGAAGGAAAATCATACAAGTGGGAATCTAATGAAAAACATCGGCAAAACAAAATAAATTATCAAAATATATTTTTTTCTACGCACGTTTTCCATTAGTACAACGTTTGGGTAGCGATAAATCCAAAAACATACTCATACCAATACTGCAGACATGGAGTTGTGATAGAACTTCACGATCAGAATATTAACTATCCGACAGTCATGATTTGACTGTGGTCATAACATTTTGAACTTAATCGCTATCATCAAGGAATCTGACTATAATACTTAACAGCATGGGCTTGTACATCAAATATTAACCCAGGATTGCTTCGCTCCAAAAGTTAAAGTCAGCACTAACAAATAAAGCTTATACGAGAGATTAATTATCTTTTTTCGTACATTAGAATTTAGATAGGTTCTTAATTTTCTAAAGAAATTTTGGGACCAGACAGATAATTTAGGTGTGAATATCTCGAAACCGGGGTGAAAACTTATATGAATGCATCGTACATTTCCTTCCAACAGTAAATAAGAATATTGTCTCTAAGAATGTCGTTCTAGTTTCACACCAGTGCTTGTTGCAAGCATCACGACTCACCTTGGTCAATGGGATCTTGTAGCCAACAGTCCGACCGACTCCAGTGTGGCAAGATTTGAGGCCACGGAGGGCGGTGATGTCGGGGATGGGAAGATCATTGCGGACGAGAGCAACGCCTCCGTAGCGCACATCGTCTGCAACGATTAAAAGATGGCGTTAAAATTTAAGGAGGTGGAATGGAGCGGGATGAATGTGATGGATATTCCTAAGGGTTAACTCCTTTTATCGACACATCATGATGGTAATAAGGAATTGAGATATCGGTAGCAAGTTGTTGGAAGGTTTTTGTAAGCAATATCCGAAGCTAATACAATTGCAATGAAAAACTACTATTTTACCAGTGTTCCGGTTGACACTGCAACCATGTACAGGGAGGACGGTTGTATTGTAAAGAAAGGAGGAGGACGGAGAAGACACCCGTATCGAAGTACTGACAGTCATCAAGTGACTATCGATTTGGTGACGACCACGGTGTAGTGTTCTCGACATAACAGTCCTCCTTCCTATTGGCCTTGTTGACCGAAACACTAGCATAGGAGTTACTTCTTCTCTTCGTTGTAATAATATTTGTCTTAAGATATTGCTTTCAACAATGATATTAATAATTAGGTAGGCACCGACGTCAAGGCTCTTGTTGATACCAAAAGATTGAATTAACCCGTCAACAACGGACAACATCATAAATTCAGGAAACAAGGGGAGGGTTGCTGAAGTCTGTGATTGGTTACGTACCCACCCGGTGTTCATGAAATGATAGTTATCTTTTTGGTTGCATCCGGAGACATTTTGAATGAAACCCGGAACTTTCCACCATTTATCTTAAGTATCCCGATGAAAACTTCAATTCATTAGGTTGACAAAAAAAATCGGGGGATTACTTCCTCAATTCTACCCCTCACATTTTAATGAAACAAATGATTAGTGGCAAAGGGCAATTAGCCACGGAGCGGGAATCCTGCGGTGAAGGAGGAAATTAAAATTTCCCCCGAAAAATTATCAAGAAATCAATAGATACCCTGGCAGTAAAAATGAAATCGGAGGAACATTCAATCTATCATTAATCAAAAAGTTTCCGTTGAGGAAAGCTAATTTAAAAAAAAGGAGCGGGATCTTTTCGCAAAGAAAAGAGTACGATTTCTCGAATAACCGTACCAAGAAGAAAGCTCATTGTAATATACCACACGGAGTTCATTTGTGCTCCAAATCGCTTCCAATTCATCAATTCATTTTCGAGATACGTAGCGGGTGACTGCGCACCTCGAGGACGACTCGATACCGGATGGAAACGAGACGGGTTACGAATTCGGTGTGGTGCAACACGACGTACTTCCTTCATTTAAATACGAAAACATACTATGCTTCAGCGTCCACAGTCAATTTCATTGGACGATCTTGGTTATCGAGACTTGTTTTAAGATTTGATTCGGATGAGACACTGATCGGAAAATAAAAAAATACTCCTGAGCCAATATGTACAAAAAGAAAATACCGGTGTTTTGAAAATTGTGATTACATATTGGACTTGAAATATCCTTAAATGACATCTACAGTTGGAGCAGCTTTAAGACGGACTCTGGAGCTCACCGTGCGTGGCGTTCTTATCACGGATCTCCTCGAAGACGACGAAGTGGGAGTTAGGGAGGTGGTTGGCGACATACATATCCTCCGGTTCTGCCGGCCCGAAGTCCACGCTGCCGTCACGGATCTTCTCATAGCACTCCACCCTGCGAAACAAACATTTGGATGTTGGATATTTGCATCATTTTTCCAGCTGTCTCGTTTAGTCATCTCTTCTCACTTAACTGTCGAATGCCGAATGCCAAATGAACGCCGATCTTGGACCACTTTTTCGAAAATACAATCAATTAATTGGTCCTCTAAAAGAAGTCGCAAACGTAATATAAAACATTACTTATCATAGTCATTGAACTTCAGATGAATGGCAGATTTCGTTACAGAATGCTCTACATAAGGTAAAAGCCGGCATTCGCCTCATAAGCTTAACGTCAGCCGAGAATTTACGAAACAGGCCCTTGGTTCTGAACCACAGGCGGTGGAAACCTTGCAAACCGCAGAGGGCTAGTTCTTGATCTAGGCGAACACCAAGATGACCTTCCTAGTGACATGCTTAGTTTAAATGCAATACAATTTAATTTACAGCGCATAAGAGTGTAATATCTTAGTGGAAAATAACAGAGTAAAGCTTCATTTGAAACATCGAGAAGTTCAAAAGTGGATTTGTTAAAAATACTACGTTAAAATGTGCCACTACGACGTCAATTTGGAGTCGTTGAAAAACACATGAGATGATCGGTTCATTGCTGAAATTTAATCACTAATTGCATTCCAATATGTTTACCAATAGTGCCAAAGGTATAAAATTAACTTCAAAATTATCGGACAGAATGAATTGATTAACGGGGTTCTTTTCTCAGACAATATTAAATTATAGAAACTACTTAACGGTGACATCCCATGTGACAACATGTTAATCCCTCAAAAACGTTTCCAGTTTCCCATCCGTTTTCATTCGTGCCTACAATCCCCTATCATAGTATGGTAGGAGATTCTAAGCACGAACAGAACAGATTTTGTTGTAGTAATAGTTAGTCAAATCTTTGGGTGATTTACAGGGAATAAGCATAATTCTCTTGATTTTGAAAGTACATAAAGAAGTTTTGAAGCACGTAATAATAACTATTTATCCTCGAAAGTCTTCCTTCATGTTATCATTTCTTTCAAACGAATTCGAATCCGACATGATTACCTGAATTTTTAATGATTCTTAAAATTCTTTGTTTTCACAAACTAAACTAGAGAAAGCTAACAGTTTCTAAACTAGAGACATCAGACCAGCTTATTTCAATGACGTATCTTTTACTGGCATGACTAGTTCGTTGAAGTAAAAAAATAATTCCAAACTGTTGAAAATTTGTCCCTCTAAAATGCCCTCGTCGCTGGCGTTTTGTCATTCTTGGGTGCCAGCGCAAGGCTTAGGACGAGAGAGATTCGCTAACAACTCCCAACGGAAATATATGTAGACCTTTAGGTTTGCAAAAGCTACATGACCATGTCCTCTAGCATCGCATCCATACTGTTTTAAAAGAATGGAGTTATTGTGGTCGTTTTTGGATCACTCACCTATCCCTCACTGCGAAGCACTCCAGACGGATTCCCTTGGGGGATGCCTCTTCCGTCATGCGATGACATGACTCCAGGTACTGCTTCGGAACGCACAACTTGTCTGTGGAGAAAAAGCACGATTTCAAAACTAACAATTCCAAGCACATAAGAAAACATTCACGAAGATGCGTAGTTTTTGGTCAGAGGGAATGAGAAAAAATAAATATCTATAGTGAATAAAATTAATCTTTTCCAAATTTGTCTTTCATGACTACACTAGAAACTAATGGATACTTATCGACATTCCATGAAGCACAAATACAAAATCCTGTTCTTGGTTGGGAATACTAAAGCATAAGTGCCTGGATATGAATTCATATTCTTATTAGTCTAGTTATTTCTATCAATAGTGATTCAGACAATAATCAGAACAGTGTAACAGGAGAAGCTGAAAATGTCGTTATCCCCGTTCCTCGGTCGGCGTCTCGACCACCGGTGTGAACTGACCGCTCACCGATAGGCAAAGGGAACAAATCACAGAGAAAAAGTGCGCCGCTCAATCCAATTGAAATCACAAAAAAATAAAGAGACCAACGTTAAAAAAAAATCTAAAAATGTAGAGAATGCTCGGGGCGTGTGCCAGATTCGTCCATTCAACGGTTAGAGAATACTTGGGTAAAAAATGTTTGTAAACTCTAACTTCTTATTGTAAAATCCATGTTTTTTCCGCCCCTTACCAAACTGGTTTCATGCTGTCCCGCATGGAGAACCGTGGGATAGCCGGAGAAACTAGAATTATAGACTCCGGCCCAATAGATGACTCGTTTGAAACCAAAAAAAGACACATCCCATTGAAATGGAACCGCGGGGCGAATCCATACTCACGACAAAACTTTAAAGCTCCCCATCTCAAGCCACGGTCACCGAAAAAAAATTACCCGCGCAAGAATAAAAATAGCGAAATCACCGCGCAAAGTGAATTAAACGGGTGTTCTGGAGAGCCATACTCAATGAAGGAAACGTTTGAAACGGAATCCCAGGGTGCCGTTTCAGTTATCCCGTTCGGTATTCGACATCCCCAACCTTCAAGTGTGGCGAATTAAGCCCGGTTGAAATGCCGGAGGACAGCCCTGCTCCCAAGAGAGAGAGCGATTATTACTCGAATGGTTACTCACAAGTCTTGTGCGTTGTGTGGGGCGCGGAGGAGACGAGGACCACCGACGCCAAGAGGAGTGCCAGTACGTTCGGGACCTTCCCCATGTTGATAGGGACGATCGGCTTCAACCCGTAGGCGGAGAGAGAGAGAGAGAGAGAGAGCCGGGGTTGAGTGCACGGATGCAAAGAAGGAGATCCCGTAGATGTGTAACTGCGGACACCGACACCCGCCTTTATATACCCGACCTCCCGGAAAAAAGCCGCAAGAAGCCTCCCTTCCCCTCTCGTCATATCCCCGGCTGCAACACTCTCACATACACACACACCCTCCCTCCCTACTCCAACCCCTCCTCTCACCCCATCCTCCTTTCCCCGGCCGCATCAATCTCCGCGACGATGGTCGGGAGTGTGGGAGGAGTCAAGGTCAATGCGTCCTCTGTGCCACCCTTTTGCCGTTTTATTTTCGCTCGGATTTTGTTCCTTTTTTATTTTCTTTTTCATCTGTGAATCCGTCTCCATTGTTGCGGAGTCGGCATCAATTTCCATCCTTGCCCTCTTTGGTATTCCGTCGAAGAGGGGCGGTAGGGGGTTAGCCCCGCGGCTTAGGGGGCGGCGTCGGTGGCTTCTGGTTGGATGGGGTTTGCTGGTCCCCCGTCCATCGTCTCCAACATCATTTATGCAGCCTGGTGTCCGTAGGCGGTGAAGTGTCCACGCGTTCTGTCCCGAATCGGTCCATTGTTCAAACGGAACGTTCCGTCGTTCACCAAGCACTCCGACCTGCCCGTTCAAATTCAACATCAAGAGCGTCATCCCAAATAGTAAAGTACACGTAGTACGTTTGAACAGAATAAGGTGCAGGGGAAACTTGCAGATGTCTTCATTCGGGCGTCAAATCGCGCGTCATCTTCCCACAGAAGTCAAGCCCGGGGGAATTCAT
Organism: Hetaerina titia; assembly: GCA_037158775.1. Taxonomy (NCBI): domain Eukaryota; kingdom Metazoa; phylum Arthropoda; class Insecta; order Odonata; family Calopterygidae; genus Hetaerina; species Hetaerina titia. The sequence goes on along the minus strand of CM073772.1, from coordinate 72,439,321 downwards.
TAGTTTCTAAAATCATGAGGAAGAAAGAGATCAGCTGGTGCCACCTTTTTTGGATCTTAAGAAAGCTTTCGATTGACTCCCAAACATCAAAGCGATGCTCATGCGGCAAGGATGTGGAATAAGTTGGAAGATCTCAAACTGGATTCAGGACTTTCTCCCCAAATTCAAACCTAAAATAGTTACGAACAGTCCATTTCCCAAATGCGTATGCTTAATTAGTTTCGGGTGACAGCCGGGGAAGCGTAAAGAATCCTTATTGTTTCTCATGCACATCTATGAAATGAAGTTAAAAATATAAAAGGCAACACTGGACTTCTTTTCGTCCTTACGGGCATTTTTATAGAAATACCGAGTCATACGGATTGAGGAATACCCGAAGGCGATTTAGGCAGAATTAGAGAATGGTTAGAGTGAATAAGCTTAGAATTAGATACTTAAAAATTGTTGGACGGCACACATCTTAAAAAGGAGAGAGGTACTCCTATGTGAATACCCATGGGGGTGCTCAAATTAGTGCTGCTGATCGTGTAAAATACGTAGGTGTCATCATTAACTTCGAACCTAACTCGGGGAAGAAGCACATTGTATCTGAGGTGCCACCTTTAATGCATGTATGCTAGCATTGTAATTATTATTAGGTAATCTACCGTTTAAGGTAGGTTTTTGGATGGACACAACTATCAAATAAACATTTTGTGACTCCCCACCTAGCAAACTAATCTACATCAGGTCCCTTTTCATCCCTGTGTACTTCTTTCCTCCCTTCATCCCGTCCAAATCCCTATCCTGTTCCTGCCCTTACCTCGCTTGCCCAACATTCTCCCCTCTATTACCCTCTTCAACATTCCACTACCGATCAATACGCCTTTCATCCATTTTTCCTGCCTCCATACGATTTCTCTCAACAAACCCCTCTCCTCACCCACCATCTCTAGTACTTCCTCAGCATTGTAATTTATGGCTGTTTTTTGTAATAATTAATTGTAATGTATGGCTGGAATATCGAGGTACATACACACATACACTCAAGGCAGTTAAGACAACACGCTATTTATTATTTCTCGTTTATTTTATTTATTATTGTTTCTCGTTAGCCAGACCGCAGATCGAATTTGACGTGAGCAATTAGGTTAACTTAAAATATTTGACTGGAGAAAATTACAAAATATAGAGAGAAGCTGGACGGTTCGTGAATGGCACCTTGGTGAATAAAGAGCATTTCTACAATTACTACTTTAACTGGGAAATGAGCCAATAGAGACTCGAAGAGCTCACGCTAGATTGAACTATTAAAATTGGATTCTTGTGATTTTATTTGCGAAATCAGAGAAAGATTAAAAGTCAAAGATCAGCATCTTCAGGTCAAACAATAATGGAAATATATGAGAGATGGCTTATCGAACGGGTAGTTAAAGATCCTCCTTTCCTGATAGAATTAGTGGTTTCAGAATACTATGCTAGCTATGCTCCCTATTTTTTCCTGGATTTTATGTTCTTTTACCACATGGAAAATTTCTGGAACGGTTCATGTACCTTCTAAGTAACGGTCATGAAACGTTGAATGAACGAATCAGGTCCATTGGCTGAAACACGAATTTTCGGTGAGATTCACTCCAAAGTAATGGACTGTTGGACTCAATAATTAAAAACGTCCTGCATTTAATTTAACCCCAATTTTTTTTGTAAATTTTCCATTAATTCATGTAGTAATTTTTCGCGTCTATCAATCTCACGCTTGTACACGCATTAATTTCTTAAAACTAATTCACCAAACCTTTATACTTCATCCACATCCGCGATTCATTAGCTCTCACTCGCATCAAGTTGAAATATTTATCATCATTACAAACCCGTCCATCGCCCCCTCCCGCGAAAGAGTTCATTCAGCGTATGACTTTACGCTAACCGCCCTTCATTTTGACTTCGACCTAATTTTCCGCCCGACCCTCAATGGAGAGGGATTTCAAAGCGCCGACTAACCGAAGATGGCGATCAAATTTGCGGGAAATCGGAAGCATTGAAAAAAATATCGCAAACCCTGCATAGGGATAAACACACTAGAGACAATTGAAAATAAAAAACTACACTACGCAGTGACCAACACCGGTACAGTCATTACCTGCAAGGTCGTTCGATTTAACTCACGAGATGATCCCAAAAATTCTGACTTGAAAGGTCTTAGCTAACAGTAGCCTTTCATAAAAACAAATGCTTGAAATGAATACAGTGAAAGGCTGACCAGTTTGAGAGTAACCCTACTTAGATGACAATGAGTATCACGCTACGACTTCCCATATCATCTAATATGAGATCATTTGGAGATTCGAAGACTTAAAAGTTCAGAGTAATAGAATTGATTCAGTCGTGTGAATTTGTGAAAGTTTACGGGAAAATGATGAACTATTCAAATTAAAAGACACCGCGGGAAAATCCGTAATAACTTTATCTGCTCATTGAAAAATATCCATCGATGAATTAGGATTTGAACCCGGATCCCTCAACCTCCGGCGGAGTGCTTCAGCCATTTAGCCAAGAAAAATTGCCACCAACAATCAGTGGTTTATTGCTGTCAATTTCTTGATCGGTCGATTTTTTGAAATTCACTAACGAAAATAGACAGTAATCATCAGTGACACATGTAACTTTATAATTATAATAATATCCATCAATAAAAAAATTAATGGGCGAAGATTATTATAAAAATAATTAATGAAATGCTAAGATGGTTGAGCAATTCAAGATCGACTAAGTACTAACAAAAGGCTGGTGACATTGGGCCTTAGAGAGACACACTGTCGATTCGAGACGAACGAGTCCCTAACACAAAAAAGAGTTATGTACTAATTAAGCGTTTTAAAATATTTTTCTAATAGTTGAGCCCTTAGATTCAATTTTTTGCGGCATCCTGATCAATACTTTGGTATTTTTTTCCTTACGGAATCTCCATTTTTCAATATGATTTTGCTCATGGGCAATTTGTTGCTCTACGTAACTTATAATAATTATTAATACATATTACATAGTCGTTAATATTAATTTAATAAAATCAGTATGTATGTAATTAAATATTTAATTATCTTAGATTTATTACGTGAATTGTCCTTGCAATAACTCACGTAAGGAGCTTAATGGTGCCGCTAATCACTAAATTCCGTCGAACCATACTTATTCTCCACCCCATCCATAATTAAGGTATTCCAGTGTGCCGATGCATCCCGATTATTAGCCACTGCAATAAAACATTTCGGCTGGATTTTCGGCTCGGAATTTAGTACGCAGATTAATGTACATGAGTTGTTTAATATTAGGAATAACCAATTTAACTACCATTGCTTAAAAATTTGCTCTTACCGTCACCCAGCTTATAACAAGAAATCGAGAGTATGTATTTAAAAATAAGTTTACATCTCAACACCGCATTTTATTTTAATTGTAATCCAATGGCACACAATAATCGACCCTCCAGTCAGAATATTATAAAAGTATTCAGCACTATTCCAGTTCACCAATGTCATTGGCATCTTTCCTAAAAATGCAATGATCCCGGAGATAAGAAATTATTAAGGTGATGTACAATTTTATACCGAAGAGACATAGCCTAAGGTTCTCAATATGCCAAAGGTTCTCAAACAGAAATCAGTGATGGAAACTACGAGCTTTGAGTTTCGATAAACTTGTTTGAAAAACAAAACAAAACAAAAAACGGGCTTCCTCTAGTTTCAATACAAGTACTTTCACTTTATGGCCCACTTAAGGAAATTAAATAAATAACGAATTATCACTCAATTCAGAATAGAGGAAGGAAGAGACAGAAGGAGAAAGACCTGGACAAACTATTACGACGTTGAAGGTATTGTAGCAAACCTTGGTCATAATTTTACGCCAAAAATATACTGCAGTTTTCATATGCTTAGTTATGCCGAGAAGATTTGACATCAAGAGAATGGTGAAGTGTATAGTACAATATAGAGTCCTAACTGTGAAGGCTTGTAAAAGTATGGAAACTGTCCGCAAATAATTTTTTTTTAATATGATCAATATGTATTATAACAATAAGCTGTAAATTATTTCGATGAATAGCTACGTTCTTCCAACACGCTATGCTAATGAAGACACGAATTGAAGAAGTTTAGTGGGCTTTAAAGTTCTTCGAACTGCGTTGAGGTGGCATGACTTCGAAGATGATTTGAGAGAGAAAAAGACAATATTTATCAAACAGCTGAGTCAGACGAGAAATTTCCATGAAAATCAAATTGGAGAGAGATAGAGAGAAATCATAACAACAAATGTGTTGAATGGCCATAAATAACGCAGCCACCACTACTGCCACAAGAGTGAACAAATTGCGGCGTTTCCCTTATGGCGTTCTCTTTTCCTCATAGCCGTTCCACTTCTGGGAAACAAACACCACTTAAGTCGGTTATGACCCACTATATATTGACATTCATCGCGAACTAGGCGTACCTATTGCATAAGCATTACTCACCTCGCACGGTGGGTTGTGGCATTTTTCATGAATTTTTCCAACTCAAAAAAATATACGCAAAAATCAGTCGGAAAAAAATTTCTGTTTCTCGTTCAAAACCAATATGAATTGTCCCTTTAGGGTAATTAAGCTAAAATGGCGCTCATAATATTGCCAGTAGGATTTTCTGTCATTTTTTCAAAATCTTCTTTCCTTTCCAGGCAAATTTAAAGCGGCGTCATTGCACCAAATCAAAATTTTCTTTCCTTGAGTTATCTACAGTAGTGTACCTGTAGTATCCTCATCATTCTTCGCGTAAGCAAATAAAGGCGAAGATCAACGTATCGCGTTCTCTCAAATCCTACCTGCACCGTAATTAAAACAAAATAAATTACTACTCGTACTTAACTCATAACCATAGTTACGAAGTTTCCCAGGACTATAGGAACAAACTACCACTTCACTAACCCCTTTCCGATTGCGCAGTCTTCTTATTCCTCCAGTTAGACCTATGCTCTTACCCTTTTTTCATCCCTTTGTACTCTCAACTCGCGGAAGTAAAAAACACAATGTATCTTTCTACCAATTTTTAATTGGTACAACTAGTTTCGACACATTGACGTCATCATCAGGTACCCTATTTTTGACTCTTCAAGCCATCGTTTCCGCCCTTTACCTTCCCTTCTTATTTCTTCGGTAACGTAAATCACATTCTTCGATAAGTAGTTCCTACTTAGCTCGTAGCCTATACAGTCCGTTTGCCTGTATTTAATCAAGCTCATAGGTGGTTTTAATTCGCCTAGACACTTCTGTTCCCCCTCATTCCTTACTTAATCCACTCACTTGATTTTGGACATTAACCATCAAACCCACGTCTTATGGCTTTCCGTTCTTATCATTTACTTTTTAATGAGGGTGCGCGTTTCACAGTCATTTACATTAACACATTCCAGATGAAGCATTTAATCATTCCTTTCCATCGATCGATGTCGCCATCACTGATTAATGCTTTCCCCAGTTTCCGAAATTCTTCCTTAGCCATTCATTTGTCTTTATCTCAATTCACTTCCGCTTCTCAAGTCCTCTCACCGCTTGCGAACTTAAGGTATTTAATTCTTACCACTTGTGCGAGTCTCGCGAATTCCACGAGCAGTTCTATTAGTCTAAAATCTCCGACTCCCATTTATTTCAGACGTGCTCTTCTTCCAGACACTCCAGTTTTTCCACACCGCACATATCTTCTCGCCAAAAGAAATAATCAAGGGCGAAATATCCCGTTCACTTGCATAAAATTGATAAGATTAAAAAAAATATATAAAATTACAGAACATGCGAGTTTCGGGATTAACATTAACATAACAGGTTACAGTTTCTCAATCCGGAAATGCAAATACGGCAAATTCTTGACAACATGGGGTCATGGAAGGGAGGAGGCGCATGAATAATCCAAAAAAAAAACACATTTTTACGAATTTTTTTTCATTTTGGGTTTGCGGATACTGCAAATGAAATGTTTTTTCCGTGAAGTCTGTTATCTTGGGAGGGCCAATGGACTCAATGGGATTTTAATTTTTCCTCGACAGGTCAAACTTTTCCCAGACAAGTAATGAGAATGTTTTTGAGGAGTGATTCGGAAACGGACGGCTCAAGACTCGGTCTCCTGCCGGCAAGTGGACCGAATTACAAATGCTCGCACTAGCTACCTATTGATTATATGTGTGTGTATATATATGTATATATATGTATATATATGTGTATATATATATATATATATATATATATATATATATATATATATATATATATATATATATATATATATATATATACATATTCAAACTTTGAAAATCCCGCCATACGGCGCACAAATATTCATTCAAACATAGAAATAGGTGCAATAAATACAAATTACCCAAAGCCGTACTCTTGGGGGCACTAGTTAGGGGACACGGGGGAGGGTGCAAAGAATAAGGATAACAAAACTGCACACACTCTCTCACTCCGGTATTTGCAGTGCAAATTGACCGTTGCAAGTCACAAACACACACGCACTCAGGGTTTACGGGGGAAAAAACCCCTCGCCAGGGACCACACACTCAGACAAGGCAAACAAAACCACACGCACTCCGGTATATGCAGTACAAATTGACCGTCGCAAACACACACGCACTCAGGGTTTACGTGGAATTTAACCCAACGGCAGGGACCCTTCACTCAGACAGACGTAAAAATAGAAATAGTACGGCTTTGGGTAATTTGTATTTATTGCATTCATTCGGCCGTAGTACGTTCCCTTTTGCTTTATTATAGAAATAGGTATAAGGAAAGGGGATAGGAAAACACATAAAACCGCCTTCCCCACATGTCCTGTGTTCGCCTTTTATGTGTTTTCCTATCCCCTTTCCTTATACCTATTTCTGTTTGAATGAATATATATATATATATATATATATATATATATATATGTATATATATATATATGTATATATATGTATATATATAATAAGTATATTACCAAATAATCGCTAATCAATAATGTAACCAAGGGACCAATTAATAGTATCTTGTATATAGTAACATCGACACATAAATGAACACCTAATACTCATTAAACATTTTTATCGGCTTAATTTTTTCTTTATTTCTCGTTAAAAGGCAATCTGTGGAGTATCATCATACTGAAGAAATATTCCCGTAGGGTGAAGATACTTGACCATGTGAACGTTTTTTGGTTCCGGTCACCGTCGACTTCCAACGTCCATATTACGAGCCTAGATATTCCGTCGCATGTCATTATGCTCCCTAACCACCACATCTCCACACAGAAACCACGACCGAGACGGGACTCGAAACTATGACCTGAAGATAGCGCTGGCTAGAGATTTTTAGAATATATTCCATTTATTATAGTAATTTCAACTTAGTCTATATGAAGTACGCTCTATCATTTGGGATGATTAAAAAATGGGCATACCAAGTTATTTCATGCATTATTTTTCCACGCACTAGGCGCTTTTAACATGGACAATCATGAGCCACTCATAACATTGACACTCATATTATGGACCACTTTAACACGGACACTCATTAATGCTCATTCGAACAGCTAAATGTTTTCCAGATGTGAAGAACAACTAATTAAACGTCAGATACTTACATTAATTCAATAGCATACATATCAAACGGAGTTTTTACAGTTAACAGAATGGAATGGTTTAAAATAATACACTATGTACTTTTAATCATGTGATATTTAATTAATTGGCCTTGAAATATTATGCAACAATTATTATTATTAATTACAAAATGTCGATTGATTTCAGAGAAACGAAATTAAATCGACGATTAGAGTTGAAACTATGTTACATGCCCTTACGTACAGGTTGTATATCATGTCATGGTGATAGTAAATATACATTGTGATCTAAAGTATCAGAAGTGTCATACCATTGAATAGGATTAAATGCTAAACTAATATTTTATATGTTTTTTTTTAATATTCCGAGTGTGAATGACAATTGTTGGAAAATTCACCAAGGCCAGAGCTCGGACTCTTTACGTTAGCACGCGGCTCAGCTAGGCGGTTTGGGCGATTTCGCGTCGCCCGCTAAGTCTTCGCGATGGTCCAAACGTATCCATCTACCTAGCGGGTACTGCGGAGCTCGACCCATTTGCCTTAATGACGACGTCTTGAGCCTTCTTCGCTGGAGGGGATGAGTGCCTCCGGCGCAACGCGGGAAATCCCGAGAGAATTATCGCAAGACGGTGATGCCCTCGGAAGATTGCCGGGAACAAAAAGAAAGAAAACGGATCAGAGCCCGCCCTGTGACGGAAGCTTAAGCGAACGAACGAGGAAGATTCGCGGGGTGGGATAGGGGCAATCTCAATGCAGAGGGATGACGTGCCGGTCTTGCCGGCGCGACGGAGGGTTTGGGGGGCAGGAGGAAGCGCGGAGAATATTTTTTTTGGAGAACGAAGAGAATTAGGGTCGGGGGGACCCCATATTATTCTGCGCTAAATTTCAGTTGCCTATACTTTTTCCCTTGGTTCACTTAAGAAGTAACAAAGAACGTTTTTTTGTGAAAAAAATCAGAATTGAGCTTCAATTTTCAAATTTCAATTTAAAATCAATGTTTTTAATCAATTTAAAAATTTTTGAAACAATGAAAGGAGGAGAGACTAAAAAAACGCAATTCTAAGAATGGAAAAGTAAACATACTGGAAGTCTATACATAATTCGTTAGCTTTTACCAGTGATATACTTAATATGAACACAGAGCATGTTTTATTCACGGTGAGCGTGCTTTGAAGAATTGCGAGTCACCTTAGAAGATCATTTATTCATTTAGGCTGAAAGCGATCGAATATTTGTCGACAAATACGTACGTTTTTAACAAATTTTTCAAGTGTTTACTTATCCTAAAATATGATCCATTTTCGTAAAAATTCATTACCAAATAAACATTTGTATATGATTTACATTAAAAATAACTAAATTCACCTAAAAGCTTAGCAGCAACAAATTATAAATAAGATCCAGTATCTTTATATGGACACTCAATTCTTGGGAAAAGCAATGAGAAGAAATTTCACAAACAAAATTATTTTCCCCATAGTTATGGATTTCATGATGTACAGAAAAGATCAGCAGATTTTTTCGTATTGTAGCGTAACGTTTGGTTTGTGCTCCCATCATCTAGTTTTCGAGAAAGGATGAAGAGCGTAGATTGGAGGTTTTTAAGATGGGGAAGTGGAGAAAGATATAGAAAAGGTTAGGAAAAGATAGTAAATTAGAGAAGTGTTGGGTGTTACTGGGGAGGGTGATAGTTTTTTTGAGAATTACTGAAGACGGCAATCGAGGTGGATAGAGGATATACTGATAGGTGTTGTGATGCTTAAGGTCATGAAAGGAGAGAGAGTGTAAAACGACCAGAGAAGAGGGAATAGACACTTTGGACTGATGTGGTGCTTCGAAACTAGTGAATAAACTGAATAAACAAGTAGACACTCCAAGTATCTCTATTTCTGTTATTACGGAACGGTTCCAGTAAATCACACTTGAATCTCTATTGTACGTATTTGAAGAAACTAGCTAAGTAAACATTTTAGAACAAAAGGTAATACTGCACTGAATGGTTGAGGCCTTAACTTTGTAGAAATCCATGTTTAACTTAAGAAATTAATATTATCTTTGCTTTCTACAGAAATTAACTTTATTTGTCGACTAGTTTCGTTTACACTGTAACATCCTCAGGACTAGTCCTGAGGATGTTACAGTGTAAACGAAACTACTCGACAAATAAAGTTAATTTCTGTAGAAAGCAAAGATAATATTAATTTCTTAAAAGGTAATACTCTTGAGGTAGTGTTTAAATCTGTATTAATGTTTAGGAACGGCCCAAAATCTACACTGGATCGGCAATTAACTCGTGATAAAAATTGTCATGCCTCAAGCGTGTCAGAATACCATAGAAATACCGACAAACCTATTATTTGCCATAGAGACGTACTTCGGTTGAGATAGGGAGACTAGTGCGTTACACAAGAGGATTGATGAACCGGAGAAGGGGACGGGGAGAGGGCGTGGATATTCGAAGAAGGTGATGTCATGGTCCTTGAGATCGATGGAGGGAAGACAACGACCTCTCGAGACCTGGGCACGGCAGTCACAAGGTGGTAGCGGAGAGACGGCTGCCGGGGGGATGAAGCGGGAGCGGTCCAGGTGATGCTGGGAGGCTAGGGACGAACGGTGAGCTGAGGAATACACGCGGAAGCCGGAAGGCGAGGCGGTGGACTTGCCTTATTATGAAATGAACACTCTGATTTAAAAGAAGAGGAAAAGGAATTTGCATTGAATATACCTGCAGTGGCGAACAGCACTGACTTTCTATGGTTTTAAGGCACACTTTCCTTTAAGTGATATCAACACTGAATAGAAAAACGCACTACAGTGTGTTTAGTCTAATTATATAGTGCAGACAACAAACTAAACGAAAATAAAGACAAACTGTACTTTTTAGCAAATTTAGTAAAAAACCAACAACAATGATATTTTTTATCTGCTTTCGCAATATTCTAAAGGAAAAATACGGTTAAAAATTCTTGGCGGATTTGCATGAATTTAATCACGAAAAATTAAATTAATTCATTCAAAAACTAAGTAAATTGGGAAGAGGTAACATGGCCCTTTAGAAGGTATTACTATTATTTGTATTCTACAAATTAAGATTGATTTTTGATGGACACAGCCTATACCTGTAAATTGTACAACAAAGTATTTACTTTACTCCTTCAACAAAACAAAACCTGACATCGGACACTGCAGTAAGTCCCTCTACAATTCCATATTCTTCTTTCTCCTCCTCATTCCATCCAAAATATCTATCCTTTTCCTTCCTCGTTTCCCTAACTTTCTCCCCTCTATCAGTAGTCAACATCCCATTCCCAATTAAAATGCTCTGAATCCATCCTCCCTGCCTTCTTTGGATTTCTCCAACAATCCTCTCTCCTCCCCAACAATGCAAAGCACTTTCTTTTTTTATTTTCCTTTCTCCACTTCACCCTTTCCATCCTTTAAATATACTGTCCGGAAAAAAATATTTCTTGCTCCGCTATTTTGAAAGAAAATTATGCGCAATGACTGAAGGGGGACCAGAAACAAATCAGGAATAAAAATAGAACAATCCAATTTACTTGGGTTGCATGAGAGCAAGGATTTTTAAAATTGTACACATATTTTATGGGCTCTGGAAACATACATGTAGTTATTAACCAGTGGCAAAATAATGAAATTTATTTAACAAAATGAGCAAGTGGGGATTCTTTTGCGGAACTCTAAAGGGCTCCATCATTCCCGAAATCGAGAGTTAGCTAAAAATCATTTTCCCGCGTCTGAAAACGGTAGATTCACCCCATTTTTCAAAATCCTTAAACCCATTTCTATGATAAAATTGATTAAAACTCTTCGCTTAATTGCATAGGAAACGGAATGAAATGTCTAAGGCTATGTGAGAGTTTTAAGTATTAATCCCATTATGGGAGTTAAATCGTTCCAACTTTTGTGGCCTACATTACGTAATTTATTTTATTAGGTAATCTACCGGTTAGGGTAGATTTTTGGATGGACACAACTATAGTGCCCATCATAATATTCTTGGGAATCATAATTGAGGTGGTTTCCCGTTGCCTTCCTCAATAGTGTTTTTAACGTGACACCATCACTTAATGACCGCCCCACTGGGGTCAGACGCCATTGCAGCCGCCTCACTGAGGAACAGACGCTGCGTGGACTACCTTTCGTCTGGCTCCTAACCTTCGACCTATCTGGCATGGGCGACCCTACCAGGAGCAATTATATTTACTCCCGCCAGCACAACTCTAGGGGTCATCGGAACACACAATCCCTTCCACCACGACAAGGTTGTAGTCCATGTGAGGGACATTACGTAAATAAAATATTTTTTGGAGAATGCTGGAGGATGTTTCAAGATAACCTTGGCGTTCAAGCAGAAACGGACTACATCGAAAACCCAATAAATGTTCATTGATTATGCTACGGAGATTGCTAAACCAAAATTTGAGAATGATATATTTTAATAAACAACCCTTGTCTTTTTAAATGCGAATCATCTCCAAGATAAAACCCATACGAACCGAAAACCATTATTTAACGTACAAAACGGCTCTCGCTGATGTGGGCTTCTTAAATACAATTAGACAACAGTTATTGAATTATTCTTTGAAAAGGGAATATAAAATACACGAATTCCCAAATAAAACATGAAAAGAGGAAATAGAGTGCTTTTGTAATAAAGAGTCTCTGATCCTTCACTTAAATGTAGTACTTGAATAATTCAAGTATGCAATAAACAATGAAACCAACTATTCGTGAATTTGACGATGGTGTTCATTCCAACCGAAAATCGCTCTTATTTTAGTATTCGGAAAAAAAAGTCACACTCAAATCTGAAAAACCATGTTTTGATACATATTTCTATTATGTCTATGTAATTTTTGCCTGAACTGATTTCGCTGAAGACGAAAGTTCATCACGGTTGATGAAAGTAACATAGAATCAATCTATTCTTATTCTATACAATGGTTAACAACCCAATTTCGAAACTTTTTTTACGCGAAGATGAAAACTTTCAAACATCTCATTTGGAGTAACAGAAAAATTAATGTGTTTGAATTACCACGTCATCCCAACGTCTTCATTGGCAGAGATGGAAGCATGCTTAATTACAATAGCTAAAGCCTCAGTCCAAGCCACACTGAAACAACCAATGTATTTTAATGATTATATTAGCTCAATGTATTTATTATACACTCCATTCTTCTTCTCTTCATCCGTTGGACCAAATACGCCCAAGCATGAGTATTCCAGCCAAGAGCGGGGAAAGCTGTAAATTTATTCCGACAACGACTAGTGGCCGTTTGAGCCTAATTATTCAATATTTGATTGGGGCTCAGTGAAAGTTTTCGAAAATCTCAGGAAGAGGTCCCGTGGACCCTGATTAATATGTAACTCGTCACCCGTGATACTTTGACCGGCGTCCATCTCCATGTCTCCGGAATAGAGACGGAGAGATACACACGATGATAGATTATTTTATTGCAAAAGAACCATTCAAATTTATTTACTCTTAAAATATTCCATAAGGATTCTGCGGATATTATTTCTTCTTAATCTTATCTTTTTATGGCACTTATTATATCTTGATATTCAAGAGACGTGAATCCAATATCTTAACCCACAATATTTGTAAATTTTTGACTGAATCCCTGCATTTAGGGCATGCTAAACTTTTCTGCACTGAATTTTTTCAAGTATTCTCTTCGTTCTCCTTGAAGCTGTTTCGGTTCAATTAATAAATAGATTCTTTCATTGTTTGTCATTTCACCTTTTTATGTCCTGATATTCCTTTCACCTTCTCCTACGACCCACCCACTATTTCCTCTCCGATATTTCCTATTTCCTCTCCACATCTTCCAATTGTTCTATCCCATTTGGTCAACTTTAGTTTTCCACATTTCCCTCAGTCAACCTCGCTAACCATGCGTTGGCGTCTTCGCTCTCATCGATATTACTACTTACTCTCTTTAAATTTTTGACAGTAAGAATTTTATTTAATCACAATTTCCCTCACCATTAACAGAAAAAAATTCCTCTGGAGGTCATATCAGCACATTTTTGTTCTGACTGAACTAAATTCGTTAATATTAATTGCTTTAGAAATGTTGGAAAACCAATCAGAAACTCCATGTAAGATTGCTACAATGTGATAATATGATTTGATTGAGAAATCAACTGAGAAACATTTCCCGGTGGCCGACATACTAGTATCACGGAGCACCACATATATCTCTGTCTTAATCTTATTTTGGTTAAGTCCATGCTTCATTTCTTTATATTACGAGACTCCCTGAGCCCACCTATGTCTGGTTTCTGAAAGTTTGTTCGAAACCTTTACATTTGTGAACAGTTTCAGAGACCTGAGTAGGAAGTTTGAACATTCTACTAACTGCAATTAATTAAACAGTTATAAATGTACATTTTATATAATGTTGACACAAAAAATTAGAAAAGTTAAATGTATATCAGCTTAGAAAAAATATTGCGTAAATGAATGTGTTTTTCATTTAACCAAATGTATAAGTCGCACTCAAATGACAAAGTATGATGCTTTGTTCTTTTTCGCACAGCATTACACTATTTTTCAAAATGTTACCTACTATTTCGACAGTAAAATCCTCCAAAAGATATCCGCGTTCTAGTCTGCTAGCCATTAAGTTCATATGATCCTTAACTGTATCTACTTCAACGGTGCAATCCATTAATTTGGATGGAGAGTACATTCTAATTGGGTGGGTGAAAATTAACTCTATTCCGTGTCGATAGATTCTTTTTACAGTTTAACTAATTATGATTTTGGAATTTTATAATTCACCACAGTATGCAGATTAATGGAGCAGCACTGGTCGAAATCTCGAAATATACACGGATAACAATCCGTGAATTGGTTTCGCATTTAAGTGAGAGCTAATTCCAACAACTCGAATGAAGCCAAAAGGACGTAAAATCACTGAGTATCAATTGGACCGAATGACCATATTCTACGACAAATGTTACGTTTATGTAAAAGGATGGTATGGTAACATTTTTATCGAGGCACGGTATGCAGTACTGAAACTTCTCAAAGCTACAATTCGATTTTAAAGTTTTCTGGAAACGGACATAGATGTGATATAGAACTTCAAATTTAGTATATCATGTAATCAAGGATAGAAACCAGAGCTTCACAATGTATTGCCTCGAGCAGGCTTCGTATGTACAAACTACTAGGACTTATCTACCGGCAGTGATAAGAAACGGACTCCAGCGGATAAACTGCCAACTCCATCGTCAGTATATAAGGAAAAAAGTCAATGTCGATCTTTCGGTCATGAAAGGAGACATGCGAAGAAGGCTTGACCGTGGGAAGAGATCAGTGCGGGAGCCTACTCCGTTGTAAAGAAACATTAAGACTTTCCAAATGTACATACAACCGAATAACTCTCACATCTGCGTTTCTCTATAAATCAGTCCACCAACATGCCGCAGGGTAATGTTCTCCGGAATAAAGGTATGAAATTGTCAGAAAATACAGTTATTCAATGCATAAAAAAAGCCAAAAATCCTTTCATATATTCATCGAAATCTCAGGGCCACAAAAAGCACAAGTTTTCACGAGCAGGTAGAATTTTGGCGTAAGATTATTGGCTGCATGCTAATTCTTTGATTTACATGTTCGTCTGCTCAGCTTTAATTTCTCGCTTCACACATTCATCCGCATTCGCGATCAACTATCCACTCGTCCTTCCTCCAAAGTAACCTCAGTCAATATTTCCGTTAATAACCTGTTACGAAACGAAACAATAAGACGACAGAAAGATGGGACGAACATCCGAATGCGATGTACATCCAGATATGACAGAAGAACTCGTGACTAGGCCCACGACCAATAGGACGCACTCACAACAGTGACAATTTTCCTCGAGTCTTTGATCTCGGGAGCCCCGCTTCCTCCCCACGTCCGAGGAGTGATTATCGGCGCGAGGCGAAAGGGAATCCCCAGGTTCGAGTTCCCCCGACCGCCATAACAATTGACGTCCTACTGACGTGCCGCTCTTCCCTTCTAACCTCACGACCTCGACGATCCAGTTCGAATCGGAGAGCGGCACAACGCTCCCAGCCGCCTTTCCTCCCGGTAGAATTTTTGATTCCCTCGGGCATGCATGCACAGCCGCGATCGTAAAACAGAAAAAAAATTATTTTCCCCTCTCCCACATTGGCTCCGTTTTCCTCCCTCCTGCCCTCTGGGTCACTTTCTCTCCGAGTCCTCAACCTCCCCGATAGTGATAGGCCGACCCCAAGTTTGCGAACCGGGGACTCCCCGCTAGCTCGGCCGCTGATATCACCCCACTCACGCGCTCGATCCCCGCAAAAAAATAAATATACTGATCTCTCTCCACGGCACTAAACCTCCGATGGATTATTTATTACCGCGAAATACTTTCCGATGCATCGGAAAAAAATAGAATGTTTTTCCCCTCATCTGTGGAATCGAGTTCTTCGGGTATTGAATGGATTTATGACCTTCACCGCAACGGAGCGATACGGCGTAAGCTCGCCAATCGGGCTAACATAACTCGACGGGAAAAAATTTCGTCTCGGCGTGGCAAGTTATGCTATTCCCTCCTATTGCGATTATTAGAAATCGTTTTAAGTGGACCGTTTGGTTTCATGACTTTGTTTGCAATAATAATAGTGATAAATAATCACGCCAAGATGCACCGAATATGTCGAAATCATTTAGTAGACATTCGTTCACATCTACATATTTATAGTTACGTACTCATTGGATAAATACAGAATCAGAGAGAAATGTAAATATGGCATAACAAATACATAATCATCACGGAAAATAAGTATACTCCTGAAGCCAGACACTGGCGTCAGAAGCACCATTCCCCGTAACGCTTTTCGAGGGAATCAGTGCATCTCTTGGTTTGTATGTGAGAGATAAGGTCGTCCCTGGCATGATATTAATTTCCTTCTACACCGAAGGGGTAAGTTTGACCTATTTTCCCTTCATGGGCAGAACCCCCGACAGCCCTGTGAGGAACGTACATTTATACAGATATCTGGAGACCTGTTAACGTCCCTGGAAAGGAGTTTACAAAAACTTGTAAATAATCACAAGCCACGTGTTACTAATTGTGTTCTTGGTACGTACGCTGATCCCTGTTGAGAGTTAATACCCTGTTAATTACTGCGTTTATATAGTATGAGAATTTATTACGTGTGCCTCAGTTTCGAAGGCATGTATTCCTTAGGACAGAATCCCTAATGAGAGAAGAAACTCTCCGGAAATCTCGTCGTAAAACCTTGGGTATACGAGTTTCATTAAAGTATGCTTGACCCGAAAAAGGCAGTATACGCAACTATTAGATATAGCCAAATTTTAATAATCTCTCAGAGCAGCATGAAAAGCTAAAAATATGCAGAAAAAATAGCATTAATTTATTGAAGATTATATTTTCAACAAATTATTCTCATTGTAGAGCAGGTAAAGCAGTTTAAATATCTCGGAAGTGTTTTGGACCAATACGGTCAAAGTGGTAGGGACGTAAGGAGAAGAATTGCGCTAGGCAAGGAGGCTTTCTCAAGGAGGAGGGAGTTGATGATGGGGACGTTGAGTAGGGATGTTAAGACAAGACTCGTAAAAACTCTGATATGGAGCGTAGCTATGTACGGCGCGGAAACGTGGCCACTGAAGCAGGAGGATAGACGTAGATTGGAGGCTTTTGAAATGTGGGTGTGGAGAAGAATGGAGAAGGTGAAATGGACCGAAAGGAAAACAAATGAGGAAGTACTGGAGATGGTGGGTGAGGAGAGGGGTTTGTTGAGAGAAATCGTATGGAGGCAAGAAAAATGGATGAAAGGCGTATTGAGCGGTAGTGGAATGTTGAAGAAGGTAATAGAGGGGAGGATGTTGGGCAAGCGAGGTAAGGGCAGGAACAGGATAGGGATGTTGGACGGGATGAAGGGAGGAAAGAAGTACACAGAGATGAAGAGGGACCTGATATAGATTAGTTTGCTAGGTGGGGAGTCACAAAATGTTTATTTGATAGTTGTGTCCATCCAAAAACCTACCTTAAACGGTAGATTACCTAATAATAATAATTCTCATTATGTATTGTTGACATAAAACAAAGGTTGAGTTTTTTCCAAAACCAGAAATTAAGCAGCCTTTAAAATTTGCACATTGTTAAGTGTCAGCATCCTGCAAATAACAAGTAAATAAAGTTCACTTTTCTTTCCTGTGGGCTTTATTTCTTTTGCAACATTAAATTAGAAATAATGATCAAATGACAACGAGAGAAATGTTTTAAGAATTTACTAAATGCACTTATTTGTATCATTGAATTTCGTTTAGATTCGAAATTACGAGAGCTTTTACAAAATGTTCCAACGTTTCCCAAAATTCAGCGCTTTTTGAAAAGTGTCCCCTTAACAACCCGTTGCCCTTGTTGAAGAATTTATTTGAGAAAACGCTCAAAAGGAATCAATGGAGAAATCAATTAGGACTTATTTTTTTACCCAATTTTTTTCTTTATTTCACTCCACACCGACCGTACTATGACATTTCTTCTTCAAGCACTTATTTAAATTTATTTTCTATTGTGATAAAACCACTTGACTCGGACTGCAAGCTACAAATGCAGCGTGAAAGTAAAAATTAAAGTAAAAATTAAGCCGAAAATTCTCTCAAAACGGTCGCGTCAGTTTTTTATACATGGACCTTAATGAGATAACATGGAGAACTCGGTTAGAGCGAGGAAGATGAGCAAAGTCTTTCAGCATTATTTTTTCTTCCTTAGTAGTGGTGAATTGAGGGAAGGCGGGGGCCGGGGATCGCCATATAGGGCTAAGCCCCCAATTTTTTTATTATAAAATAGCAATTACGTATTTTCGTCACGGACCTTGATAAAAATTACTTGATATTTCCTGAAAATATTACTCTTCAGCCATTAACGTTTTGATAAACTTTTTTGAAAGTATGGCTGGTTTACTTTACACTGTAAAACACGAAATATAAACTTTAGTTCCATGAAGCATTTAACATGGAGCAATTAAAATTCACGAAAAATGAGTAGTTATAAATCTAACCCAATTAATAGCTGCAGTTCCGTACAATTTACGATAAGATATTCTAGGGTCGCCGAGGAATTGTAAACTATTCGGGAAAAACTCGTCAAATGACTGCACATAGCCTACGGAAACGATGAAGGTAACAAGCAACTCCGCATCAAACGCTTTGTTTCGCCTGAACAAATAGTCAGCAGCGGCCAATTTAATGCTACAGAAGGGCTAAAGAAAGTCTGTTCTTCCCTGTATTAGAGCTAGATGACGGCTTTAAATATTGAAATAAGGGAAGAAAACTAATTTCAAAGGAAGGTTTACACAGAGAATCCAATAGCGAACGCCTCATAGCGCACAAAGACGTATTAGAAATATTTAAAATTTCATTAGGTGTCATCCACAACAGGTGGGTAACAGAGAAATCACATATGACGAGAAATCGCGATATATCGTGAAAATAACTATGAAGTGTGCCCATCATCCTTCCTACGAGTATAGGCTAGCCCTTGCCCCATGCGAACTTTTTCTGTCCCTTAATGTGAAGAAACACCTTCGTGTAAAGCGTTTTTCTTCATCAGAAGCAGGCTTGGGCGAACTGAACATACTTCAACTTGCGACGGTTGCCGCTGACGAAATACTTGAGTCAAATCGATGAAACTTGTACCATACATGACTTGCACATTAAGCCAATAATATAACATTAAATTCAATTTTTGTATGATAAATTGCGTGAATAAAAATGTTTGAACACAATACATTGACGAACCCCTTTAGATTTAGTTTCCATATGCACGTTTCGGAAACCTTGCGATCAGATAGAGAAGATGAGGAAAGACAGAAAAAACGCTCGTTTTGTGAGTGAAGAAATTTTTCAAAGGTTAGGTTCCCTGCCATACACCTAAGCTATATGGAAATAATTCAACAACAAACCAAGTTCCCGACTTAATAAAACTACGAACCACAGTTATGTTAGCAAAGCCGGGTTGGTTGCATCCTTTCTCAATCCCGGTTATCCTGTACTCTGCGATCAGCTGGAACTCAGTTGACGCGTGACCATAAGCTCGTATTTCATAATAGAGAAATTTCTCCATTTCCTGCGGTGCTCCTAATGTTCCTGTTCATTTACAAAAATAATGGCATTTTTTAAATATATTGGGGACATCCAATCCCGATGCTAACACCCAAAGGTGAGCACACAATTTCAACACAGGCTGTACCAATGTTCCGGACAGTTTAGTACCATCATAATGGATTTATCCAACTTACCCCATGGGGAGAAGTTGTTTGAAGGGTGACATCTTAGTGTGCTTCCACCCAACCCAATCCTAAGGATCCCGAATCCAAGTCTGCAGCTTAAATTCACTCACTAATAACAGTCGTGGAATTGAAAATCACGGTCAAATTTCATTTTGTCCCTTCACCTTTTTCGTGAGCATTAAAGGGGAAAGTTTTAAAACAGTGGCGTTACAGCGTCAGCAAGGAAAGCGGTCTACATTTGACGTGCATTGAAAACGCATCAGAATTGTTTTAACGGATAATAGCTTTTCATTATCTCTCGGATGCTACATGTCATGCCATGATTTTATCACGACGTTAATATTTTTCAGTCGCGACTAACCTTTCGGCCATCTCCGACTGGGTGCTGTTTATGTTGGTTGCTGGTGGTCGCTCGGCCTAGCATCGATCGCTGGGTAAACATGTGGCTGAGGTGCAATATGTGAGGTTAGGCTTTGGGGATATGGGTGGGGAGAAGGGCAACTTTCGGTCTCTTATGAGTACTAGGTAGTCTGTGGTCGTCTTCCCATAGATTTTAGACAAGTGTCCCGGATGATCCGCTAGCGAAGCATTTCTTATTTAGAGAGTATGTATAACCACCATGATATATTTGATCCTTCATAGATTTGGACGTCGATACAACATCAATCTCAGTTCCTTCGCCAAACCCTACCTTCCCCTGGTAACATTTCGGTGATTTGAGAAATGCTTCGAAGCCAGTACGGTAGCTCAATGCACGAAAGATCCCCGCCGCATCTTATGGCCAATTCCGTTGGTAAGAAGGGATGTCTCCCATAGGTCATGAAGTAAGAATAATTCATTACCCAGCAATTAACTCACATTAATTCTAGGATCACCAGCGGTGACACTTGTCTGCATCATGTGAAGAATAGGGATAAGAAACTCATGTAGTGACAGGCCATTGACTTGCAATATTCTGATTATCATTCAGCACATTTATTATTTTTTCTGCTTTCTCAAGTCTTCTTTACAGGTGAACGCCAACAATTAAATCTCTTCAGATTATTCTCTGACTGTTTTATGGCGTAAATTTAAAAATTCATATTTATATTTTTTCATCTATTTATTTTGTTCACATGATAACTCTGTGACAGTGTACTTTCCGCTGATGAAACTTGTTGAAGTTTTCTGGCACGATTGTAACGTAAGACATACGATACATTGCTCATCCTATGCATATTCAGGTATACTGCATCTATCACTGGTGGACACTTGATAAATGCATATTTATTTAGCTGATTTATTGCTTCGCTATTGTTCTAATGGGACTTTGAACGGTTTTATTTTGATGTAGGGTTAGTCTGCACTAAAACTTTCTTATTGTGATGAAGAGTGCGAATCTGCAATTGCAAAAAAGAATTTCAAAAATTTCTTTCATCAATACAAGGTACCATTGCCATTTACTTTGAAAAAACTCTTAATAAAGACAAATTAACATGATTCGACCATTGGCCGTATTTCACGTCCTAAATCGGTTACGCAGTTTCAATTTTTTCGTGTCATATTTTATGGAGGAAAACACTGAGTTTTGATTGTAAGTAAAATACAGTGTGAACACACGTTAAATTGTTACGTTGGTACGTGCGTCAATAGTGTAAAGGGGGTATTATTGAAAATGATTTGATGACAGACAGCAAGCTTCTGTTTTCGCTCGCCGCCGCAACTGCGGCGCCACAAGAGTACGCAGAATGCCGCCGCATAAACGGATGCATGATAACGTAGCCCTCCATAGTTAGTTATTCCTCGTCATATTATTATACTATACAAGGCCTGGAAATCCGTTGAACAAGGGGATAATTACAACGCACCCAACTCCCTCGTTAATGTCAACGTTCGAACTGGCCAAAAAGGTGCTGCGGTCAGCTGGCGGGCCTGCCTGCAGGGGCGTGAGCCCGCAAGCCCACTGGGACGATACCCAACCTACTCGACTCCTCAGCCAGACCGCCTTCCACTTCCGCCATTGGCCTAAGTCGGCTTCTTCGGCTCAAACTCAGCCAACGAGCTGTTTCTTAATCTCTTGGTTACGTTTTCTCTTGTTCCATATGCGTAGTTTCATAAAGTAGGTATGGTCTCGGGCAGCAATTTCGTTATTCTTCCTAATGCAAGATGATTGATAGCGATTTCGATAGAACTCGCCAGAGAAACTTCCATCATGAAGTCTAACCACGGACTAGCAGTGGATTTAGCCCTATGGTTTAATTTCGATATGGAGATGATCGGTGATCTTTCAGATAAGCAATATCTTCAAAATTATGACTCCGATTCAAAGCTTTGAAAACGTCCTTGCTTTTTTTTTAAGTGTGCAAGTTTTCTCACTGAACCACATACACGTAAATAACTCCAGCTGGTTTCACCCAGTTAACTACTTTGGACGCAATGATTACTTAAGCTTCAGCGCAAGACTTCAATGATCCATGAAAGTGTTAAATTCCCATATAAGTGTAATGAGTTTAAGAATAAAATTCTTAATAATTCAAAAAAGTTTTAATCACTTTTCTTTGGTTGGGTGTTGCAGTTACATTTTCCCTTGACCCGGAGTTGGATTTACCTCTTTCGGCATGATTTCATCGTTTCCATTACGTCATTAGCATGTAGTAACAGTAGTTAGTGGTTGGAACGTAATCCCAGCACACAAAGTGTTCCGGGATTCAAACCCTAGTCAAAACTCAGCTAACCAAATCTTTGTAATAACGGGCTCAAAAAATTTCTGGGAAATCGCAAGGGGCACGGAGGTGTGAACTGTCCCTCAAACCCTGAAACCCATGAATTACCAGTGCACATCTACATCGCTCTTCAACCCGCAACGAGGGCATGTGGAATGGGGAGTCTAGCACCTGCCATTTAGACTAATTAATGACCTCCGAGAAGTACAATTAGATGTAAATTATACTCCCTGCTGCTGTATACAAATAACAGAAACACAGTTCCCTACTGCTGTGGTCTCGAATCTTGGGATGATAAATTAATACCATTTATCGATCAGTTCTGCAGTCTATTTCCCCTTAACTTATCTCTGTTATCTCACCTACCTCTTTTGCCCCAATATCTACACAATACTCCTCAAGCATTCGAAGGGTGTGAGACGGGCGATCTCTGGGACAGTCATTTATGCATAATTACGGTTATATATTTTCACATACACGTACCTTTAGCCATTAAATATCGATGTTCTTACCTTTTAAATCGCACATGGGGTCGAAACCCGCATTCAATAATTTAGATACAGTTTTTATAGAGTGATTATAGAGCTATTTTTGGTTATTTGGTTCTTAGTCCCAGAAGATACAAGAAGTTGACTCATAGGACTTTATCACGAGAAGCTGTTTGGAAAGCATGCAAGACAAAATATGCCTTTCACCCATGAAAAAATGGGCTGACATTTGGATAACCTTCTGTGGACTAAGCTTGGCGATGACGATTGCAGTGAACATGGTTTTATTTATCTGTAAAAGCATAAATCGTCCAACCGAAGTCGCTGTTCTATCACAGCTCAGAGATCATTTTCATCGTCGCCTAAATCGACTTTTCAGTATTTTATATGAAAAAATCCATAATAACAAAGCATTTTTGCGGGCGAGAATGTCAAATTAAACTTGGAAACAATAATACAGCACCTCAGTAAAGGATATTTTAGAGTTTACATATTTTTTTCTTCAAGCGCTATTAGGGAAGGATTAAAAAATTGTTCCAAAAGATGATTGAAAAATCAGCATTCACCTTCCATCTTAGCCGTTCGGACATTTTCTTGGGTTCTCAGGAAACAGTAAACTTTCAATGCTTACAATTAGATCATATGCAAAAGGGTATAACGCTCTCCCTTCTGAGCCAATAAAATTCTCTTTGCACGGGCAAACTTGAAGTATGTAAATTATTGCTAAATAATTTGAGGAGTTATGGAAAACACTACCGATTGATTGCGTTGAATGTAACCGGAATGCAAACATGGAAAATATAAATGCAGTTAAAACACGTGGACGTTACTTCACTGTCTGAAGATGGCTAAGATTTACATCCACATAACTCATTGTCATTGAGGATGTGAATCAAGCAGACCTATAATTTGCTCGATTCATACGTTTTCAGCATAGCAATTAATATTGGTATCACGTGCATCGATGTGGTTGATGTCGCACATTCCTTCATCATAGGTATAAACTCATGGGCAAGAGGCCATCACCGCAATGCTTCAGTTTTGACGAAGTGTTTTAATTTATTTTCCGTCGCTATTGGCACATTTGCCTCCATCTTATCATCTACCCTGTACGTATTAGCTGGCTGATTTGTTAAGTAGCGATCTGCGATAAAAATGTTTAGCAGCGAAGCAATTTGTATGTATAAAAACACTATATTCACTGGTGTTTGTTACATGACATTATTTAGAAAATTTCCAACATGGACTCTAATGTTAAAGCCACTGGGAGTTTTCGGACACAATGGTACGTAAGAATGTGATTGCGAAATATCTTTTTTCTGAGTGACCAATACAGAAACTCAACTGAAAGACACACTATGCTTGATTGTGAGCGAAAATAAGGAAATGGGCATTTAATCAGATCTACTTACCTACTTGTCACTCTTAGAAAAAATGCCAAAGAGGACACGAAGAAAATGGGGCCTGTTCAAATACAGTATTTTTCGGCCTATGTAGTAACACAAAGAATCACCATTTATCTGTCGGCAAATTCACGACGAAAGGAATTAGTAAAAGTATGCCTAGAAGCCATTTTTGGCGTTAAAAATGTATTAAACCTCGGAAATCACCATGAAGTTAATAGTTCTTTAGTGCACTACACACTGAAGATGTGGTAGATTAAATTTAGTTACTCGCATTTCCCCTGCTTTAGCAAATCTATTAATTTTTCATTTCATTCGCTGGTTTCAGTAGCTACATCGGCAAATAATTCAGAATTACACAGGTTTAAGACACCAATAAGAGAAAGATGTTCCAATTCCATGCTCTGACACGATCAAACGAACCTGGTTTTATGAAACGCACATCGCCCCCTGAAGTATTGCTAATTCCTCCAGAAACACTCCGTAAATGAAAAAAAAAATTCGATTTCTACAATGTCATTCGGTTGGAATGTTGAAGTGAAACTCTGGCCTAGGTAACATGCCTCTTAAGGGTCTGCGAATACTGGTTGTTAAATAGAATGGTGAACCCTTGGCATATTTTAGTGCATATATTTAAAGGTTCAAAACTGTGCAAGCCGTGGCTTGGTATTACTCGGGGTGAGAGGGAAACCCGGTAAACCTCCGCACGGGACACCTCTGAAACATAAAGCTTTTTCACTGATGACAGAGCAATATTGTGAACATTAGAACTTAGTAAATATCATGCATTCAGCAAGCACAAAGGAAAACTTAACATTAATTGTTATTTAAGTAATAATCCATAGATATCATTCTTTTGAACATATTTATCTATATTAAGGCTTGGGCAGAAATTTGAAATTTGTTTAATTTATTTGTGTAGCGAACCTGCAAACTTCTCTGTTGGCGTCAATTGTCTTAACACTTTCGATATCTTAGCCCTATTGGCCACCAGAAAACCAGCAATTAAGGCGTTTCTCTTTGGTCTATGGCAGATAAGTCTAACACATCATCTCACTCATGTGACAGTTTTACTGGACCGCGATATGTGAGGGCAAGTAAGTAGCAAAATAATGGGGAGACGAAAACTTGAATCGAGAATACAGTAACAGAACGAGTAAATTAATTACGTGAAGTAGAGTATGCACAGTGAGGTAGTAAAATAATGTAAAATGTCGAGGATAAGAAGACAAAGGATCAATGAGAAAAATGCGAGGGAAACAGCCCTCATTAGCAACCCGCTCTTATTTCATTCCATGAAGCCCGCCGCCTCGTAGGCTTGGTAGAAATAAAGCGGATGTATACGAGTAATATGGGCGGCTTTTAATATTACGCGAGTTCTTAAACGATCTTAACAAGAGCTTAGTTTAAGTTTCATTTTTTCGTTTGAATTGGAATTTCTAAAAAAACTAATGCTATAAAATGCATTACGAGAACCATTTAATACAACCGTACGACAATAACTTTTCTTTAAAATTCGGTCGATTAATTAATGGAGAGAAAATATTTTTCATTTAACATGGTTAAATTCAATAATATTCCAATGAGATTGCCACATAACAAAGTGGGTTAAAGACAACCTTTTTCTAAAGAGTAGACTTTCTAAGAGAGGACTTAATTTCATGGATCAATAAGCAGGAGCGATTAAAATACGATACGTACATCTGGGAACGAACTGCAAAACATTGAACGCTCTGAGGGAAAGATATTGATTAATGATGCCATCCAATCTCTTCAAGGCTAATTAAATATTACACAAAATATATCAATTATGCCTATGATTTCATAGAGAAGCTTAATAAGGACTGAATCAATGAAATTTCACTTTGACGTCGCCATATATCGTACATTTATGATTCATCGGGTGGATCTGCCAACGGGATATACATGGTCAATTATGAAAGCTATCCGCGTGGTTTTATTGTGACGTGACTTTCTCTGGCAGCGCGGTTCGACCGGTCGGGAAATGTGTTGGGGGGTCTGCCCTTCCAACGCAGCCGGTCGCTAGTTTACTCCCAGCAGGCTGAGCGGAAAGATGTGCCTCCGCGTGAAGTGTGTTTTTCGCCTTTATAATAATGATGGAGTGTTCGAATGAACAGCGATACGCTATCAAGTTTTGCGAGCAGCTTGGAAAGAATGCAACCGAAACATTCCAGATGTACCAAGAGGTCTTCAAGGACGAATGCATTTCAAGGTCACAGTCCGGGAGGTGGGCACAAGACGTTCGAGGTCCGGGAGAAGGACGAACCCCGTTCTGGACGCCCAACGGCCAGAACCGACGAAAACGTGAATCGTGTGGGCGAAGTTTTGCGTTCCGACCGTCGATTGAGCATCCAGAAAATTGCTGACATCCTACACATGTCCACATTTGGGGTACATGGGATAGTGACCGAGAATCTGGAAATGAGTCAGATCTGCGCGAAGCTTGCGCAGAAAGTGTTGCCACACTTCCTTCATCGTTACCAACTTCCTGACCCGGAGCACCGGTGGTCCCCCATCCCCCTTTCAGTCCTGACTTGGCTGCCTGCGACTTTTTTTGTTTACCCGACTGAAGAGAGAATTGAAAGGAAAGCATTGGGAAACTGTGGAAAACATCCAAAAGCATGTTACAACGTTCCTGAGAGGCATTCCCGTCGAGTTTCAGGGTGCCTTCAAGGCATTGGAGGCACATCTCCTCAAGTGTATTGATGTAGGGGAGGAGTATTTTGAAGAATTTTAAGTGTTTGTACAAGTACGACCAATAAATCTATTTTTCCCAGAGAATGCGCATTACTTTCATAGTGGACCTTATATATTCCACATTGAAATGCCATTAAAATTTCCCAAATCACTAACGATTAATATTATGCTATGGCTCATCAAATTTGACAACTTATACCAAATTACACTCTTTAGCATATTATTTCTTAAATCAAGTATTTCGACTGGACATGTTCAATTTATACAGAGTATTAATTAGTAAGAAAATAATTTCATTAGAAAATGTTGCCTTCGGAGCAGTTGAAATTAATAACAACCCACTCAATCTGCAATAATTAAACAAAAAAACTATAAGCACGCCCAATTCGAGAGATTTTGCTGGCAGTTTTTTAAATATTCATCAAAATCATAGAATTTTTATAATGCATTCATATATTCCTGGTATTTTGGCGAGCATATAACAAATACACATAGAAAATGTACGAGGCGTATTCTTAAAGTAAGTACCGTTTGCTTATATTTAAATATTGGCGCTTCAGAACACAGTTTTGCTCCTGCAGCGCCATCTACTGATTCATTGAGAAGCTATAGCAGCATTTTTTTTATTTCAGAAGTCGTTTGCTTGTCCGTGCATGCAAACAACAATGTCCGCGACAATCGTAGATCCCGCCAGCTGTGAAGTGCGTTCTGTCATACGATTCTTGTATGCAAAAGGATTGTCGGCTGCTGAAATTCATCGGGAATTATGCCTAGTTTATAAACCTACAGTTATGAGTGAAGGAAAGGTTAGACAATGGTGCTGTGATTTTAAAAGTGGACGAACAAATGTCCATGACGAAGAGCGAAGTGGTAGGCCCAGTATTCTGACCGATGAAATTGTTTCGCAAGTGGAACAAAAACTGCGATGTGATCGTCGATTGACAATTAATGGCCTGGCTGAACAATTTCCTCAACTTGGACGCACTACTGTCTACAATATTGTTACGGAAAACCTCGGATACCACACATTGCGTGCGTGCAAGGTGAGTACCGAAAATGCTCACCGACCACCACAAAGAGCAAAGAATGTCCAGTGGACGAGAGTTTTTGGGTCGTTGGGAACTCTTTAAACCACTCACCGTACAGTCCTGACCTTACACCCAGCGACTACTTCCTCTTCTTGCACTTAAAACAGTGGTTCGGTGGACAACGTTTCGAAACCGAAGAGGAACTCAAGAATGGCGTCGTCGATTGGTTCAACCCTCAGGCGGCGAGTTTCTATGCAGAGGGGTTAAAGAAGCTGGTGCAGCGGTACGAAAAATGCTTAGAAGTGAACGGCGATTATGTAGATAAGTGAAGTAGGTTTGTAGCTAACTAAAAGTGCCAATAAAATGTGTTTTATATGAGTATATTTTTTCCTGTGACCAAACGGGCCTTACTTTATGAACACGCCTCGTATTGTTGTTGCCCATCCAATCAATTCTACATGCGATAAAGGTGAGGCTTGTTTTCCACCAAATTTAATTAATTTACCAATTAAAATTATACCTTCTTACATATTCATATGAATAAAAAATGTTATGTTGCAACATTGACTGACAAGTAAGTGTAACGCAGTTTCCTACATGATCTGTTAACATGGACATCTTATCCAAAATGTCTTATAGAAATATTTAAAATATCCTTTCGTGTGAGTATCCTTTTGGGTGCTTTGAAGAGTGCCTTTAAAATATGCCCTACACATAAAATTACGTTCTTCACAATAATAGTCACTGTACGCAACATCTGACTTAATGATAGCACTAAGTATTACACTTTTTTGAAGCCTCGTCAAACCGTTCAATGGGCAAAACTCACCGTCGGTTCAGTTTATAAAACGCAGCTGGCTCACTTCGCGTAAACGATATTTGCTCCGATTTGTGCAATGACTTCACCGTCGTTCATCTTGAAACAGATGAGCCTTGAGGGAAGCCTACTTGAAAAAACGTGCAGCGTCCTTTATCCATTCCCCTCATTTCCCAGAACCAAACCGAGAAGTTGGGAGTTTGCCCGAACTATTAAATACGTCTTTGCTTTCCTCGTCCCGATGCTGAGGATCTCATATGTCCTCTCAAGTAGTGATGCACCAGGAAAAGTGAACGCCATTCAGGATGCACGGCTCATTGCCGCACGGTGAGTGATAAGTCACAAAAAAACACGGCGAGAATGGATTACAATATTCATGAATTCCGATCGGTGCGCAAAGAGCGACCTGACCGATTCGTTCCCCATTCGCTCATCCGTTGCAGATTTTTTTCAAGCTGCCATCGGGAAAAGGCCTCATCTCCTTCGACTTCGATCCCTGGAAGGGGATAATTGGAGAGAATGAAGGGGGAGCGCAATTCGCGCCACAATCTGGGGCGGCATGATTGCGGGGAACGACACGAACAATTGAGAGCTCTCGGCCAAACCGGTCGACCGGTTTCTAGTCGAGGGATATTTTCGACTAGCTCCTGTTATTATTTAATGTTACCACCTCTAGTACCACCAATTTTTAGGTTTTAGAATGAAGTAGGCGGACTCGGTGACATTGCTTGAATTTTAAATAGCACAAACACTCTCTCGGCTCTCCAAATCACTTTTAGTTTTGTTCTACGACGCAACGTCATCAGGACAAATGCAAGTGAAACATTGCACCTGACGATGCTGCGTCGTAACGAAAACCTGGTCACATGGACTTAAAGGTAATGTGGAAACCAAGCTAGTGTTTATGCTAATTTAAATGAGGCACATATTTTCTATGAATTGCCATTTACCAGGGATTAGCATCGGCATGCATGTACCGAAAAATACCTTGGTTTCTTGCCCTATGTAGCAGTATGTATTTACCATGTTTTGATGATGAACTTTAACCCTAGTTTTCGGTAATCCCGTTACCCTTAACTCAATTTCCAAAAAAATATTTACGAATATTCGTTCATTTTTTAAGTTTATTAAATTCATTAATTAATACTTTCTCCGATGGATAAAACACTTGCCGCATATTCCAAATATAGCCTCGAAACTGTCAAACAACACCACTTATTTTCTTAGAAATTACACTTCCCGACTGCCCGCCTAATGAAGATAAGTTACTTTAAGTCCGACTCACGTGTCTTCTAATTTTTAAGCCCTTTGCAGCAGGAGAAGGGAAAGGAGAAAATAAGAAAGTATTATTCACTTTCTTCTCAACTATTTAGACTACTTGAATTAAGATGCCACGAAAGATTAAAGATAATATTCTCAGGGAAAGATATTCTCGGAGAAAACATCAGAAGATTGTCTTTTGTCAACAGCTACGCATTTTGGGCACGAAATGTTCATTGACTGCCCGAACGGGCAAGTGTAAACCGTCGCGGTGAGTGTAGTCTCACCTTTACAGGTCATTGTACATAAGAAACGCATGGCATTGAAGAAAGAAACATGGCTGAAGTGAAAGTGTGGTTCGTGAGAAGAAGAAACTTAAAACTAGGAATAAAATATGAAATCTTAACCTAACAAGAAAGGAAAGCCGACAGGGAGCGGCTATTTACAAACAAGTACAAATATGAACGTCAGTAACAGCACTAACTACCCACCGGCACACTCTGAGCATAGAGCGATACAACGCGATTTTGGGCTAGAAAGAAGATCCAAAGATAAAAATGATGCAAAATAGCCAACCAGAGATAAACAGAAACTAAATTAAGAAAAACCCTTAAAAAGAAGATAGGGTGGAGTGAACGTACAAGCTCAACGAAGAGAAACTCAAGGTAGAAGAAAAATTCACTTCCTGTACTTCAGATAAGTAAGGACAACCACTAACCGGCAGAATATTTACCAAAAAGGAACGGATGCCCCTGACGTTATCGCAAACATTTTCAATCCAAATACACTTCTTGGAAATGATTTTATGCACATGCACGAAGCTTCGCAAATTTCAATTCTTAGATTTACCAGAAAACTTACCTAAATTATTGGAGTTTAACTACTAAGAAAAGCTTATCAACTGAATGAGACACTAATACATTGCCGATAGTGGATTTATTTTCTAGCATTCAACAGTCAATTCAAGAATCGAGAGGCGATACTTAAGATTTCAAAACATCGGATTTTTACCAATTTTAATTTTTTATGGAAATTTAATATGATCTAAAATCGGTGCACGCATATAAAAATTAAAAATTTTAAAAATATAAAATTAATTTTAACAGAAAATAATTTCAATGTCAACTTTTCATCCTCTTTCTTGATTTTAAAAGTAAAAAGACACGTAGTGCGCATTCCTGACCGCTGAGTTCGAAATATCCCTTTCCCTCCTGACTCCTTTGAGTATCCAAAACCCCTCTCAACGTTGCTAAATTTTCACATTTTTCTCCTTTTATTAGTCAAAACACGTGATGTAAACAGAAAATAACTTTCCCCATATGTACTTGCATTTCTATTAAGTAAACATTAATAAATGTCAAAGAACTGAAATTAATATGACATCAGCGTATGGAGAGGACTTATAATTCTCATGTGGCTTGTACATTATTTTCTCTACATAATTTTCTTTCTAATGACCAAAGATAAGACAATATTAATATTTGAAGATAACTTATTGCATTGACACGCAGGCTCATGCGAATATCAATACGCACACACTCAGATGTATTGAGAATTCATCTTTAGGGCCTCTGCAAGACTAAATGAAGACAGAAATAAAATATATGGCGATACATAATTAGCTTTTAAGAAAAACACTCATCCTATAGCCGATTGCTCAAATGGTTTAACCAAATCGGAAGCTGCGATATCGATTTTTGTTTTTCGGCATAGACATTTTTTATGGATAGCTATTTTTGCGCAGTGATGAAATCGATTTTTAGCTGTAAAAATCCAAATACCAACAATTGAGATACCAAAATTAATTTTTCATCATCACTGATTCAGACACTTGTAGTGACAAGAAAGTTAACTTATGTTGCTTGATTGTAGTTTTACGGCCACGCGTCCAGACATAAATGGTATTTGCCCGAGTGGAGGGAATTGCAGAGTTACATCTACATCTACATAAATACCCTGCGAGCCACCAAAAAAAGTGTGTGGCAGGGGGTGTAGCACCATAAGGGAATACATGTAAGGGAATATTTGCAAGGTGCCATGCTCTGCGAACGGTGTTGTTAAATATAAAGGTACTTGATTGGCCAAAATGAATATTTCCAGCAGACCTCGATGCTTTTTTTTACAAGTCTCTCTCTCCATTTTTGTTATCAGGATTCTATTTCCCTTGAATTTTGATTATGGGGATAGGTTAAAAATTTAATAAGTGGCTAACTCCTGTAAATACTCAAATCAACAAAAAAATCTGGTAACAAATACTTATGATATACTCGTATATCACTTCCTACTTGTTTATAGCGAGGAATGAACCATTTTTAGCTGTGGGTATTGTTAACAGGACAAGAAATAGATTTAGATTAAGCATTTAAGAGCAATACTCGTTTCCCCTAGAACATTTCGGGAGTGAATACGAAATATTATTTTTATTATCAAGGAAGTAGATGGAATATTGCACAGATAGTGAATTTCTGTTGAAAATAATTTTAGATGAAATGTCAATCTATATTTTCATGTAACAAGAAAGGGAGAGGTACGCGTGATGCCAATGACATCACTAATCGAGAGGAATATAGAATACAATCAGGACGTATTTGCCTGTTTCGTAGACGTCGAAAAAACGATTGATAGAGTGAATTGGGAAAAATTAATGCGTATATTGCAGAAAATAGGAATGGATTGGAGGGACAGGAGACTGATCCGCAACCTGTACATGTCTCAGACTGCTCAGGTGCGAGTGGGTAAGAAGAGTCCGGATGGGCAGTGTTAGGAAGAGGGGTAAGGCAGGGTTGCCCATTGTCACCGGTGCCGTTCAACGTATATGTGGAGGAAATGATTAAAGAGGCATGGGAAGAACTGGAGGTAGGAATGAAAGTCGGAGGGGAATTCGTTAAATCGGTTAGGTTTGCTGATGACCAAGCATTGGTTGCTCAGTCAGCCAAGGGGTTGCCAGCATTGCTGAGTGAATTGGAGGTTCAGTGCGATAGATATGGGATGAGAATCAATATAAATAAAACAAAGGTTATGCAATTTTCCAGAAATAAAAAGGCTAAGCTAAATATTAAAGTAGGGGGGGGAAAGTAGAGCAGGCAGAACAGTTTACGTATCTCGGAAGTGTTTTGGACCAACGCGGTCAAAGTAGTAGGGACGTAAGGAGAAGAATTGCGCTGGGCAAGGAGGCTTTCTCAAGGAGGAGGCAGTTGATGACGGGAACGTTGTGTAGGGAGGTTAAGGAAATACTCGTAAAAACTCTGATATAGAGCGTAGCTATGTACGGTGCGGAGACGTGGTCACGAAAGCAGGAGGATAGACGTAGATTGGAGGCTTTTGAAATGTGGGTGTGGAGAAGAATGAAGAATGTGAAATGGACCGAAAGAAAAACAAGTGAGGAAGTACTAGGTATGGTGGGCGAGGAAAGAGACTTGCTGAGAGAAATCCTATGGAGGCAGGAACAATGGATGAAATTGGATGGCGTATTAATGGGATGTTGAAGACGATAATAGACGGGAGAATGTCGTGCAAACGAGGAAAGGGCAGGAACGTGATAGGGATGTTGGACGGGATGAAGGGAGAAAGGAAGTACACAGAGATGAAGAGGGATCTGATGTGGATTAGGTTGCTCGATTGTGTTTTGTTTGGAGTCGCAAGTGTTGTGTCCATCCAAAAACCTACCTTCGCCGGTAGATTACCTTATGATAATAATTTTCATACAAAGTATATAAAATCGTGTAAAAATCGGTTTGTTAATGATGAAAGATTTTTACTCTTGATTCTTAAATCGGTAGTTGAAAGCTAGGTATTCAATTGACTTTCGGCAGTATATTAAAGCCGGTTTCAGCAGACACGCACCGTTCATAACGGAAGTAATAAAAAATGACTATCGATTGCTATTTAATATGACTTGAAGTAGTATTGACAAATATTATCTATTACTAATTAAAATTGGCAATTTTCCACAAAATAACGTAACCGATCGTATTAAAATTTTATTTTGTGGAAAATTGCCAATTTTAATTAATCATGATATTCCATCTTATCACGCCTGAAACGTCTCTTTTTATTAAATATTATCTAATAACCAAAAAGGTTGTTGTTATTATCTACTTACACTAGATATGATAAACAAGAGATAATGACATAAGAAAAGGCTGGGTTATTAGGTGATGATCCATAGCTGGAATTTTACAAGGAGAAATCCCCGGCCGCAAATGATTACCTTGCATAATTCACAGGAGAGTAATTTTATAGAAGGCTACTGGGATTACCCAGTTACTGAAATACGCTTCGAAAACTGCTCAACTCTTCTTATCAGTAAGCTGTTAATGAGTAGGGATCCCCCCAGATCACATTCCGAAATGAAGTTTCACCATAAAAACTGATTATGACACGACCTCTCCGCGCTATTGGTCTTAAAGGTCATTCAACGACAGAAATTTCAATATTTTCTTCCCTCACTTTTGACGCATCTCAATAGTAGGAACGCAATTGCATCTTTGAATTTATTTTTTGTAAGTTCAGCTATTTTCCTCGTAATCTGTCGCTTTCTTTGAGTGTCCTTGACAAGTATTTCCGAAGAAGACGGAATAATATTTCCATTGGCGCAATATGAACAAATTCTTTACTTTGCAGTCTTACTATCAGTGGTGACATTTCAACAAATGGTGAATATTTTTGTCCTGAGAACAGAAAATTGTTGACTCCGCTCACAACAGAAGAGTTGTGGAACATAGGAGTAGACTAGAAGGTTAGGCTACTTAAGTATTCGGAATCTGTAATATGAATTCCGACGGCACAGGCAAGAGCCATGGAGAGAGAATCGGAATGGGCTGTGATAGGCGGGGCAGTCAGACTCCATTGTTTGTTATTTGCCGATACTTTTGAACACATATACTGTGGAAATGTTTAGGATAGCATGGAATGGGCTTGAGTTTGGGGTGAAAATAATGGTCCTCGGGATGATAATCTCAGTTAGGTTTGCAAATTAGCAGCAGTGTTTAGAAAGTTAAGCAATCGAAATTTTTGTCAAGGGCTTTAAAGGAGCTAGGAATATTGTGTGAGGATTAGATTAAAATAAAACCAAAATGATGACGTTCTCAAGAAAGAGGAATACTGAATTAAACATCAAAGGAAGGAATACACTACAGCAGATGGAGCAGCGAACGCATTTGGGAAACATTTTGAAGAAAAATGGACTTAGTAGTGGGAATATTAGGAAAAGAATAGCATTGGCGAAAGAAATATTTGCAAAAATAAGTAAACTTATAGGTAAAGTAAAGTAATAGGTAGGTCAAGTAAAAGAGTGAAGAAAGGATTGGTAAAGATTTTAATATTGAGCGTATTACTGTACGGACACGAAACCTAGGAATTCATTGGACAAGTGTAGATCAGAGGCTTTGAGTTGAAGTCGCGGAAAAGAATTCAGAAAATAATTTGGATAGAGGTGAATCTGTAAATTTCACGCACAGTTTACTCAAGGAAATTCTAGTGTTTCTAAGGTATGAGAATGAGTAAGGGTTTATAGACCGTTTTATTTTATATATTTCCTTTGATTACAGATATTCGTGGGGAAAGGGAAAATAAAATATTTCCTATGTTGAGGTATGAATTTCCAGGCTAATTGATGTGGTACAAGATGAGTTCATCTCGAATTTCGAGCAGATTTTCGGAATGAAGACTGTGATATAGTCATTTCATTTGAAAAACCACGGTAACGGTAAAACGTGGGAAATATTTTTGGTCACCAACACTTTTCTGAAATATAGATGACCATTTTGGTCCAGAAGGACAAATGAGCTGTGATAAATGCCTTTTTCTGTTTCGCGATAGCATTACAGAGATTTCAAAATGATGTTAATTTGCATTTAAATTATTACTTGCTCGAGATTCACCCTTTTAAATGGTGGTTAAATTCTTTAATTTTTGGGAAATATTTGAGGTGGTTATAAAGATGACTAAACTGATACATTTTATCTGGGAATTTCCGAGGGGGAGAGAGAGTACGGAATGGATGTTTTACTGGGAGTACTAGGGCTTGAAAGTCTTACGTATCTCACCTCCTTAAACGTTTTCAAGATTTGGATATAATTTATACATATTTCAGTAATAAAAGGCCTCTAAAAACCCCAAAATATAAATGTACATCCGCAATCGCAGAACCTTTCACCTTAAGACCTTTTGATTTCAACCGACATGACGGCAAAAAACTTAACGCGATATACAAGAGTTTCTAAGAGTCCGAAAGAAAGATGGAAAGTAATTAACTTGTCGAAACATCAATAATGTGACCAGTACATTAATATTTTCTACAATTTTGGTACAAAGGGGCGACAATGTACAGCCCTTTCTAACTCATTTTCCTACCCTGCCAATTCCGACTCTCTATCCACCAAACGCACCTGATCAATCTCAGAGATTTACAGGTTACAGATACCGATCCTTACAATTTACTCCTATTTTCTGTAAAACAATCTCTATCCCGCCCAATTTTCTCTATTGAGCGTCTACTGGCAATTTAAGAAAGAAACAAATACATCCTGATTTTATTCTATGTTCCTTTCTATTAGTGACCTCACTGCTGCTAGGGCATCGCGCGTACCTCCCCCTTTCCTGCCCTAAACTGATCATCCCTTTAATTAATCTTTTATCCGCCCCTTAATGGATGACCCTAAGTACCCCTTTTTCTGCATGTAAAATCATACTTATTGTTATACTATATAGTCCTCACATTTCGCTGCCTATCCCTTATTTTGGATAGAAACTAACATTGGTTTAACGAAATCTTACTGCCAAATTCCTCACTCGTAAATACTATGAATTAGCTGATTAAAACTCTTGCTTTCCCGTTTTCCTAAACCCCTAAGTAGTTTTGTGGGAATTTTATCTATCCTCTCATCTCCCAGTTTCGGGCGCGACACTCGTCCCAGTGAGCCTAGTCCATTATTTGCAAGAATTCATATTCATTACACAGGCCTACAAAAAAAATTTTTTTTTGGTGCCGGGAATCTTTGTGATGATTTTAACTATATTTGTAGAGCTGAATCCAAATATGAAACCCGTTTTTATTTAACAGCTCTACTTTTTTAGATATGGCACATCTTACGATTAGTTGTTTAAATATTTGATATATTCCGGAAAATAATTTTCAAAGTTAAATAAATCTATAAGTATACTAATTTATAACCACTCAGCGGTGTTTCTTTTATTTTCAATAATCTGTCAATAAGTTTTATGTATATTTCTATATTGTAGGCCAATGAGATTAAAAAACAAAAATCGTTTGTATCGACTTCGGTAAAATATTTATTGATAGCTCCAAGCGTAGTTTAAAATGTGTACTTCTTCACAATGGTAACAGGTTTGGCGCAATACCAATCGCTCATTCAACTAAAATGAAAGAAGAATACGATACAATAGCATTGGTCTTACAGAAGATAAAATACCAGGAACATCGCTGGGTAATATGATATGGGAATATTATATTAATAATTATTAATATAATATTCCCATATCATCATTTAGAAGATTTTTTTACGTAAGTAACAACATATCTATATCTTGAAAACTATAGCTGATACGAAAAAACTAGTGTCATAATTGGATTCAGCACCCCAATTGTTCTTTAAATCAGCATTAAAAGCTCCGGCACCAAAACCACTGTTGGCCTGTGTTATTAATATAATATTCCCATATCATCACGTAGAAGATTTTTTTACGTAAGTAACAACATATCTATATCTTGAAAACTATAGCTGATAGGAAGAAACTAGTGTCATAATTGGATTCAGCACCCCAATTAAATCAACATTATAAACTCCGGCACCAAAAACACTGTTGGCCTGTGTTATTGCATTCATTATAAGCTGGTGGGATAAATAATTAATATGGTTTCCCGTTGCCTTCCTCAACGATGTTTTTAACTTAACGCCATCACTAAAATGACCGCCCCACTGGGGTCAGACGCCTCTGCACTCATCTCGCTGAGGAATACTCGTATTAGACTCTGCGCGGACTACCTTTCGTCTGGCTCCTCCCTTCAACCTAGCTGGTATGGGTGACCAGGCGTAGTTATGATTGCCTCCGCCAGCTTAGCTCTAGAAGTCACCAGAACGCACAAGCCGTGTTACGCACGCCGTGAACGCACATGTTAAGTTTTTTAGCACATGAGGAGGAAGCCAATGACATATGAGTTATGAAAATACGTGTAGTTAAGGCAAGTGTATGGGTGGATACGAATGGGTAAAGGTTTGTTCTAAAGTGAAAAGTTTAAAACAAAGTATGGAGTCAAAAAATACGCCTAACACTATCATTGCTCTTTCATGCAGAAGTATTTCTAATGAATGGAATGATGCCAGTTTTCTTGTATTTCGACGATGCAATACTGCTTTCTAAGTATCGACAAGACCTGCAGAGGGCCCAGGTAAACCTTAATGAGACAGCAGTGGAAATAAAATTAATTATAAATGCTGAATCAACAAATACAGCTGTGTTAACAACGTGAATGAGACGAATTATTTCATAGTGTGTGTAAACGGCGAAATTATTGAATGAGCTGACGACTTTGTATACGTTGACGGAATTCTTGGGAAAGCTGACAGGAGAGATTTAATACACGTGAGAATGCTCGACGAAAGGCTGCTAGGACAAGTGGAGTATATTAAAAAAGGAATGTCCAACTAAGTCGACCAAACTGGATCCACACCACAAATGTGCTCCATCCCAAATTATTGAATGGAATTTAAACTTTGGTGCGCCAGTATGAGCTTAAGTGTAAATGTAATGGGTGCATGATAATTACGGAGTTTTTGCGATAAACATGGGAAAGAGGGAGTGTGAAGAATGAGTGGATCATGAAAGAATGTGGGTTGGCTATGGAGGTATCAGATGAATATGAAATAAGTGTGCTTCGCTGGTTTGGTCAAGTCGAGAAAATGGATGGGAGTGAAATCACTAAATATCCACGAGAGAAGAGCGAATGGTTTGGGAGTGGAAGTAAGGGGATGAAAAACCGATTGGTGAACGTGATTGAAATAAGATTCTCAATACAAGTTATATTAGGAGTCTCAGATACACAGAAATGAGTGAAACAATTTATGAATATATTAGAGGAGATATTATTTAAGGTAAAGTCCGTAAAAGAAGGCAAGGCTCTTTTTATAGCAAAAATATAGGCTTTTTTGAAGCAGTATACCCTCAAAAAGGAAGGACATGAAGGGATTTGTATGCATTTATATCAATAAAAATATGAAGAATAAATCTAAGTCAGTGTTTCCCAAAGTCTCTAAGCACACTTTTGATTGGAACACGTATACGGCCAGTCCATAACATCACCTACAATTGTTGGCTATTCCACGACTTATCTTCGCACTCCCCTACTCGCCAAAAATTTTCACTTTTCATATTGGCTCCCTGAAGATAAAACTGCGCTTAATCATCATTTTATCGATTATTTCTGTGAACTAATGGCCTTGAAAAATACACTACAGCTTGCTAACTGCAATGATATGTCATTAAAAAGCACCATTAAACGAGATTGGAGAGGTATTTGATAAAAAAAACTGAACTGAACCCTTGCTCACAGGTAGTGCGATATCTGTAAGATACAATAATAAACAGTTGAGTGTTGACCCCCTTACTGTCTCAGACATACAGGGCGCGTAATTGGTTAATTTTAATCAAATGGAAACTTGAAAGGTGAAGTATAGCCACGACACCCAACACTATCATCATCATAGTTGCAGCGGTGAAACTATTCTCTAGCTTCAAGAATTATATACGAGGGAATTATATATCTTCGTACAGGGCTCGTACCGGTCATGGCAGAGCCGCTGGAAAAAATTTGCACAGCCCCAAGGACAGTATTTTGAAGTATTTTAAATATTTGTGCAAATCTGTTCAATAAAGTACTTTTAAAAAAAATAATTGCATTACTTTCAGAACGCACAATGTAAAATCGGTAGTTAAGTACCGTAATAATTTATTTCATGGTCGGAAAAATAAATATTATATAAAGTGAGGGCTTTACGCTGTTTAATTTTCCCAGATGAACGATTTCAACAAAATAATCACACGCATAGCGATTAGCACGCCGACTATACGAGTATGGAACCCAGCCGGTCATAGTGGACATGTAATAGGAGTGTTTCATAGATGCCAAAGTTAACCTTCAAAGTGAACTCCCATTCGAGCCAACAGCACACATGCACCTTTCTTTTACACCACAATGTCAACACACCCACACTTTTTGCGATATCCAACGTATGGAATCCACTAGGAAGTTCAAATTCGGACAGCACACACTCCAACCCAGGGACGCGTTAAGCAATTCGCGCCCCCCCTCGGCGACTGAGCCTGCGGGGCGGTGATGTGAGGGCCGAGTATCAATGACCCGATGACTCAATGACCTTCCATGTCCTTCTAGAAGCCTGGGAGGAGACCTTTCCTCCCTCCGGCCATCCAAAGACAAACAACGACCCAAACGCGTGAGCACTCGCGCGCGCGTCGCTTGTGGAATTGTGCCAACAGAGACGGCGAGCCGGCCGCCTCTGTTGCCGGGAGAAGAGGAGGGTGGAGGCCCATTCAATGGGCGAGGCACACCATCGCTTGGCAACAGCAAAATTGGAGGCGACTGGAGGGGTGCTTGCCCCTTGTCGGGGAGCCGGGACGGAGCAATCGGCGAGGGCAAGCAGTTAAGATACGAAACCATGCGAATGCGGAGGCATTAGCGAGGAAGCGAACCGAAACGGACAATAATCACGGTTAGGAACGATATTTCTTATGTTCTATTCGCTGCTTCATTTCACTTCAGAGCGAAATTGATGCGTTTCTTGGGGAATATGGCTTCGTTTCGTACGAAGCTATTAGCCGAAATGAAATTTGGAATTCCGTTCAATCGGAACGCTAGCTTTCGTGATAATAATTGTGATATGAAACCTTTATCAGGAATGAGCGTTTTCCACCATTGGGGTTTTTTTTTGCTTGTGTCCGGGCACACATTGTTGGTGGTGGGACTTTCGGATGGCTATTTTTTCGGGAAAGATTTCCAGAAAGTCAGCGCACATTTTCGAAAAATAATATGCATGATTAGATTTTGAAATGATTTTGGTTTAGAACAAACATATAAACTCGTGCTGATTTTTTGTATTCAAATTTCTTTACGAAATGTATTTCTTTTTCAAACGATAACCAATGGCCATTACATGTCCATTATTTTTCACCCGTGGTCATCGCAAGTTAGCCTCAATTTATCCCTTTTGATTGATGCGTATTTCTTTTTCCTTTATCATGCCCGTTGCTCACTTTTTGCCATTTATATTATTTTGAGGTACGCACATTGACTTATGGAAAATTGGAATTGCTGACTGATGATCACTCTTGTTATCGAACCCCTCAATGAGCCAGATGAAATGGCACAGTTGATTCTCATTTACTGGAAATTGCATAGTGGGATGCATTCAATGGCAGAAACCATTTAACAATCCTTACCGAGAGCACTAAGTACTAGGGAATATCAACACTGGAATGATGATGGTTCATTCGGAATGGAATCTCAATTGTGTAAAACGCAATTTCATTAAACTGATTTTCGATTCGATGGTTTCACTCCATATTAAATCCGGTTCCATTTTTGTTAAAAAGATATCATTTCGATTCATTCCTCAGTGGAACTTTTAGATGCAACAGAAACTACAGGAAACTTCACCGCGGATTATCCTCCTCCGCTCCGCTGTTGCGTCTTGCCCGCGCGTCGAAATCACATTCGGAAGGCTTGCCTCGTAAAAGATTTCCAAATATTAATAACCACAATTGTACCTAAATGCTAGCAAAATAATACACAATAAATGTAATGACGTACTTAATATAAAAAATAACAATTAGCTAATTCTTGGCACTTTCCTTTTTGCTATATGTAATTTTTGTAGTAATTTTTCTCATTTCCTTAACTTAAATGTGTTATGAGAAACACCGATGAGCATATACGTAGCACAACAATTAGAAAACTACAAGTTTATGTATCAATCTACAATCAAATATTATCGCGAAAATCCCGGAATGGAGTGTGGGAAAGGGTGCTAGGACACGAGTTGGAGTGTGCGGTGATATTATTAATGATTAAAGTTAAAATTAGTTTTAAAGTAAAGTTAAAATTGTTTATGTAAAATTTATTTTCGGGCATTTCGAACTTCTCCACGGGAAGTTTTCTACTTTTTCGATAAGAATCCGTGAAAAGGAAAAAAGATTATTTATTTATATCAGTCTGTCCGCTACTCAATTCCCCTTCACTTCTTGCTGTAGTCTCGCCTACCGATGTAATGCGGGGCTGGAATAATTCCCTTGGTATTGGCATTAAACTCACACCATTTGTATTAATCTAGTAGTTCAAGTCGCTCGTCTAATCCTCCTACTTCACCTGACTCCCAACCTCCCACCCCACGATTCTCAACAATGGTGCAATAATGGTTTCTGTCCATTAATAACGATTTTCCACGATGCGGTCAACACTTTCTTGTTTTTCATTTAACTGATAAATCACCTACTTCTGCGTATGTGCCAACTGCGCGACGCATATTCTGAATGAGATCTATCTGACACAAAATCTCATTGCCTTTTTCCAGGAACAGTATTTCCACTATGTTCGTTTTATAACAGCAAGCTCCTGTAATTCAGCTTCGCGGATGCTCCTAATATGTTACGAGTACCATCATGTTAGGTCCGATTTTAGCGGGACGTCAACCTAATTTGCTCTTTCTATCTTAAGATTTAAGAGATATCGTGCAGTAGGATAAAATTGAGGTCGCCATTGGGAGGGAAAACGACAAAAATGAAGACTTAAATGATTATTAATTCGAGCACTTTAACTAATGATAAGCTAATCGGAAAAAGATTGATTGGGGAGAAGTGAACAGAGCTCTCCGCGGACCGTATTCCATTGAAGTCTAGGCTTAATAGTTGCCTTCAGTTTTCGCGGCCCTTTTCTGTGGCTACCTATCACTTATCCACGAGAATAAGGAGTTTTAAAGGACCTGTGTATTCTTAATGCATGCAGGAAAGCAGGGCAAACCTGCATAACTACTGATGCAACGTTTCCTTATATACCGATTATGTCACGTAGTCAAATTTCTTTATGGTGTTTAATTTACAATCGAAAAGTTGATTGAGAAAAGAGAAAAAAGCGCTCTGGAACAATGAATTCAGCAAAAATTCAAAGAAACTGTTTCAAATTCCGCGGCAGTAAATTGAATAGAGACACTCACTAATGTCCACATCAAATGTGAAAGATTTGTAATGATTAAAAAATCATTCTCTCTCGTAATGGAACCATTTTGTTCACAGGGACAATTCCATCTTTTTCGTGAAATTTTTGTGGTCTTTAGTTTGTTACAGAGTAGATTTTTCCAAATACTCTTGATTGCGATCCAGTGTGTGATTTTTACCGGGACTGGAGATCCATGGGATTTTGCCGTATATCTCCGACCGTGACTGCCTAAGGAAGACCAAAAATGGTGCACATGGTGTAGACAACGAAAAATGCTAGTGGAGGGAGTAAGGAAGAAATGAAGATGCTAACAATTATGGTTTATCAATGGCCACCAATACATACACCAGACTACCTTTGACACAAAATTCCCCATAACACATTTTCAACATCCTTCCACTTTTTGCAAGGGATTTAATCTGTAAGTCAACCTTCGCTCCGCGAGTGATTC
Source organism: Hetaerina titia (assembly GCA_037158775.1). NCBI lineage: Eukaryota > Metazoa > Arthropoda > Insecta > Odonata > Calopterygidae > Hetaerina > Hetaerina titia. The sequence continues at coordinate 72,395,298 of CM073772.1, read as the reverse complement.
ACATCCTATCTCCTTTTATAATTTTGATACAGAACTCAGATTATCATAACAATGCTTCATAAATCGGGCTCCTCTGCGCTGCACGCGATCTAATTCGGTAATAAATCCAACTTCATGAGGATCCTATATATTCTAAATTAGGCCAAGCAGTATATTCAAACTAAGGCCCAGCGTAAGATAACCTTGCTCTTTTTGTCACATTGTTCTCACAAATACTCTTATAATGAGTATTAATTTTTTTGTTAACTTGATCACATATTCCCGGAATGTTTCACTTAAAAGAGGTCGTGAGTGAGGGTAACGCCTATGTATTTAATCGAGTTTACACTTTTTATTTCGGTATTTCTGATGCAGTAGGTGATCGGGAGGGAATTTCTCTTATTCCAAAAATTCATCACTACGCACTTTTATAAAGTTTAATTCTGATTCCCAAGAGTCAAACCAAAATTGTTTAGCTTTGCGGTCATTGGCTAAGGCTACTTCATTCTCAGGACTTATAAATATACAAACAGGTATGGTATTTGATCGGGTCCAGAGGATTTATTAGGCTTAATATTTTACAGAAAACGTTCTATTTCATAATATCATATTTCAATTTTTGATAACGTTTCGCGGGAACAATTTGGTTATCTATCGGAAACATTCGGTGTGGCATTGGTAAAGACGCTTTGAAAAAGGGAATTTAATAAGTTGGCCTCTTCCAAACTGCTGGTCACTCTTTCCCCTTTATCGCTTTTGAGTGAATTAACAGGATTCTTATTTTGATCCCCTTTAAATGAAATAACGTGGTCACTAATTCCTGTTATAGTTTCTGTGGTTTAAGACTTTTTCGGGTTCGTTGCTAGCAAATCAAATATATCACCACCTCTAGTTGGTGAAGTGACAAGTTGATGTGTGGAGTTCAACGTACATGTATGTAATAGAGACTCCCAGGTAGTTTTGTCTACACCCAAAGTCTTTATTTATTTTAGTACCCTGCAATTAAAAATATATATACACCAATCAATGGATGGAACATTGAAATCTCCACTTGTTACAATGTCACGATCGTTGTTTTGGGTTGAGAATTTTTCATTTTCTGGTTTATTTCTAGCATTGAATTACCGTTGTCGCCCGGCGGCTTGTAAAATGCGCAAACATTTTAGTTTAGGCGAGTCTTTTGAATTTAGGATTTTTAATTGAACACCAAACAATTTCCTAACCGTTATCTGGAATTACCTCAGCCACTCTATGCCAGAGTTTTTAACTGCAAAAGACATCCCCCCCCCCCCGATTCTACTTACTCTACAGGTATCAGTTCCGTAAACGGAAAAGGATTTTGCCAAAATCCCACTATCGGTAATGTCAGCGGATAGCCAACTTTCAGTTACAAAAATTATAATTGCGCTTGTGCTTTGAATAAGATTATGATATTCAATGACTTCATTTTTTAAACTTTTTTGAATGACAAATTTTTAATTCTGGCAATTAACTACGAACAAATATGATGATCCCTCTACATTTACGCATATACAACTATATATACATCTGGGTCGCGGTAGTCAGGTGGTAGACCGTTGGACTAATGACCGGAGGGTCCCTGGTTCGATTCCCGTGCAAGCCACTCTGGGCACCTGCAGCTCCACCCAAGCTATGTGATTTTCGTGTAATAGATCTTCCTAGGAAACCATAACCGGCACAGGGAAAGGAACTGGCCCCCTTACCCTGATGTGTGAATTTCGCTTAGTACTGGGTGAACTCTGCCATCACCTACTAAACCGACCTACGGGTTGATTACTGTTTATATAATATACACGTATATATATATATGTGTGTATATGTATGTATGTATATATATATATATGTGTGTGTATGTATACATATATATTTCCACCAGATAGTATCGCGATTGATCGTCTACAGCAGTGGTCGTCAAACACGGCCTTCGGCTCTCCAACTATCGTGCTTGCACCCTCAAATAAATCATTTATTGGTGGTGGAGGTGGATAGGGAAGAACAATGACATTCAGAAGCCAAACTCGCACACTTATTCTTCTTTCTTTTCTTTGTCGGCCGATATGGAAATGTTAACGGCAGGGTATCTGAAATGCAAATAATCCCAAGGACCTCCATATGAGGGAAATAGTAACATTAATGCTAGGTCCAATAGTCTTATATTTTTATCCATACAGTTCCGAAGAATTCCAGCCAAGAGGTGGGGCCTAGTGGGGAAGATGTCCTTTATCTTATATTTTACATTATTGACCGACCTCATTACGTGAATAGATCCAAAAAGAAATTTAACTAAAGCGCTAATTTCTAATGGTCAACATAAAATATGTGTATCCACGTACAGAGCCAGCTCGAACGATAGAAATTTGAGGGGTTTGTACGCTTAAATTACGAGTTATATGATTTTTTTTTAATTCATTGATTATGGTAACTGAACCATTTTTACGGCTACCTTTGGCGTAGACTCCATTGACTCTCCCTTAAAGTGCGATTACTATATATAATAGGTAATCTACCGGTTGAGGTAGGTTTTTGGATGGACACAACTATCAAATAAACATTTTGTGACTCCCCACCTAGCAAACTAATCTATATCAGGTCCCTCTTCATCTCGGTGTACTTCCTTCCTCCCTTCATCCCGTCCAGCATCCCTATCCTGTTCCTGCCCTTACCTCGCTTGCCCAACATTCTCCCCTCTATTACCCTCTTCAATATTCCACTACCGCTCAATACGCCTTTCATCCATTTTTCCTGCCTCCATAGGATTTCTCTCAACAAACCCCTCTCCTCACCCACCATCTCTAGTACTTCCCCATTTGTTTTCCTTTCAGTCCATCTCACCTTCTCCATTCTTCTCCACACCCACATTTCAAAAGCCTCCAATCTACGTCTATCCTCCTGCTTCAGTGACCACGTTTCCGCGCCGTACATAGCTACGCTCCATATCAGAGTTTTTACGAGTCTTGTCTTAACATCCCTACTCAACGTCCCCGTCATCAACTCCCTCCTCCTTGAGAAAGCCTCCTTGCCTAGCGTAATTCTTCTCCTTACGTCCCTACTACTTTGACCGTATTGGTCCAAAACACTTCCGAGATATGTAAATTGCTCTACCTGCTCTATTTTTTCCCCTCCTATTTTAATATTTAGCTTAGCCTTTTTCTTTCTGGAAAATCGCATAACCTTTGTTTTATTAATGTTGATTCTCATCCCATATTTATCGCACTGAACCTCCAATTCACTCAGCAATGCTTGCAACCCCTTGGCCGACTGAGCCACTAATGCTTGGTCATCAGCAAACCTAACCGATTTTACGAATTCCCCTCCGACTTTTATTCCTACCTCCAGTTCTTCCCATGCCTCTTTAATCATTTCCTCCACATATACGTTGAACAGTACCGGTGACAATGGGCAACCCTGCCTTACCCCTCTTCCTAACACTGCCCATCCGGACTCTCCGTTCCCCACTCGCACCTGAGCAGTCTGAGACATGTACAGGTTGCGGATCAGTCTCCTGTCCCTCCAATCCATTCCTATTTTCTGCAATACACGCATTAATTTTCCCCAATTCACTCTATCAAAAGCTTTTTCAAAATCTACAAAACAGGCAAAAACGTCCTGGTTGTATTCTATATTCCTCTCAATTAGTGATCTCATTACTGCAATGGCATCACGCGTACCTCTTCCCTTCCTAAACCCAAACTGATCATCCCCTAAGTAATCATTTGCCTTACTCTCTATCCTTTTGTTAATGATCCTGAGAATAACTTTAGCTGCATGGGATATCAAACTTATTGTTCTGTAATCCTCACATGACGAAGCCTTTGTCTTTTTTAGAATAGGAACTAACACCGATCTCACAAAATCTTCCGGCCAGATTCCTTCTTCCTAGATACCACGAATCAGTCCATATTGGGGCTTCTTCCCGCATTTTCCTAAACATTTCAACAGTTCTACAGGTATGTCGTCCACCCCCACGGCCTTATTTGCTTTCATCTCCTTTAATGCCCTTTCTATTTCATCGTCGAGTATGCCTGGACCTAAGCTATCTTCTTCTACGTAATGTTCCTTTTCTATGTCTAACCTTGTCGGCCTAAGTTCTTTACCATACAGTGTTTCTATATATTCCTTCCATCTCTCTTGGATTTTTCCTGGTTCAACTATTATCTTACCCCATTTATCTTTAACTGTTAGCACAGATCTTGCCTTCTTACTTCCCGATAATAACTTAACCTTGCTGTATAGAGCACCAATTTCACCCTTTCTCTGTAAACTTTCCATATCCTCGCATTGCGTTTTCCACCATTCTTCCTTTGCTTTATTTGTGGCCCTTCTCAATTTATTGTTTAACTCTTTGTACTTCATTTTGCCTAACTCTGTGTTTACATTTTTCCATCTTCTTCTCTTATCCATCTTTGCAATCATCTCATCCGTTACCCATGGTTTCCTTATCCTTTTCCCGTTAACGGTTCCTATAGTGTCTTTAGCGGCTTCCAATATCCCTTCCTTGATACATTCCCATTTTTCTTCGATAGTACTCAGTTCTTTACCGTCATCCATCATTTTCTCTACAGCCTGCTGATACTCCTTGTTAATCCATTTACTGCTTCTAAATTCCATTTCCTAACCCGCCGCCCTTGCCTTATCTTCTTGAAACGAACATTACATTTCATAACAACTAAATTGTGGTCAGAGTCCGCATCCGCTCCTGGGAAACTGTGCGAATTTATCACACTGTTCCTAAACCTGTGCCTAACCATAATATAATCTAACTGATACCTTTCTGAGTCACCTGGCATTTTCCATGTATACCTACGCCTTTTGTGATGTCTAAACCATGTGTTGGTGATGACTAACCCCTGTCTCTTGCAGAATTCAATCGCTTTCTCCCCGCGTTCATTCCTCGTGCCTAACCCATAGTCCCCCACCTCACCACCATCTCTTCCTTCGCCTACCGTCGCATTCCAATCCCCCATCACTATCAAATGTTTCCCTGCAGGAACACTCGCGATGATATCCTCTAACACATCGTACATCCTATCGACTTCTTCCTCCTTGTGGTTGCTCGGTGGCATGTATACCTGAACAATGACCAAGTTCGTCGGCTCTGCTTTAATCTCTACGAGTAAAATTCTATCAGTCGCTTGCTCTATGTTGACTACGCTTCTTCCTACCCCTTTATTTAAAATTACGGCAACCCCTCGTTGGCTCTCGTCCCCGCCGCTGTATACCACTCTATAATTGTCACTCCAGTAATCCCCGCTATCCTTCCATCTCACCTCGCAGAGACCTAAAACATCTATATTACCTCTTTCCATCTCTCGCTTAATATTTTCTAATTTTCCTGTCCTCAACATTGTCCTGACGTTCCATGTTCCTATTCTAACTACTTTCGTCTTCTTCTGCGTCTTCTGTCCTGGTGCTGTTATTTCTCCCCCGCAAGGATTTCGTGGGATGACGACCGCGGAAGCCTTGCCTCCCCCGCTGCCGGGCACGACACACGGCCTCTTGGGCCGAGTCCTGCAGTTGCCAGGACTCAATTTCTGTTTTGCGTCCATCATTATTTTCTTGGGAATGATAATTGAGGTGGTTTCCCGTTGCCTTCCTCAATAGTGTTTTTAACGTGACACCATCACTTAATGGCCGCCCCACTGGGGTCAGACGCCTTTTCAGCCACCTCACTGAGGAACAGACGCTGCGTGGACTACCTTTCGCCTGGCTCCTAACCTTCGACCTATCTGGCATGGGTGACCCTACCAGGAGCAATTATTATTTCTCCCGCCAGCACAGCTCTAGGGGTCATCGGAACACACAAGCCCTTCCACCGCGACAAGGTTGTAGTCCATGGGAGGGAAATTATCGTTAATGTGATGCTATTCATCGCGACAGCGTTGACATTCATTGTGCCAAAAATTAATTAACTTTTTTTTAATCGAGTGTAAGCCAAAATTTTCATCCACTGAATTTTTTTGTAAAACATCGATTCGAGTAGATCTTTAGACATCGAACGTTATTACTTAACATACACTTAATATAATACTTAACAGCCTGAGACTGTTGGATTTATTGACGCATGTTTCCGGAGTAAAGAAGGGAAGTACGGAAGTGGAGCTATAATTCATTTTAATACGAGTAAATGGATTTCTGGGTTGCAGCGGTTGGAGGAATGATACGCTTAAAATAAATGAGAATGGTTTTAATTCCTTTTCCTTAATTGGAGTTTTAACATCCAAGAAGCTCTTAGAATCAGGACGGGATCATCTCATACAAAAGCATCTGACACTAAATTTATTACTCGATTCTCCCATCCACAGTTTTCATACCGAAGGTCGGGTTTGATAGACGAGAGCAGAGTTCACCTACATTAGGGCAGGCAGTTCCTTTTCCTGTGCCGGCTGTGTTTTCCCAGCATATCTGATACCCGAAAAATCGCACAGCTTGGGTAAAGCTGAGGATGTCCAAAGGAGTTCCCGTGAGTCGAACCCAAGTCCTCGAGTCAGTAGTCCAGCGTTCTACCCACTGAACTAGCTGGACTATCATTACTACATCTATGATCGCTTTATACTTGAAGTTAGAACGGAATTCTCAACACGTATTTCGTAATGTTATGCCACAATCAATCTGAATAAACTATAATACAGTGCACGTAAATGACAGTGTGCAACTTGCACGGAGATATTACTTGTGCTAGATCTTTGTCCACTCCACGAAAAAAAACTACATGAATACGACTGGATGACAATCCGGCCGTGACAATAGGTAATAAACGCTCGCTGCTTGCGAAGAACGGCCAATGACAATGGCATATTGATGAGAGAGGAAAACAAGTGGCGTTTGAAGGATCTTCCGTTTCCGAACGTGGGGGTTCGAGCGATACGTTGCGTCATCTCGCATGGCAGGCGACCAACTTGGCTCAGGCCCTGCTTCGAATGCTAATATCGACTGGTTCATCCTCAAAGACTCTTAAAATCACTTCCATAGTCAGAGCGATCGACTGGGCAGGGAGAGAGACGGCGAACGAGGGAACTTTAAAATGAATCTGTAATTCTCGTCGGCGGTGATTCCCCAGTTCGCCTGTCTCAGCGTCTCCCGTCGCCATAAGATAAGGAGGAATGCGTTAGCCTTTGCGTCATAGTCACGACTGTGCTCGGGGCTTGGCGTATGGAGTAGGGCAAGGGTGGGGACAGTGAGTCGATCACGATGGATACAAACGTAGTATGAACTAACAGTGAGATAGGAATTTTTCCATGGGGGAAAACTTTACAATAACGGCCAAAAAAACACTGTAAAAAAATGACAGAGAAAATAATCCAGGCGTTGATATCTGGGGCAAGAAACCTAAGATCTTTGTATTAGTACCTAAGACAATATTCCCAGATGCCGGCAGGTACCTTGTAACTGGAACAAAGTGTAGGATTGTTAGTTAGTTCTCGGTAACGAGGCAATATTATCAATAACAATCCTGCTACGAAGATGACATTAAGTGTTTGAAACCCGGGTCGTGAATAAATCTCTATTCAAGTGAAATTTGCATAGTTTGTCTCCTTCCCATCATGGATAAATTTCACAAGGTTAACCCTAATACCGTTCGGTTTGTTAATATTAACAATATTGGCAACTGCTCAGTTTTATGATAGTGTGTAATTGACTAGGGTAGCGAGGAAGAGTCTCTGAGACTGAAATTAATACATCAGGACGAAATACTAATTAATAAGATTTTCGCTACATTGGAACCATTTGAAAAATAACATCGGAAATGGTTCCAAGGGCAATAAAAGTAGATGACGGTACTTCGGTACTAATATCTAAGTCAGGAATCCTAAGTACCCGATATTTAAGTATTAATGTATTGGATAACAATCCAAGGTACTGATGATATCAATGGTATTAAGTTCAATTTCGTGGAACTTCATAATGATTATGGACAAAACAAATTATAAGTTTATCAATTTTCCATTAAAACGACCGACTTCGTCGAACAATCGACATCTTCCTTCACTTCCCCATCTCCCACTTCTCCTCTTCGTCTTCCAAGCTCTCCAGCTCTCTCACAACTCAAATAACACAACCCCTCCCCCTCCACTCCTACCAATCTCCTCCAACCACATCCTTCTGGGTATGTATTCGCCAACTACCTGTATTCTATACCTGAAGATGTCGACTGCTCGACGAAACCGGTCGTTTGGATAGAAAACGGTGGAAAAAGCTTTGTCTCTGTTCAAGGAGCTGGTATCCAGGACCAACATTCGAGGTCCTTTTCAGTTCCTAGCTAACAGCACTGATACCGATCACTGAAAGTAAAGCGAAAGGGGAAAAGGAGGAACTTGGGGTATCTCAAAGCCTAAAGGTTGGTCAGTCAGAGACTGGCTGCTCAGCAAGGAAGCGCCTCAATCATAATGGTAACTTGGTATAACGGTTGAACGGAATGCATTATTTCCACCCGTTACAAAATACGGAGTATGTTTCCTCACCGGCTGATTACAATTACTTTGGTATCGACTATGTACGGCCTATGATGAGGGGAAAGGTTGGGTTTCTTTACCCTATTAAACAAGGGGCCAGCCCTTGAGTTTGCGAACATTTATCCTGCGCAAAAGAATGGATATTGCTCATACAACTGGCGGAAATTTCGTCGAAATTAGAGGAGCGGGGATATATATGATCGATTATTGGAATTCATAGGGTTTCACCTTCCTCCCTCTCCCCTACAATGAGGATAAATGAATACAATACCCTTCCTCTTATCCGGCAACTGACGTCTGTGGACCCTGATTGGATAAGCGAACTGGCAAATCCGAAAACAGAATCAAAATGAACTTTCAAGCCAAGAATCATAATAAAATACATTTTTTGTGTCACGCAATATTTTTGTAATTCTTAAGTTTTTGAAGAATATGTTTTATCCCTTCTGGTGGAAAATACATATTATTTTAATATGATGTAAAACAAATTAGGTACTGTGAGGCTTAATAACCTAGTGGGTAGATAAGAGTGTTCCACTACTACCCAGAGGTTTGACAGCTGAATACCCTCCTGGGCACTACCAGCTTTAACCAGGCTGTGTAATTTTTGCAGGAACCAAAAATAATCCTAGGAAACCTCAGACAGCACATTCGGAGGAAAAGAATCCGCCTCCATTCCCCGATGTGCGTATTTTATATGCCGGTGGGTTTGTTATTACACATAGGTGAGGTCTAGTTCCAGTATTCAAAGCAACCTTCAGATTGATTGCTTTGGTTAACACGAGGAAAGAGTGGAAAGAAAGAGAAAGGGTCGTCTGCTATGAGTTCAACGTTCACGTAAGGTCAAACTTTGACATTTTCCCTTAGCATGGATCAATGTTCGATCCTGAAGAAACGGACGCTCCGCAAGTGTTCATAGTGCACCACTTCTCCTCGCTGCCAAAATTACACCAGAGATTGGTTTTAGATAAACTCTAAAAACTATTTCACAACACAGTGGACTTCTCACGGATTTGACATTTCTATCCCTTAGCAGTTAATCATAAATAATAGTACCAATTCGAAGTACATTCTGGTTCGTAAACACAATTTCACATTTTCGTGGAGTGTGTCCTCCAATGCTAAAACTCTTGCCTGCCCTACATCTTCTCTCTGTCCAGTATATGTTTTCTTCCAGCCTTCTTTCTACCTAAAAAGTCTATTCTCTCTCTCTCTTCCCCCATGGCCTAATACTATAACGGTGGTCAGCATCCAACTGCTCCCGCCCGTGTTTTTTGTCTATCTCCATTCGCAAAAGTAGATAACGCTGAGATCGAGACCAATAGTAAGGGGAATTGCTGGGCTACTATAAGAATCTGTTCACGAAAGAAGAACAAAATATAGATAAACACGCTGAGGAATGGAAGCTGATTAGAAGAATAACTAAGAAGATGGAAAAATTGGAAAAACTGTCATGACATGGCACTGATAATATTTGTGTATCTAAGGATTTTATTGAAAAACACCGAGAATTCAACACAGAAACACATGTTACTTGAAGTTCATAAAAAAACTTTTAGCTGAGCCAACAGAAATCTGCGCACAGCAGAGAGGAATGCTAGCACATTTAATTACAGTAATAAAAAAATGAACAACAACTACCACAAATCAAAATAGGCAGCAACGAAAATAAAACGGCTTGCGTTTTTCTAGGTTTTATGAAATTATGCAGTTTGTAGCCCAAATACTCATGTTATGACTTGTTACGACAGTGGATGAGAAGATTAAATTACTACACGTACAATCTTAACAGCCCTAAATATGTTCTAACGCTACAATTCGAAGACAACCAAGCGCTAATAGCCAACAACGAAAACATACTCCAGAAAACTGCTTTAAAACTTCTCAAGACGGAACAAAAATACAACCTTAAGTTCTCGACCGAAAAGATGAAAGCAATGAGCAACGAATTTCAAAAGCGATGAATCAGTCAGAAAGAAAATAATTGTAAACAATTAAGATGTAGAATCGGTAACATACGAGTGCAGGCTGAAAACTAATGCACACATGCTTGCAGACCACAAATAAAATTACCTTCTGAAGCACTCCTGGTGGCATGTGGAAGTAACATTCTCCCTCAACATGCATGCACAGGTTTGAGGTCGTTTCATTCACCCAGTGTATTTTGAGAGCGGAAGTCTGGAGATGTGTTCTAGGGCTATGTCAACGCGAGTTAAACAGTATGCTGTTTTCGAATTTTTAACTGCTGAATAAGTGACTCCTACAGAGATTCGTCGTCGTTTAAAGGCTCTCTATGGTGACGATGGTATTAATAGGTCTGCTGTAAATCGATGGGTGGTGAAATTCCGTGGTTGTGAGCCTGGAAAAGCCATAATTGCTTATGAAACTTCTTTTGACTATATTCTGGGATGCTCACCGAGTTTACTCGTATGTGACCAATTTTTCTGGAACGAGGAGCAACGGTAAATTCTTCTCAGTATATACAGACTCTAGAACACCACCGACGTCGAGCTTGTCGTGTTAAAGGCAATAATGTCGTAATAACGCCAATAATCTTTCAACATGTCAACGCTCGTCCATACACCTCGCACGCACCTGGAGAGGCTCTGCCAAACCTGAAATTTGAACCGATTCCACACCCTCCTTATTCTCCCGATTTGCGCCTTGCGATTTTTATTTTTTCCCTCAACTCAATAGACACCTCAAGGATAATCATAACACATCGGACGATGAGGTGAAGGCAGCTGTCAAGTCCTGGATTCGTGAGAAGTTGGAAGAGTTTTCAGTGACGGAATGAAAAAAACTTGTTACACGTTGGAAGAAATGTGTTAGCCTTAACGGTGATTATGTTCAAAAATAAGTATATGATTTTGAAACTTAAGAATTTTACTTAACTGTACTTTTTACCCGATCTTGTTTTTGTTCGCGCTCTACAAACATGTGTACATTACTTTTCAGCCTACCCTCATATTTTCCCTTTCTTGGATCAATCGGTCACATAGGTTATTTTACCTTTCTTGGACCATCGTTATCTCACAGTCACAAAATGGAGAGGAAATAAAATTGGCAGATTCGACTACGTTAAAGATAAAATACAGCGAAAGTTAAAAAATAAGATAAGAAAAGCCACCTGTGTTACTTTTATACGACGATAGCAATTCCAATTCCTTGTAGAATATAATAGGGACGCGAGAAATGGAGAATTACAAAAGTATTGCTTAAAAATTATTTACATAAACAACTTAAGTAAAAATTCCAAAATATAATGAATCAAAGAACTGAGATTGCAAACATCTGGAATTAAATTTTTAGGAAGAGCTGCTGGCTACTCACGAATGGACAGGAAAAGAAATACGGACACAAGACAAGATCTCAGCGTGCAAAGCATCAGCGAACCGATAAGAGAATGCAGACGTTGATAGAACACGTAGAACGAATGGATGAATAAAGAATACCAAACACATAAGGAAACACAGAGCGAGAGCCAGAAGATCTTTGGAAGGTTCACGCAAGGGATTGGAAGACCAAGATTGAAGAAAGTCGTAACAGGCTTAATGCCTAACGCTTGAAGAAAATAAAAGACTATCAGCTACCTCTATTTCTACACTATATGTATAACTCCACCGTAACTCTTCGTCACGGCCCACCATATATTTCTCCATGCTCACATCTTAAAAGCCTCCAATCCACTCTCATCCCTTCGTCCCACGGACAAAACTTCGGAACCAAACAGAGCTAGACTCCATATTAAATTCTTGAATGATATTTTAATTACCTCTTTATTGGCGTACTCGTCCTTAATTCCCACTAATTTGCAAACGTTTCTTTTGTCAGCGCGATCAATCAATCAATTATGGCCTTATTTTCATGCCAACTTTCCCAAAAATTGCTGCTAAACTATGAAGTGTTTTATCTGATAAATGATATTCGGCATTAAAATTATCTCCTACCAATAGGGGAGAATTTTAAGCTAGACTGTTGACTCGAAACAAAGGATTTCTACATGATGAATCACCGGTGAGCAGTGCGATATCCACCAAATATCATCACCACACGTATGACTTCGTTTTTAACGAAGTAAATATCCACATTTCGCGCTTTAAAATACTTGGCATAAATAAGCTGAAAAATAATACGAATATCTTTTTATTTAAAATATAAAATTGAGTCTTCTGAAGAAAAGACAAACAAACTCGAAAAACTAAGTAAAATCGTAAAATATTATAACAATAATTATTAAATGGACGATTTTTTGTGCCTCTTAAAATTTCTAGCTTCAGGGACATGGGGCACCTACTAAGAGCACATTCTCATCTCAATTTTAAAAATGAATCCTTCATTGTTACAATTCAGCTTCGTTCAAAATAGTAAATAAAAATGAATTCCACGATGTGACCATGTTTGCCTTCTGGTGATATAGATGCCACTTTCAATACATATTGTTTACAAAATTTACATTTCATGATGCACAGGAATATGCATTTTAAACCGATAGATTCTAGGATAAGTTTGTTATTTTTACAGTTTCATCTACTTATTCCTGATCCAAAATCACGTGACACTACCAGAACCGAAATCACTTGAGCTACCATGATACAAACGTTTAGTTTTATACTTTGTAGAGCAAAAATTTTCTTGAGTTATAGAAGTGATTTTAAAAGATAGCAACCGATTACCCAATAAGTTTACCATTATTCATCATAGGTTCACCATTTTTCAAAATTTCCTCCTACTCATTCCTAATTTTGTGATTTTTTTGCATGATAAGTTCAACACTGCTTTTGAAATCCCGCCATCGGCGCAGCCGTTAGGATTTCGCCTGCTTGCACTGCTCCTGGTAGACATATGCGCAAACTATTGATTTACGAAAAACCCGCATGCTCCAGCAAATTCACACGCCGGCGAAAGCCCGACTATTGTGATGCTTCACTTCACATGCAATTGGTACTGTCAATTTCTATTGTATTGATCGGACAGCAACGCGTCCTTACCATCCCAACACTATTGATCGCAGTGAGTCGCATCAGCTGTGCGTATGCGGTCGCCGGGAGGGGGGTGCAAAGGGGAAGCATTTTGAAAGCGTGCGATGATCGGGGTTAAGGTTTCCGGGACACCCGCGCTCTTAATTCCGGGACGTGTCTTGGGTCACAGGCCCATGTCAGTGTCGAGTGATCCGCGAGTAGCCTTATCCCAGTCACCCGACGAGGATTGCACCGCAGTCCGCGACTGAAGGAGGAGAAATGCCCTGACCAGGCAGCGAGCACGTTCCAAGTGATGATGAGGACGCGAGCGAAGCGATGGTGGGTCTTAGTGATGCTCATCCTCGTCGCCCTGTGCCTGCTCTTCGGCCTGAGCCTCAAGATCCAAATAGCGATGATGCAGATCCCCGGCTCATCCCTCCTAAGGCATTCGGTCGGTTCGGCGAGGGCCGGGACACTCTCGCCTTCCATCCCAGTACTCGAGGAACCCGGGGGCGTCGCATTGTGCGACCTACCGTGGTTCGTCGAGGCGAGACAGGCGGCCGCGAAGGAGCAGCAAGCGGGCCTTCTCCACCTCTGCCCGAACGCCGGGATCCTGACCGTCCAGCAGGGGGGCCGACTCGGGAATCAGATGTGGGAATACGCGTCGGTTTGGGGTCTGGCCATGGAGGTGCCCTGGCTGACGCCCGCCATCCCACGGTGCCTCCTGAGGGCCATTGACGACGCGTTCCCTTTCCTGACCTTGCCCGAGCTCAAGGTCCCGACCCTCCAGAGGGGATGTAACGCAAACAGTGGGGTCATTGCTCAACCCGAACCCACCCTCTCCCAGAAGGATGTATTGCAGGTCCTCCAGGACTGCCAGAAGGAAAGGAGCGACACTCACTTTGGCCAGAAGAATTCAATTCATTGCCAACAGAACATGGTTCTAGAGAGGTGAGTAGGCTCCAATATGGTAATTTTACCATGATTGAACTTGCCTTGCTACTGGTGGTGGGTGAGCGCACAGGGAACCTAGAATAACCTAAACCTTCCTTAGGCTCTCAAAAATGATACTATGGAATGCATTTTATCCGAGGTCAGTATTGTGTGATACCAAAAAACTTAATTTCATGAAGAAACCATGCATATTCTTTGGGTATGAATTTTGAATACAAAGACATATCAACACATTTCTCTTCAACATTGGCATACATGAGGAGTTATGTGATTAAGAAGATGTCAAAGACTTGACAAACCCACCACAGAAATACATATGTACATGCTTATATCCTTATCAAAATATTGTTCATCATCCCAACAACCAATATTTCCCTCTAACATGCCCAAATTATTTAAAGACTGTCAAAATATTATGACACTCTTTTGATGGTTGAAGTATTCTTTTGTGAAGTTCATCAGGTTATGAAACCAGGACCAATTAGCAAATCACATTCAAATGAAAACCACACAACATACTAGTTACCTAGTATCATTTGCATTAAGCTTCCTGTTTGTCTCCAAATATTAATTTAATTATTTTTAATGGCTATAGAACATTTCTCAACATGACAGAAGACTTAAACCTTGATCAGGGTTAAGATGATGTCTAAACATGTTAGCTTGAAAAATTCATTCATTTCACTACATATATTTATGTGCAGAGTTGGTTAGTGAATGGGGGAAGAGAAATGGTCAACCATTTCCCAAAATAAATCCTTTAACAACCCAAAAATGTTAATTTAAGACTAAGAAAGTAAATTCATATCAAACTTGGTGATGATGGTAAGCATTGAAAACCAGGTATTATGTTCACATGGCCTACCATATTTAGTTTTTTAAATGCTGGATGCTTCCCTAATTTTTTTCCAAAATTTTTTGTAAAGGTGGGCTGCTTCAAATAGTTTCAGTGCAACATGAACATGCTAGGTTTCTGCCTTTATCATGTACCTAATTATTTCAGCAGTGAAAATTTATTTATGGCTGATATAAACGAACCAGTTTGTTTGCTTCAAATTATACTGTCAATCCCAACATAATTGTAATATGTTAAAAAAAGTTCAAATTGATTTTGTCTGATTTTAATATGACTTAGCAAAGAGGACTCAAATTTTATTTTGTGATCCTGACGACATATGTGATTTTAGAAGTACGTATTTTTGGACCAGGTCATGACTCAATACACCATTAGCTAAATAAAACAGTTTCTGGTGTAACTTGGTGGAAAATCTTCATACTTACGTTTTTATAAATCAAACCACTTTGCTTTTCCACATAAACTTTTTATTTTTCACGACCCAGGTTTCGTTATAGCATAACATCATCAGCACCTGATGATGTTATGCTATAACAAAACCTGGGTTGTGAAAAATAAAAAGTTTATGTGGAAAAGCAAAGTGGTTTGATTTATAAAAACGTCACCATTAGCTAAGAAAATATGCATGCAGCTATTTGTCATGAATACATCACATATAAAATAATACTGTACTTGTACATCTTTTAGTTACAGTGGTTGAAGAGAACTCTAATTAACCTTGAAAATGATTTTTGATACCAGCAATAATAAGCTATATTAATATAATTTTGACCAAATTCCTACCTTATAAATGTTTCCATATTGGTATTTGTCTGGATTGAAAGAATCTTTCTGGGCATGGTTTCATTTGTAGACCATAAGGTGGCTGGGTACCATTGATATGACAGCTTTCCAGGTTCAGCTTTAAAATTTCATAATATTATCCTTTTTATATTCAATAAAACCATGGTTTTCCTGTGTGAAAATCATTCAGTCATATTGTAAAATTTTTTTCACTTATTACAACAATATTTTTGGAGAGAGGTAAAAAATTTTCCAATAGCATTTTATTTACAAAAAATTCATCGCAGTATACTAACATAGTCTGTTTAACTTTTACTAAGGTTTAGCAAGACAAAAAATAAAATTATTTTGCTTGGCAAAAAAAACCATCTGTCACTGGACATCAGGTCACTAATTGTGTGCAAACAAGTACAATTTGAACTAGGTACTCACCTATAAAAACTCTACATTTTGTAAATTAATTTTTTTAAGAAATTAAAAATAAATGTCACATTACCAAAAACATCATAAAAATATCAATTCACCATAGCTTTTCAACAAGAAAATAAATTTTGATGGAATTAAGTAGTTGATAATACTGCTTTGGAATTAATATCTTTAGCCTTCCTCTTTGTCCCTAGCCATAAAGATATTTTCATGATACAATTAAAAAAATTTGTAAAACATTCAGTGTAGCATTATTCAATGTCAATACTAGTTAATAAATAAATGCAATGCTTGTCCCAGCACTTATAAACAGGGCAAATAAAACCTAAATTCAAAGATCACTAATTTCATTTCATGAAGTACTGTATTGTAAAGCAACAGCATCAGCAGCTTTGAAGGGTATTTTTGCTAAGATCCATCCTATTACTTTTCAAAACTACAGTTATCAACTCCAGGGCCAGTTGATGGGTGAGAGCAGAACTCACCCATTACTAAGCCCAATGGAATGTGAAATTCATACATCAGGGTATGGGGGCCAATTCCTTTTCCTATGCCACCTATGGTTTTCCTGAAAGTTCTGGTAACCAAAACATTACACAGCTTGGGTGATGCTGAGGGTTCCCTGAGGCATCCCAGGAATTGAACCTGGGTCCTCCAGTGAGTAGTCCAATGCGAAATCATTGAAATATTGCATCCATCATCACTTGAAAAGTTGAAGCTTAAATTAAACCATTAGAAAACCTTTTAATTTATATACACCATATTTAACAGCATATCACTTGCATGGGCATATAAGACACATTGTAATTTAAGGAGGGCATATTCAGGAAAAAATGGTTTTTACAGTCCAGCACTTTACTTTTTTGAATTTACTGCTGCACTGCACCATTTTTGGTAAAATTAGCCGATATCAGTGATAACTGGGGCTAGCATTAACCTTTGGAAGGTCTTACCTACACATAAAACACCCTTAGGAGACATTTTTAAGTCATTCTTTTAGAAAAAAAGTGCCTTATATTCTATCAAAAAGTGTGTGTATAAATATGCGCCAAGAACAAACCTAGCTATGAATGATTTATTTGTTTTAATGAAACAAAACCATGAACAAATACCAACAAAATTTTACCCATCACCTTACTTTCCCAACATCTACAAAGTTAGTTACACAAGGGTTTGGTTACTGATGAGTGCAATATGTACATATATGCACAGTGGTAATTTTAAACAGTGACAAAAATTTGTAAGTGTGGTGAATGTGGTTCCAAAATAATATACTAAATTGAGAATGCATTAAAATTGTTTTTTGTCATTTTTGAGTAGCATACACTCTTTTTTCCGTGTTTCAGGTGGGTTGCATTGCCTGAATTGGTTCTTCCTCGACTAACCCTCTTAAGGGAACAAGATTTCCGATTCCACTCATATCTCACAGATTTAGCCACATCATTTCTGGCTGCAGTTATGCAAAAGACTGGGGCCTCAGTCTTCATCAGTGTTCACGTTCGTCGTGGAGACTACAGTGATTATCTTTCTTCCAAACACAATGCATCACTTGCTCCTATCTCATACTTTGAGGAAGCAATCAACATTTTCAACCACCATTTCATTGGTGGGGACAAAGTGGCATTTATTGTTATCAGTGATGATATTTCTTGGTGTCGCCATAACATTATGCACCTACATGAAAATATATTCATAGCCTGGGATCCAGTCGAGGGTTGGAAGGAGAAAACAGAGAATTTAGCAGGGGTACCTGAAAGTGACCTTGCTCTGATGGCATTGTGTAACCACACTATATTGGATTATGGTTCATTTGGGACATGGGGGGCACTTCTTTCTGGTGGAAAAACAATTGCATATGGCATTGATGGCCTCCTTTCAACCAAAATAGCAAATCTGCTCACCCACTGGAAGACTTTGCCGCAGAAAACTATCTTCCAAAGGAACTGATATGGTTAAATATTTTGCTCAATTTTAGACTATTAAAAATTTGTCAATTTTAAAATGGCCTAAACTATCAATAATAAACCATTTTTTCTAGGATAATTCATCAATGATTGATGTGTAAATAAATGTTACAAATTCAATTAAAATGATACAAAATTATAGGCATTAATTTTTTATTACTAATTGGGTTAAATCACATGTTATTTTGATAGCATAAAACCAACTGAGCAATCAATTGGATAATAGAGCATGTTCCCTTCAGAAATTATTGCTGTCATCATTGAAATTCATATGCATCAAATACCCTATTTTTTTTAAATATTATCGTCCAGAAGGAGTGGAGGCATTATAAAAGACAATCTAAAAAGATAGAGGATATGGTTACGTCAATTTATGAATGTTAACATAATTGAAAATTCATTATATCAATACCAAGGAAGACATTTTATCATAGAATGTAAGAAATGATTATCACTAAAATCTCATGAAGTGACCCAACTTCAGGAATCTGTTGTTTGCGATTCTTTCATGTAGGAAATGCCAAATTCATTTGGCAGTTTAAAATTTTCAATCATGATCATTAAGATGGGTCAAATAAACATTTTTAGTGGATTTGGCATCATAAGTACAGTACAAAATAGATACACTACAATGAACCAGAAAAAAAGTTACGATGCCATTTTTTTCATTTTCTGGCTGAGCACCGCTCAGGATTTATGATATTTTTCATTCACAATGTGTTTTCAAAGGATCCTAAAGCAAAGTTAATTATGATATATGAAGACTTAAGTAATATTAACCCTTTCACTGCGGCTCCTTCTCTGGAATCCATTCCTCATATGCAGTGAAAAGGGAGGTTATTGTGCCTCTGTAACCTTTATTATTTCAAAATAATTAAATTATCAATGTTTTAAAATTAATCACTGTTCAATTCACTGTTCATTTAAAAGAAAATTGTTAATAATTGATTTTGGTGAACATAATTTCAAAGTATGATAGTACACCAAAGAGAGGATGAAACGGTATGCTACAGGAGTTTCCGCAGGCATCATCTCACAAAATTCTTGCAAAGAAAACTAACAGCAGATGCAGAAAAGGACCAAATTAGCTTGAACAGGAATTTCAAAGTAAGGACAATGTTAAGGATGGGAGAATTGGAGAATATTAAGTGAAACAGATGAAAAGAGAAAATATGGATGTTTTAGGGCTTTGCAAGGTTTGATGGAAGGATAGCAGGGATTGAGATATAGTTATAGAGTAATATGCAGTGGATGGGATCAGAGTTTGCAAGCAGTTGTTATAATATGGAATAAAAAGGTAGAAAGACACTTAGTAAACATAAACCAAGTAACAGATAGAATATTACAAGTAGAAGTAAAGGCAGAACGGATGAACTTGGTCATTGTTCAGGCATATGCACCACCATGACAGGGTGGAAGAAATCAATGGGGATTATGATCAGTTAAAGAACATAATCACAGATGTTCCTGGAGGGACAAATGACAGGTCAAGGAAGTTGATGGTGCCGTTGACATCTTTTTCCATTGAGAAGGAAATACTCGGATGGAGTGTGTTTAGGTAATTGTGGAAGGAGTCTAACTAGTGGTTTGTTCCTGTTCACAGGCATAGAAATTCATCAACGTAATGTAACTAATGACCCACGTTTTTTACATGCTGATTGTTAGCATTGAAAAGATTTTAGTCTACTGAATTGAGAGAAGTCTGGCTAGGAAGGGAGAGAGTGGTGAACCCATAGCTAGCCCATCCATTTGGCTATAAAGAATGTGGTTGAAACTAAAATAGTTTTGGTTTACTGTCATGTTGATGAGGGAGATCAACTCATCTGAAATATTTTGGGCAATGGTGGAATCATTGAGGGGTTCTTTCCCCTAAGCAAGGCTTCAGATATGGGTATACAAGTAAATAAATTCTTAATGTCAAAAGAGACTAGTCTCCCTTTTTCCAGAACATTAATGCCCTTCAATTTTGCAGAAATACTTCCATGAAATGAAGCCTGAAACAGTAGAATATAAATTTTCTATTGCATTAAAAAACCAATGTTTGAAATTAAGTTTAAAATGTATTAAAAAATGAAAGTTTTGCATTTCCCTAAATTGTACACAATGAGTTGATTTAAAGCCCAAATGAAATGTTAATAAAATAAACCAACCAATCACAGTTATCACCCCAAAGATTGATTTGATTCTATAGGTGATGGTATAGTTAATTTATGTTGCATTATGTATAGTTGACCCATTTATAAGGCCAATAAAATTCACACATCAAGCTATTGGGACAATTCCCTTTCCCCATGCTGCCTATTGTTTCCCAGGAAGATCTGGGACCTGAAAAAACATACATCTTGTGTGAAGGTGAGAGTACCCAGAGGCATCCCTAGGGATCAATACCAGGCTACCTGGTCAGGAGTCCGATTCTCTAACTGCTGGACTACCACATGACCTGTCCACAACATATTATCATATTTTTTTTAATTGGCTGTATATTCTTTAAATTTAGTCACATGTGGTAAACATCAATATGGGATAGACATTTTATCATGACAAATTTCACTTTTTGACGGTCTTCATAAGCATCACGTCATTTGGCAGGCATCATAACAAACAAAGCTCATTTATCACACATGATATCGTTATTTGATATTGTATACAAATCAAAGATTAAGGAAGAGATTAATATGAAATTGAACCTATTTTTGGACAGTACCTTAAGTTGGTTAAACATTGTAATGTCTTCTGCAGAAGAGCAAATTCAGAGTGAAAAAAGGATCTTCTCTTGTGATTCTTGTTGAAACTTTCATTGATATACATTTTAAATGGAATTTCTTGGTTTTCAGTAGTCCATCTGATAAATTCCTTAAAATAATCAACAAGTCATAAGAATATAACGTTTACTTGAAAGGAAACTGATTATTCATATTATCATTTCATATGTTTACAATTTAATAAAATTCAATTTTATTCAAAATGGAATATTTTGTAATGCCTGTTCCAAGGAGCATTTAGCTTATAGAAGAACAGAGCAAACAAAAAGATAAAATGGAGCACTGAAACTATTTCTGATAACACATAAAAAATGTCAGCAAATTTACTTTAACTAAGTTGTAAAAAACGAGAAAATGACACATATTTACTTGTTTGAATAATACAGCCTGACAATAGGAAAAGAAAATAATATGTGATAAAATAGAACATCCATTTGGACATTGCGTTAGACAACCCTAGAGATCCTTTTTTTAAATTTAAGTAAGAATATTTTAATAAAATGAATACAGTTCATGTAGACTAATGAAAGTTCTTGTACCATGGTCATGTATAGAAGAATTTGACGTTTCGACGAAAAAAGAAACGAAAAAACGTTTTCAACAATATCTAATAAACTAGAACACTTTTTTCTTGAAAAACTCCGTAGACACTCGGAGCTCCTTTCTCTATTACCAGGTACACAGTTACCCCATGCTCATGCCCTAGTTTAGGATCCAGGGCCCACTATTCGTCACGAGTCGTCCTTTCAAACCAAAAATCACTAAGTACTAGGTGACTATCAATCAAATAACAATATCATTCAAGAAACAGTATAATCCCGGACATAAACAGACCGTACCTGTGTTTTCAACGTTCAGCTATCACGCGATAGAATTTATATGTGGAGCTTGCAGTGTAATAGGATCTAAACCATCTACACACCCTAAATATCTTCCAAGATGCGACAGAAACTTTTAACGTAGTCATCCGCTAAGTGTGTATTACAATGGAACGATTTCAGCGTGTAAAAATCATTCGCCTTGACTGGGATTCGAATCCGGATCCCTCAATGTCCGGGCGAGTTATACAATTACAAATATGACAAAAAATAACTTCTTGTCATACAACTCCTCAAAACTGCTAGTGAAAATTCAAACGAGCATCGAAACAACCGATCCCGTGAAATATGAATAAAAATTACCTAATGAAATGTGCAAGACCAACATGTTGGGTGATTCCAAATGCCTCACATTATCAGTAGTTCAAGTCTCCCTATGGGTGGCGTTGGCGTCCTTCAATGAGTTCAAACGGAATGTTTTGACATCATCGTTAAACCTTAACCGGTCACTAACATCCTCACCTATGCACTAACGGATTCATAGATATTATCCAGCAAGCTACTAGAATAAGAAGTATAGACTGATTGATCCATGATTTGTAGAGTCAAGGCGTTTATTTTTGCGTAATAAACACTACAATTACGAATTGTAGCGTATGTATTTGCTTAATAAACACAATTACGAATTGTTCATTTCTGGCAAAACAAGTTTTCTTTAGTGCTCATTTCATGGGAAGAGAATCTTCTTCAAAGAGATAAATTGCTTGATATTCCTGGAGTGAATGAAAACCTATAACACCTTATGGATAATCTTTACATTTTGACAGATTTACCCACCAGGTTAGCAATGATTTTTGTAACAGATTCAGTATCTTTGGTGTTGTCCTCGGCATGACCAATTATAGTAAAATGAAGATTCCTACATTGCTACCAAGTTCGTGAATGCTGCAAGCTGAACTGATTCTGATTGAGCATATTGCGTAGTCTACTATGCTACGCATCAATCAACCAGAAAAGGCTAGTTTTTCAACAGTAAAAATCCGGCGTATGGCAAGAGTAAAGAAATATTCTTCCATTTGCATAATTCAAATTTGATGGAAACGAGCAATTTGAACATACTCACTCCACAATAAAGGTTATGGATTAAACGGTTACATTGAAATTTCCTGAGCCTTCCATTGCCGAAATATAAAGTACCTTATTCTTAAAATCTTTGTACCCTTATAATAGGTTCGTCACGGAAGGTTTTAATTTAGTTTTGACCAAATTTTTCTCAATCATCTTCATCGCCAATCTGCAGCGGAGAACAGCTTCAGCACACTAGCTTTACTTTTATTGCGCTATGCGGATTTCGTTTGTTAAGTTTGTTATTGTTTACGTTTTACATGGAGGTTAATGGCGTTGTTTGACTGACGCTAACGAGCTTGTTTCGATGATATCCTTTCAAAGTGGCTAAAAATGGGTGATAATGACTTAATTGGAACTAATCTTTCATTGGAATCGATGAAAGTAATCGCAGAAAGTATTGGGATTGCGAATTTACCGGACGAAGCAGCAAAAGAATTAGCCGACGATGTGTCCTACAGATTGAAGCGGGTCATACAGGTAATTTTGTATAAAATACATAGTTTTTAGCGTAAGTTTTGTTGTAAATAGAACGGTTTACATAAATATACATGTGATTGTTCCTTTATTCCATTAGGATGCTGCTAAATTCATGCATCACGGAAAGCGGCAGAAATTAACAACTGCTGATGTCGACAATTCATTGAAAATCAAAAACATTGAGGTATGTATTTTGTTACATTATGAGATTGAATTCTTGATAATTTTGTGTGGGTTGAGTTTGGTAACATTTTATTTTTTTTGTAAATTCTGGTCTTAAATGTGGCACTGATGTAAAACATTGAGTAGGGTTCCTACAGGAAATTCCTGGTGTTAAGTGTGGGTAGTCGCCGAATAATTTCCCCGTATGCAAGAAGTAGGTTGATAACCAGGAACACACATGATTTGTACATCCATTTGAAGAAGTAGCTGTTATTTTTTTGCATTACCGTAACAGTGTAAAATTTCATCTTTGTAAAATGTTACATCTTTCTTGGTAATCATCAAGAATCATTACGATGAGAGTTCTCATATTCATAGCACATTTATATTTAAATTCATACTTCTCCATTATCCTTAACATTATGCCTGTTGTACTATATTTATCCATGATTGATTTTAAATGATTACTAGGACATTGCGCTTCCTTGATGTTTTATAACTTTGAATATTCAATTTAAACTTTCATCGTCAGAAATTAATTTATCATCACGCATCTACCAGTTTATAATGCATATTGTAAGGCGTTTTCCTTGAAAATATTTTATATAACATGTTATTTTTTTTCCTTAGCCATTGTATGGTTTCAACACGAAGGACCATATACCATTTCGGTTTGCATCTGGTGGAGGAAGGGAACTTCATTTCAACGATGAGAAAGAGATAGATTTAAGTGAGGTAGCCAACTCAGCCCTGCCTAAATTACCATTGGATGTCACTCTGAGAGGTAAAACTGAAAGATTCAGTACATTAGAATCTTGTAAAATGTATGATAATTGTTTATTGTCCTAATTTTTGTATAACAAAATGTGTCATTATCTGATCTTTTTGGATGAATTTTAACTTTTTGTTCCAGTTTATGGCATGTTTATCATTAAAATAACGCAATTTCATGTACTAATCAATGGGGGCAATCTGAAGTTCAGGGAATAGATTAACTTTTTGGCAAGTCGGTATAATATCGTGACAATGAAATGCTGGAAGAATAAAAATGAATTAAAAAACATATCCACTGATATATTTTTCAAACTGATTTAGGTTTCATTCATGGGGTATTTTTATGTGACAGATTTTCCTTGCATTTTATTAGTGTGTGTTATCCTTTGATCTTCAAAGGGTGCAATCTTTTGATACACATGCTATTACTTGAGCATAATTGATTTGTTTTTTAACTAGTGTTTCATGTCATCCAAATGATTGTGTAGTTTATTGCAGTTTCATAATTTGAATCAAACTTAAATATTATAAGTTAAATAATGGTATATTTATGTAGGAATTCCACCACATTCATTTTCATAACTTCCTCAATGGTTTGTTCTACCCTTTCACCCTGATAGTACAATCCACACATTTTTTTTACCACAAGAATGCATAAGACAGACTGAAATGTTGAAAAAACCTTTTCAAGTCATTAGACTTCCACAATAAGAATTCATTGGTTGCCTACCTTTTATGGAAATTATCAACATTCAACTTAGTATTTTTGTCCTCTAGTAGAGTTTTATATGTGTCTGGGATGAAAGACATCGAGAGAGAAGAATCCATTATCCTGAATTCCTAGTTTCAATGAATGCCTTTCCAATACCAACTCATGGGAAGGTCTAAAGGTTAGGTATTCCCACCAGGGACTCTTCATTTTTTTATTTATTGATGATATCAAATGGCCCAAATTGGACAGGAGATAAAGAAATAAATATGCCTTCAGTGGGTGCAAAGAAGTGTTTGTCTAGTAAAATCAGATTCCCCAATAAAATAAATTTGACCATGGGAATACTCAGTAACAAATGGCCTGAGTTAATATTCAGATGAGCGCAAATATGTATTAATTTTTATGCCAGTTTGATTATTTCAAATGGATCTTTCAATGGAAGTAATTCAGTCATCATCCTACATGGGCCACAAGATAATACTGGGGTCTGAAATATACTTAGTTTCAGTTAGAAATTTAGTCCACTGTACTTTCTGTAAATGGCATTACCATTGTATGTAATTTCACTTATTAGCTAATGCCTATGACTTTTCTGGATACTATAGCCATTAATGTGGACAGTTCACCTGATAGATTCATGAAAACCAGGAAACTAATAATAACAATCTGTCATTCATTTTTATGACTTTAATTGCCATTATAATAATATTTATAAAAAGTTTTAGCAGTCAACCTAAGTGGCTGCACTATTTTGATTTCACTAACAGTGCATTGTTGGCTAGCTATTAAGCATAAAAGAAGCAAATAGGTTGATAATGTAATGTATTAGTGCAAAGACTAACAATTAAATGTTTGTTTTTTTTTTAATTTAATTCATAACCTGTAAACACTTGGTCAAATATTTCTTAGCAGTGTACAAATGTTATGCCATATTTTTAGCAATATTTCTAGTGCAAAATTTCATCCTATTTGCTGTTGCTGTGTTAATAGAAGTAGACAAAACCATGTTTCATTGCCATTACTAAAGCCACATTGAGGTTATTTGTTTTAATATCCTCTTTAGATATGAGTTAGACTTTGGCAACCAAACCACACTAACTCTTTGATCCAAGTTAGGGTTATCTCAATATTTTGTCTGTAACTAATGTGCTTACTTACACCATAATTGGTGACTCAGTTATACTGCTGATAGAGTTGGTTCTGAACACCTTTTTAGGCTGTTGATATCCTGCCAATCAGTTGAAAAGAGCAGAGGTTCTAAGATGTCCAGAATTTTATTTCAAACCCATTTACGAGTAGTGAAGATGTTGTGAACCAACTGAATTGCTGTCCCATAGAAAAAAGCAGGCCAGAATAAGCACATTTGCCTTGAAATTATGAACAGGCAGCCTGAAATGGTTGAACATATGTGGTCTTGGCCATAAAAGGAAGATACAATTTGCAATTTCCATTTTTACAGACATGTTGAATCACTCATAATATCGAATAACCACAGTAAGTTACATGCGTAGTCCTCACTATTAATTATTTGTCATACCTGTAAATCATAGGGCAATAAACTTTACCTTGGGTAATGCTCTTAACACAATTTCTCGTGATACTTGTATACCATACTTTTAATACCAAGCTTCCAATGTATTTATATAGTGAAAGGTGTAATTTATCCAATTTAGTTGTATTGTAAATGTCTTTTTGATGAAGTATCTCATCTTGTAATTTCTTAGCTCACTGGTTGAGCATCGAAGGTGTCCAGCCTACAATACCTGAAAATCCATCTCCTATATCCAAAGAGCAACTGAAACTTGAAGGAATTGATCCTGCCAGTAAACTTGGGAAATCAGCCAAAAATGATAGAGCTGATTCTGTTCCTGGAAAGCCTACCACTGGGTATGTTTAATGTCTCAAATTCTTCCTTATGATGAATGGTATTCAGTTATGTCAAGATAACCCGAGGATATTTTCCTGAACCAGAAATATCATGTAATTGTCCTGGATTTTTGTTGACCAGAAATCAGGAGACTAGAATGCAAAATTTATTACCCTACTAATAAAGTCATAGTTTCCTACAATATTGGAACCTAAAGAGGGAGGAGAGGAGATGTCTCAATATCTGGAGTGCCTGCTTCCCATGTTCCCTTGCCTTCTATCATTTTATCATTTCTTAAAACATGGATACTTTCTCACTATTCTGGTTGTGTTATGAATTATTTACATTAACAATGTGTAAAGCACTATATTGTATGCATATGGGTGTTTGAGATGCCATGTCCTATAAAGAATACAGATCCTAGTGGTGGGTAATTCAACTGTATGACCATTGGAGACATTACCCACAGTTAGAATTTGTGAGTAATATGCTGTAGCCAAATAGTCAATCACTTGTTGTCTTTGCTAGTGTGATTTACCATTATTAATTATTTTCTCTGATAGAATGTCTTCATTGTTCTGTTATTCTATTGACTGTTACCCTATAGCTACTTTCATTACTGGCTAAATAGCGGACTTCCTACGCATAAATTGTAGAATGTGTCCCCTAGTTTTATTTAAATTTACCATCCTTGCTCTGGATACTTATCATTGTTTTCATTTGATTAGTGTTTCTTTTGAGGATGTACTTTTTCAACTTGTTTCTATATAGTTTTAGAATCATCAGCTCTTGTTTCTTCAGTTAGTTCTTCTGAGAAAAATTAAATTGCCTAGGATGTATGCATTTACCTCATGTTAATGAGTGTTGTTAATAGGAAAGAAATTGACATTTCTCTAAATTCAAATCCAATAGTTTCCAATGTGCATTGGCAGATATTACCTTTGGAATCAAAATATTTATTTACACTGCACTATTTTCAAATTGATGTTTGGTCTATTACAAATCCTCTTCATGATATGTCTTAAAGCAACAGAAACTAGGCTAAGAGATACATGCATTCTTATTAAAATTTCTAATGGGAAAGAAGTATAATTTTCACGATAAAGAATGTGAGAAAAGAATGGATAATTCCTCACAAAATTGTAACCAAACTATTGTTTATTATTCCTGTAGGAGAGCTCAGAAATTAAGGAATGTAGAGACAGTAATGGTTAAGCAATTGGCAACCCATGAGCTATCTGTGGAACAGCAACTTTATTACAAGGAAATCACAGAAGCTTGTGTTGGTTCTGATGAAGGGAGAAGGGCGGTAAGTGCTGTGGACATGTTATAAAAATGTTCACTTTATCCCAAACAGTTGTTTCCCCCAATGTTAAAGTTGCATGTAACCTGAATCTTATTTAGAGTTGACAGGAGAAGTACAGGCAGCTGTAAGGCCTTAATGTCAAATAATTGCTTGCATAAATAATATGTAACAATGCAAAATATTTAATTTGTCTGATTGGTATATGCCAGTTGATTTTCACTTTACATTGGATGATGTATAACCATAAATGCTGGAATCCTGATTGCTTGAGATATGACCATTTGCATTCATTATATTAATAACACAATGTATATATCCTCTGTTCTTTGTTCTCGTACAACTAGTTTCAATGCTTAGGCGTCATCATCAACTAGTTATACGAGAATAAAGAACAGTGGATATATACATTGTGTTATTAATTTAATGAGCATGAATTTCCACAAATTTAGCCTGAAACTATAGAAAGCACCATTTGCATTCTTCTCCGATGAAAATAATTTCCTTATTTTCTCTTTTGTGTATGCAATTTAAAGTTATCTGTGGTAATAATTCATGCCTAATATGCAGACTAATGTAAAATAAGGCCGCAAAACTGCTATAAATGAGTGACCTGTTTAAACATAATAATAGTAGTAGATTCTAAATGGCTTTTGGAGATGATTGTGTAATTTCACGGAATGAAAAATTGGTATGAATGATATAAACCATGTTGTTTGTTGTTGATGTCCATGTGACTCTTGGATTAGTGGAAACTTTATGCCATAATAATTGGTATTTACTGTTGTTATTTTTTTAACAGGAAGCACTTCAGAGTTTGGCTTCTGATCCTGGTCTTCATGAAATGCTACCCAGAATGAGCACTTTTATTGCAGAGGGAGTTAGGGTGAATGTAGTTCAAAGCAATCTGGCTCTTCTAATTTATCTCATGAGAATGGTGAAGGCTCTCCTAGATAATCATTCACTCTACTTGGAGAAATATGTAAGTGTGCCAATTTTAATTCTATGGCATTCCAACATTATTATCCCTACCACCAAAGTATGATGCTATATAATTAGCAGTGGAGTACAGAATAGAGCTAATACTAGCAATCCCACATAAAACCCAATTGGTTTTTAGAAAGGCTAAGTACATGGTGAGTTCTACCCTTGCTTGTCATTATCAACTTTCAGGTTGATTACTGTGGTTTATAGGGCGGGGCAACATAAATTCCTTTTGTGAAATGCGCACCAATCAGGCTGTAGAGGTTGTAGCTAGGTAAGAGTGTTCTCATTCGACAGACAAGTTTTTCTCCCACCCCGGTCAGTTGCCATGATGCCTTGGAACAGTGAAGAGCATGCATTTGCCGTCAAGGCCTACTTTTTCAATGGATGTTTTGTGATTGCAACCCAGCAGGCCTTCCAAAGTCACTTCAATGTGGCCCCATTGGGCCCTGTCCTGGACCAGAAATCAATTACTATATGGTCAATACATTCAGATAAACCATGAGGGTGACAAGGGGAAGAGATGAAGTCCCTTGACCCATCAAATCATGTAAGAACATTGAGACAGTGAGAGCTGCCATCTTGCAATCCCCATGGCATTCTGCATGCAAACATACGTCAGCCTGAAGACATTCTGATCATTCAGTGGGGCGAATTCTTCACAATGACCTTCATTACCATTCTTACAAGTTGACAATTGTGCAGGAACTCTCCGAATGTGACTTCAATTCTTGGAGGAACGATTTCATGAAAGGAGGATTCATGTGAGGCTCTTCTAGAAAACATTTCTGAGGATGCAATTTTGTTTTTCGGTGATGAGTGGATATATCAACAGACAACATGCACTACTGGGCTGACCAATCCCAGAGAATTGCATCAAATGCCTTTGCATTACCATTAAGTCACAGTGCGGTGTGCAATTTCCTCAATCAGTATTGTTGGCCCCTGGCTTTTTGAAGAAAAAGAGGTCACAGTGACAGTGAATTCAGACGAATATGTAAAAATGTTGGAGGAATTTTTTTCCACGACTTGATGAACTGGACTTAGGGGACATTTGGTTCCAACAGGATGGAGCAACGGCTCACACTTCAAGGGCATTGATGGCTGTATTGAGGGAACACTTCCTGGATCATCTTATCTAAATAATTTGGAGTGGCCATCTCGCTCCCCCAATTTGCCCCCTTGTGATTTTTTTTGGGGTTTTTGAAAGTCCACATTTATGTTGACCATCCAATGATCAAGACCTACAAGACCTGAAGGACAACATCTAGGCAGAAATTGCCAACATTCCTACTGCTATGCTGGTAAGGGTCAAGACAAACACCAGGAATCAGCTTATCTAGTGTTTGGACAATGGGGGGCACCAGGAACCTGATTTGATTTTCAAAACTCTGGTAAACAAAACTTTAAATATCTACCTATTTTTAAAAAATAATAAAAAGATTCTGTTTCATAAGATGGGTTTTATTGCATTTTGAAAAAAGGAAGTTATGTTGCCACACCTTGTATGTATCCCGTTTGTGATTTCTTGGGAGATAGGTTGTTTAACTTTCAACATTGTAAAACTGTACCGAAAAGTAGTCTGAAGTAGTGGGATTTGAGCAGTGCATGTAAAGAAATGACCAGTAATGAAAAAAAATCCTTACTCAGTAGTCTCTTAAATTGGGTGTCCTCCATTCATCTTATCATTATTGTTGTGAGTTCATCCACTTGTTTGCTCATGGAACCCTAGCATATCTTAAATTAATGAATAATTCTTTTTATGAATTCTCTGTGCCTCTTTGCTATGTAGAGTAGCTTGTAATGGGCACAAAAGTCATTAACAATGCACTTTGAGTCTGCTATTACCCCCAAGGAATTTGTGTTTCAGTGGTCTTCTTTTTACTGCAATTATATCATAAGTACTTCTTTGCATGTAGTAAAGTTAATTTAGGTGCTTGAGTATTAAGACCAAGACTTTCTTCATCCAGATTTCTTGCCAGCTCCATTATTTAGTGTGCAGAGTAATTTTGTGCATGTCTTACCTTCCACAGTTTAAATATTAATGAAGGCCAGGGAAACTCATTTTCGTCATCATTGTCTTTGAAGTTAGTACTGGTAATAGTTTTCTAATGTTTCTAATATTAATAATAATTATCTTTTAAATCTTGCAATTTATATTAGCTTCATGAGCTGATCCCATCAGTGGCAACATGCATAGTCAGCCGTCAGCTCTGTATGAGGCCAGAGATGGATAACCACTGGGCCCTCCGTGACTTTGCATCCCGTCTAATGGCTCAGATCTGTAAAAATTTCAACACATCTACAAATAATATACAAACAAGAGTGACAAGGATGTTTAGCCGAGCATTGCAAGGAGATAAAATGCCTCTTGCATCTTTATATGGAGCTTTGGAAGGTGAGTAACATCAAATTAGAATCCGGTGCAATTCTCGGTTGTATTGTCATCCAAATGATCATTTGTAAAGTTGGGGCTTACTGATTTTCATAAATAATCAACACTTAGCTATTAAGGGAGGTGACTGACAGCTGAGGCAATTAGAGATAGGTAATTTGTTATGGGTAAGGTGTTCAGGGAATAAAGATTGGAGAGAAACCTGGTATCAGCATTAGCCTACTCTTAATAATAGTCACCAAGGGGTCCAGAGTTTAATGCCCCATCCAATGGGTGGAGTACTCCTTGAGGTGCTTTCAATGTAGCACCCCAAGAAGGATTGAAATATCAGTGAAAATCCTGCCACCTCCAGAGTTCGATTCTGGACCTTCAGGGTGGGAAGCCAGTACATTAGCCACCTCACCATCACAACCCTCTAATCAACACATTCTGAATTTCCTAATGTGTTTCCCCTTTTCTGCTAAAATGCATTAAAAATTTCAGTTCCAGTTCATTACTAAATGGAATGTAAAATTAGTTGAGTAAACCCCATCATAAAACTAACATATGTATTGAAAAGTGAGAGTTCATATTTTACTAACTCATGTTAGATTTGAAGTAAACATATTCAGTGTAGGAAGGCTAGTTTCTTTTCATCTGCTGTCTACAATATCAAGTGTCAACAAGATACATAGTCCATAGCAGTTTTATGGATTCACCCCAGGTTGTAATTCAGGCACCTTCTTAATCAAAAAATGCTCAACCTAATAGGTTATTGCATTCTCTTGAAGTTTCAATGTCATCTGAATTGGACTGAATTTACAATGAATTCATTGTAGAATTTTTTGAACTTCTATAATTATTACCCATGGTTTTGACAAGTTGCCTGGCCGGAGTACTTTTCTAGAATAAGAAGAGTTTCTAGCTAGATTCGAGCTATTTCTAGAAATCGAAAATTATTCACAAATTTACCTATTTCATTCCTAAGGCATGCAAACTACCTTCTCTTTTTACTTCAAGTCATTCATGATTTTATCAACATATAATATGTGCACTGAAAGTCCAAATAAATGCACTTTTCCTCTAAAAAATTACTTATAATTATAATACTAATCACTTGTTGATGCTATAAAAGGAACTTTGGGTTAATATAAGTTATGTTAATCCAGTCAAAAAGTGCAATTTGCAGTTATCATTTGTACTCCTATTCTACCATATCATACCTGATTCTACTTGGCATTTTACAGAGATTAACTGGATTACATGAGCCCAAAACTGTGAATGTGACCTTACTCTAATTTTTCTGTGGCTAAAAGTAATGTAAAATATAAAATGATATAAAAAGGAAGTCCTCAGGAACATCTTGGTATATTAATGTAAAATGGCTCTAAAAATAATATTTTTTTTAAATTTTAGTGACTTTTTGTGGATCATAGATCAACAATTAATCCTAACCTAGCAATTTTCGTTGTTCATCACTCCATTGGAAGTCCCAAGATTTCAGTTGCCACTAACCCATTGAAAGAATGCTACTACTGTTTACTTTTTTTGAAGATGGGAACTATGGTCCATATTTCATGCAAGACTATCATGGAACTAATTAATGAAACTATGCATTCATTTATTTCATCATTTTCCAGGGCTTGCTGAGTTGGGTCCCGAAGTAATGAAAGCCTTCATAGTTCCAAAGCTAAAAGTTGTGTCAGAAAGGCTAGAGACTTGTCTAGAAGGTCCTCTACTCAGCAATGTTGATAAAATTGCTGCTGGCCATGTGAAGCATCTCCTTGTGGTAAGATATGTAATTTATGGTTGCATGCAAGTAATGACAGAGAATAATTAGATATTTAGTTTCAGCCACTGAATTATTTTTATGCTTACTTTTAAATTGCTAGTGTTGAGCGGGTTTGTCTCCATCAGTTGACATCTCATCCTGATTAATTAATTAGGACTAGGCAGGTTATGTGTGGAAGTGAGCAAAATGATGATTTTTACATGATGCTAACAATGATTTTTGGGGTATCTCCTTTTAATCCTATCAGCAGCTTTATTTTTTAGGGTGATCCCTACTGTGTAACATAATTTCTTCTGATTTGTCATTCTCTTCAAAATATATATGTTCATCAATCATCATTTCTCAAGTCTGCTTCATTAATAATCTGTAGAAAAATTATTTTCTTCACCTTTCATGCCTACAATTTCATTTGCTCTGAAATAATTTGTGCCTTAATGGAAAAGGAATAGTTCATCAAATAGGTCTGAACTAAGAGGCCACCCAATCAGTCATAAAATTGGAAAAAAGTTGGGAATTACTTCATTTTTTTTAAATTGGGACTAATGAGAAATGGCCCTAATATTTGAAGAAAGTCAGGAATTTTATATTCGTATCAAGATTCATCATCATCAGTATTTCAAATCATATCTTGTTAATAAATGCAAGATGTACAATTTATGTGAGGGTGAATCAGCACCTGCTGTTATGGGGATCATGGGTTTCATCCTCACCTATGTTAGTTCTTCTCAGCCTAAGGCTTGGGTGTTTGTGATTAAAAAAAAGTCTTCCATTTAATTGTTCTGTAGGGTGGACTTTAAATAAATAAATTCTCATTTTATAGATGTATTACGAGGGAAATCCAAAAAGAATTTGGTCCATATTTCATCTGACTTTTTTAATTATTTCGTTTATAACCAATGCTTATTCCTAGCTGTGCCAGTATAATTGGCAGTAGGCCCATGTGCTAACTGAAAGGTCATGGTTTAAGTTCTTGAATGTGTGTGTGTGGTGTCAGCTTGGGTGGCTCATTCCCAGGGAAACTTTATGGCAAGATAAAATGGACATATTAGAATCTCAGTGAGCCCTTGGACCACCTAGATCATTGGAAAGGCAATGCAAAATTTTGTGATAGTATATTTCTTTTATGACAGAAAGTTCTACCTCCGTTATTAAAAGTGATGCGGCAAACTCCTGATTTGGTGGAAGAGTACAAGGCTGAATATGGTTATTTGGGTCCTGCACTACATGCTGCAGTTGTGAAAGCCAGATCACAGCCGCCCCCTCCATCATCATCATCAGTTGGTGGCTCTTCTGGTATGTCTTATGTCTGACTTACATGTAGAAGAACGGGGATTCTGGTCAAAGTCAAAGCTTAGGTACCTGATCTAATTTTTCGATCTTGAAAGGTTTATGAAGCCATCATCTAAAGTTATAGCTTAATTTGGGGTAGAGTGATTTGATTTTGGAATAAGCCATTAATCTTTTTAGAGTAGTACAAGCTCTCATGCCCAAAACTATGTTGCACCAATTGAAAAAATAGTCCATCCCATTTTACTAAATTTTAATATACATATATATTTTCATTGTTTGACAAGATAATGTTAAATTATTCACATCTTATGCTAATATATATGCATGCATAAAGGGAAGCTTATGCCACTAGTATAAATAGATGTAAATTATAACCATTGTGAAAAGTTATCATCCTTTCAAGTTTAAATGACATAGGTTCATTGAGTAAGTAATGCATGCAGCAATTATCCAATATAAATTCCTATGTCTAGTGTATTCATGCGCACTGCTTGTATGATAAAATATAAGATTTACATAACATTAATATTCAGTGTCAATGTAGAAATTTTGCTACCATGAGTTTGATGCTCAATGTTAAGAAAATGCCTGAGCTGAAAGCTTCTTTGATGCTTTAAGCTCATCAGTTTAAAAAATAACTATTTTTTTACATTTTTCTAACTAAACAAAGGTTTGTTGCTTAAATCAACTACAAAAATGGAATAACATGATGGGTACGAAAAGTGAAGAATCAGGCGTGATATTGTGGAATCGAGACATAATGAAAACTTCGTTGCAATTGCAATTCGTTGCAACATGATGGGTATATCTGAAACTTGAACAGAATTAAAATAAGAGAAGAGGCTTACTAAAAGCAAATGTTTGCCATTACTATGAGTGCCATTTCTTGGATTTTTCAAGGCCTATTGAGTGACCGACATTTAGTTCCTTCATAAAATAGAGAATTAGCTCTTAATGTGGAAAATGTTTTATAATTTTAGTTATTATAGTTTTATTTTACAGAGATTAATAACCTCATGAACTGAAATATGTGAGGGGGGTAATGCTTATTTGATTTGAAGTAAAATTGTGCCACTTAAAAGGTTAATATTCACAGATATTCTTCTCATGAAAACAGGAGGTTGTAAGTGTAATGTATACTATAGAGTAACTCTGTAGTAGTACATAAAATGGTTGAATGCTAATAAATATTTTAATTCCTGCAATGTGTGCACATTAACATCTTATACCTATATGCTATGCTACCTATATACCTTTATGCTATTCGTTGGTAGGAATCTTTGTGAAGCATATTAAATTGAAATGCTTGCTTTTCTTGCCTGGGTTCACTGGAAGAGGAGATTCATATATGCAGTTAGCTTATATAAACTGTTCTTATTTCTCCTAATTTAAACCACTGACCAAATTCAATTTTAATTTTCCCAAGGCTATGGCCTCTTTTAATGGATTTTTTTTACTGTTAACCTTCTGGCCTGACTGCAATAGCAAGAACATTGTATGGATTCTTGGCATGGAAGATCTTATAGTGGTGGTACACAGCTAATATGACTATTTTTTGACACATTTGGCTGTATAATCACTTATTTTAAGCACATTTTTCATTCCCATGACTTCTCTAGGAAATGAAACAGTGTTCTAGTTCATTTCATATCTCTATTATGAAGCATGACATAATGTAGAAACCTTTATTGCTAGAGTCCAAGTCAAAATATATAGTGTTTATAGTGCAAGAATTCATGTGTAAAAATGTTCAAAGTGTAAAAATCATTCTCCTTAAAATGAGTGATTTTTACATTTTGAAATTTGTTGCAATGCAATGCTTATTAGCAGATGACTCTGTTAAAAGTTACTGTTGCGGTATTATTCATATGTCGTTTACCTCATATTTTACTATTTTGAACTTTATTGCATAATGTAAACAAATAATAATTCAACATATGATTGCCAGAGAAAATGAAATTCATCCAAATATTTACTCACTCCTCCCAGGTATGCCATGAAAAAGTAAATTGTCGATATGAATCATGCCGTAATTAAATTCAAAAAGAATATACTCTTGTTTTTTTTTTTCATTTTTATTAACATGAGCCAGTTTCAGCTCTGGCTTCATTTTGCCTGAAGTTAAATTCCTCTGGCTTTACAATGTAAAAATTTCAAAGTAAAAATCATTCACCTTGACTAGAATTTGAACCCAGTCGAGATGAACAATATTTAAACTTTGAAATTGTTGCATTTTAATGTACATGAGTGAATGATGCAGTTAAAAGTTACTGTTGTGGCATCTCCTGTAGTTGTACAGATTTTGTCTTCTTTATATAGTTTTATTTCCAGTTTTTGCTCCATGGAACAAAATTATTGAAATATGATTAGTTTAACTATCTCTTCATTTCAGTAACTATACTTAATCTGTAGCAGTTGGTGTGTGCATACTTGCCTTTTCTTGTTTTTATTCTTGCACATGTAAGTAGTGTTTCTCTATTATCCATTCTAGGCGTGTTCCTCTCAGTGCCTAGACATTCATTATAGTATAATCGTTTCCATTAAGGCATATGAATTCATATAGGGTGTTACTTGAGGCTCGAAAATTATGAATAGTCGCAATATACTTAGTAAATCAATGAGTGCACTAAATATCTTTTCCAGTAAAAAAGTGGTTGTGCCTCCTGTGTTTATACCCCTATTGCACCATATAATTGTTTAAAAATATCAATTATGTTGGATAGTTCATATAACATTGAAATTGGGTTTTACTTCAACATTAAAATTTCTATGACTTTTTGGCAAAAGGTTCAAATGCGAAATTTTAGGTATTCATTATAAGGGTGCAATTTGAGCCTGGTCAAATTACATAGGTTGAAAAATTGTCCTTTGTTTATTTTGAGAGGAAAGAGAGCGAACTTAACCTCTTGATAAGGCCATCTATTGCTATTCTAAACTACCAAAGTGGACCATATCTTTCTTTCTTTTTTCACTGTAGCCCTTGATTCCTTGGTGTTCTCCCACCTCTTTATGTATAACTGCAAGGTTTTAGTTTAGATGGAATGCACATAAGTATTGTGGTATGAATTCATGGGTAAATTATGGATTTCCTCCATATAGACATGGATTCCATGAACTTTTGTTATAATAAATAGTGTTTATCTTGCATGGACATTGGTGAACTGTTTTGTAATTAAGGAACAGGGAATTTTATATGGAATCTGGCACTTTTTGTTGTTAAAACATACCTCTTCATTGTATTTGAGTATTGGCACATTGGGTTTCTTCCCTTTGAAACCTGATTGGAGATAACATCACTTTTAATCTGTTTAGTCCATTTCATTGTGTAACTCTGCTGTCTCCCAGTAATTTTAAAATGTAATATAGTTGCAGGGGCCTGTGCTTATGCTAATTCACAATTCTGAGAGTGTGAAGGTCACAGTGTTAATCAATATAATTTACTGCATGAAGCTGGATATTAACTACACCAGGACCTGGTTAATCTACCTAACTCTTTTAAGTATTTTGTTACCTTGAAGTAGGTTATCTGAGATCGATAAAGCTGAATATTGCATTTGTTTATTGTGCCTGTCACTTAATTATTATTTCATATGAGTCTCCAGCGATAGATTTTCTTTATGATTTACAGTAAACCCTCGCTAATCGGGACCATATTGGGCTGGGGGTTGTCTAGATTAGGCAAAATTTATATTAGCCAGGTTTTTGGCACACACCACCCCATGGAATACAAAATATCTCAAAATTATCAGGAATTATCTTTTTATAGCTATGTATTTAATTTTTTTACGAAGCAACCTTATCATCTGTAAAGTCCGTTACACTTGATACATTTGTCCAATCTGCAATTCCAATTCCATCCCTGGAAACATTTTAAAAACTCACCTGTTTTGATGCCTGACAGCTCCTGCCTCGTTTTTTTCTTTACCGCTTCCACATCATCAAAGTGTTGTCCTTTCTTGTCACTCCTTATTGGAGGAAACAAGACAAAATTGCATGGGGCGAGGTCAAGCGAGTAAGGGGTGTCGGGCAAGGGAGTCATGTTGCTTTTGGCTTAAAACTGACGCACTGAAACGGCTGCAAGAGCTGGTTGATTGTCATGGTGGAAAAACCATGGGCGAGGTGACATTGAAGTTTTCCACTGGCTTGACTGTTGTTTGGTTTTGGGATCACAACCATAGCACCATGATTCATCGCCAGGAATGACCTTGGAAAAAAATTTAGGTTATTTCGGAAATGGCCTTTCAATGCATGGCAAGTTTGAATTTGATACCCTTTTTGCTGATCAATCAAGACCCAAGGCACAAATTTTGCAGTGACCCTTCTCATCTTCAAATTTTCTAACATAATTCACCAAACTGAACTCCCATGTTGTTCCAGATAATTTACTTATCTCTTTAATAGTCCATCATCAGTCTTCGACCAGGATTGCTTGAACTTTTTCAACATTTTCATCAATTCTAGAAGTTGACAAATGTCTTGAATGAGGTTTGTTATCAGGTGACTTTTCACCTTCTTTGAAATGAGAATTCCATTGGAACACTTGCGTTTGTTGAGGGGTCTTCGAGTAGTACTATTATTATTTTCAATTATATTTTTAGAAACTTGCAAGCTATGCATATATTTCAGCAGAGCACATCTGTGCTGCTTCTTGTGATCCCTTTATAAGCCCAAGGCAGTTCATGGCGGGACTGTTTGGGAGTCCAGATCAGACAGGCAATGATTATAGGGTTTAATGTATTTGGTGGCAATTTGGATTGCTACCTCAACAGGGATAAACCAGGCCCAGGTTAGCATATGTAACTGTGAGGATTAAATTGTACCTCTGTAAATTCACATTTATGTATCATCATTTGCTATATCACATATAACGTGCACATCAGCTTAATGGGATTGGGCTTGCATTAATCAAAGCTGCTTCTCTCTGGGAACTTATGGTTGCCCTCTTCTATTGAGCTATTTTTCTCCAACTACTCACAAAATTTTCCATCTGGTTTTAACTAGCTATCAAGCAAATCAGTAAACTGCCTGGGTTTTCAGTCGGGGGCACAGCAAACCAGCAGGTGCAGCCTCAAGCGACAAGAACTATAGTAGTAGGGAGTGCTGCTGGCAGTGTGACTGGAGGTGTGAATGCTGTGGTAGGGGGTCCAGGCTCGAGAACTGTGCAGGCACAGGGTGGGTCTCAGAAATATGTCATTGTCACATCAAGACCATCAACGCCAAGTCAAGTAAGTACCACAGCTATAAAATCTCTTAATAAATGTATATGGGGCCTCAGCAGTAATGTGGCATTTCTGACGGTTACCAAAGCCTCTCTGCCATTCATTCAAACTACCTACTAGTGACATTATTTATACCTATTCACAGATTAACACTAAATATGTTATTCTATATTGTGTAAATATTTATAGTTAAGCAACATTCAAAATTTCATTTTTCAAATTGGATCAGTGGGTATTTGGGTGGCATGCCTATGAATCTCAGGCTCTTAGGAATATTGGACATCTTATAGATATTTAAAAATTCTGTGGTTTAAAGGTAGTTGGACTGGTAAGCCATACAAGGAACACTCACTTTCTGAGGAAATATTTTTAGAAGCTCAGGGTTCCAAGGAAATGAAGAAATGATTTCATATGCTTAGCCCAATCCACCATGGCTCAGTGCAATGTATATTAGGCCTTAGCTTACTTATAAATCTTAATAACCATGTACTTCTTTGCTGAGGTCAAGGGACTGGGTTATATAAGTACATACTATCAATTCACCAACCATTAGCGAGTCATTCAATAAAAACTATAACAAACATTTGTCATCTTTTGATTGGCTGTAAACTTTACCAACAGAATCTGGTGGCTCATTTTCTACTAGTGTTTACACTTGTGGTTCATTATAATTCCTGTTCAATACCAACAGTAGCTTTTCGTTTCAAAACATAAAACTGAAAATTCACTTATTTTCATAAACAGGCTATAATTTTTAATTTCATCCTACATATATTACCCCATGTATTTGAAGATTACTCATTGAAATAATATAAAGCGTGCAGAATTAATGTTTTTCCTTTATATCATTTGAAATTACAACCTGATCATCAATTTTTCATTATTCAATCTCAGACTCATTCTCCATTGGCTGATGTTTAAAAGTCAGAAATTATTTTTGCTCTCCCAAAATGATTTTAATATCCATCGCCAACACACTGGATGGAGAATCTATACCTTCCAGTTGCAGAATGGCTATCAGTGATGGGCTTAT
This sequence comes from Hetaerina titia, assembly GCA_037158775.1. NCBI lineage: Eukaryota > Metazoa > Arthropoda > Insecta > Odonata > Calopterygidae > Hetaerina > Hetaerina titia. The sequence goes on along the minus strand of CM073772.1, from coordinate 72,354,209 downwards.
TGGTGGGTGACGTCGGTTACTGGTAATATGCATCAATCCGATAATGTGACCCCTTGAAGGGTTGATCACGTGGTAAACCTCTCCACAGGTCAGGTTTTTAGAAATGATGGAATTTTTTTGGAAATGCTGGTTTTTATATTTTGCTATTTAATTGTGCTAAAAATTCTATGTTATAATTAACTATACTAGTTTGCTTGCCTGGTTTGAAAGTTTACTTTATTATTTTGCCTTTCATAAATTTCCGCAAAGCAACAATCTTTTTTCATCGTGGAAAATGGTTTGGACCTAATGCATCACCTAGTACAGTAAACTCTCGATAATCCATGTGCCAATTATCAGTTTCGTGGATTATTTGCTCTTCTAATCTCTTGTTTCCTTTTGTACTGTTCACGCCTTCTTGTTATAGTTTTTTTCTGCAACAAATATGTCATTAATTACCAATGCAGTATTGTTTTTATCAGTAATACAGGACCAATTTGTCTATATTCATCCTTCGACAATTATTTCTATTTTGTTCAATTATTCTGCCTACATGCTTATTTTAGCTTTAAGGCAACACGTTCTGCTTTTCTCTTGGTGATTGTTGTGTTCTTCTAAAACTGTAAATCACCCTTGAAAAAAATGGAATAATATTGTATTTCCAAGGCTAATGAACTCCTTATTCACAAGCAATTTAAAGGAAAAGATCATTTGTATCATGATCACAGTTAATTGTTTAAAAAAAATATTTTGATTCATATGAAACTATTTAAACGGTTTATATCATGACCATATTTTCTATGCCATTTGGTTATCTGTGTTTTTTGGTTATTTGTGCATCATCCTACATCCATTGGTGCATATAATCAAGAGTTTACTGTTTAAGATCGATTGAAAGATTTAAAGAAGTTTGCTATCAAGCTGTGACAAAATCATTTTTTTACACTGGAATTCTTTCATGTGCATTCACATTTGTTAAAGTTCCTTTTGTGACATTTCTCAGTTCCTTTGAAATTGTGTTTAAAGAAATTTCAGAACTTTTTTAATTAGTATTTTATGAATTTTTCATTTTTTCATATTACAAATTTTTTCTGAATTGTTTTTATTTCTGGCAATGATTTACATACCTTGAATTAATTGAAACTTTCTTTTAAAATGAAGAAAGGATGTTTTCTCAATATTTAAGAAATAACATACCACATTATGGTTATATTTAATGTACACATTTTGCAACCCTTTTAATTTCAGGGTAGCATTGCATTATAAAATTACACAGAGGGATTCTCTTAACCTGGAATTATCATATTTCAGTATATTAATATTTCAAAGATGAATTTTATCTTAATTATCATCCCTTGGAGAAGTTCAATTTTATTTCACAACTGGATTTAGATTGTCTAACCTGCCAGACTTATTGGTGCGTACGTAGTGACCCATTTTATGGAATGTTAAAATATTTAAACATTTCTTCAAAAAAAAATGGACATGACTGTTGTCTTTTGTTTGTATGTATTGCATCCCCAGATTATCACAAACATGTTTTGTGGGAAAAATGTCTCTATTAAAAAAAGATTGTATGAGAACAAAAGTGCATCACTTGGGATTCCAATTAAATTTTGAGGAATTGCAATTTCTTCCGTAGATACTTCAGGCCTCAAACACCATGGGGCAGGGAGCAGGCACTGCTGTTGTCAAGCTCGGTGGGGCTGGAGCTGGCATTGTTGGAAGTGGTACCACTCAGAAGGCTGTGAGCATTGTAGGATTGTCCAATTCAGCTCATTCAGTCACGCCTGCCTCGTCTGTACAGTCTGCATCTTCTCCAACGGTGGTGATGTCAAACGCAGGGCAGCAGTCTGTTGGCACTCCAAAATTGGTAGTTGTTGGAATGGGTGGGCAAGCCACTGCCTCGATAACTCCATCTACATCCACAATCACACAGGTGAACTAACTGCAGTATAATATTTGATGATGATGATGATGGTTGAACTTGATTCTGAAATGACTAAAATTTTTGTATGGATGTAAGCAGTGCTTAGGCCTGCTATATGCATATTTTGAGATTGAAAATTATTCTAAGGGAAACATTTTATTGTGCAGGTTGGCCAGCCAGGCTCCACGGTTGCTGTAAAGTCTATGTTTATATCTTCTCCTTCAGTTGTTAAAGTAGAACCACAAGTGAAAAATGAACCAGAGGAGGCAATGATCCAGGATCCACCAAGCCAATAAAGTGCTTTGTTAAATGCTATTATTTTAAGGACTTTGTGTTTATGACAGCATATAAGACACACAGTTTTAGTGAAAGCTAACTTGCTGAATTTATGGAAGAGTTGGGGATTTTCAGAAAAAAATGAACTCCCATCTTCAGCAAAAATGGGATTTAGGTGAAATCAGCTTGACAAGAACAGTGACTCAGGATTTATCTTTTCTTCATTCTCCCTCACCTGTAAATCTGTTAATTATCTGAATTCACATCTAAGCATATGTCATCCAATTCATAAGCATTAAATAAATCATGTTGTTGACTTTTCTGTGAGTTTATTATTTTTCTTCCCATAATCATGTAAGACATAATATGTCCATATTAAATTGGTTTGTAATTTTTCACAGACTTCACAGTACAACAGGTTACGCCGACTTGCAGCATCATCAAGCACAAGTTACACTTATAGCTGTTGAATATATACCCTTCGGACAGAGGAGAGTGGAGAAGTTGAATGTGGGGGGGGAGGGGTTTCCCAGTTCAGCCGGTTTTTCAGAACTTCAGACTCAGTGGTCGTGGCTTTTTTGGTTAAAGGAAGAAGAGGTGGTGATGCCTTACTTGTGAGTTAGCATTGGGTTTGGTCCAGGTTTATGGGGGGGGGGGGGGCAGATGGCTACATTTGTTTACCCTCATGGAGAGAGATGGCTGTGCATATTTTTTAGAAGTGAAAGTCTGTGGTTGAGGAAAGAAAAAATGGAAAACAGAGATGTCTTGGTTATGATGTTGCATGGGATCTGGTCATGGTGTGGACGCAACTGAGTACGTTGAATCATTAGATTTGTATACCCTCAAGGTCAGTTTTTCAGAAAGTGGGGAAGGATGGTTGTATGATTGCTCATTACAAAGTATTGTATTGGGGTCTGCCAAGTGCTTTCAAATTTTGACTAGCTCGAGAGCATCCATTTTTATTCCTTTAGGGAGGACATGTAATATTCTTGGGACAAAATTGGTATATTGTTTACAATCTCAGAGGTGTTTTGCTTTTTGTTACACCTGGCATGTTCTTGGGCTCGTGTTTTGAAATTTCTCCCAATCTGGCCAACACGATAATGCTGCAAGCTGGTGAAACCAGTACCATGAAATAAAGTATGCAGAAAATTACAAACTTGTTTAATATGGACATCAAACAGTTCCACAAAGTGGAGCATGAAAATGTAAAGTATATATGTAAGACTACGGGTCGCGGTGGTCTAGCGGGTAGAGCGTTGGACTGCTGACCAGAGGGTCCCGGGTTCGATTCCCGGGCAAGGCACTTTGGGCACCTGCAGCTCCACCCAAGCTAGTTGATTTTTCGGGTACCAGATCTTCCTGGGAAACCATAACCAGCACAGGGAAAGGAACTGGCCCCCCTACCCTGATGTGTGAATATTCACACGCCGTCGGGCTTGGTACATGGGTGAGCTCTACCATCACCTACTAAACCGACCTTCGGGTTGATTACTGTGTTTATGGTTTATACTACCTTGATCAAAAAGTTCCCGGAATTTATTCAGAAAATTAAAAATACAAGTTTATTCATCTAAATCTATATTGTCCCCTTCAAAGTAATCCCCATCGACTGCAACACACTTATGCCAGCGCTTGATCCAATCCTTGATCGAAACATTTTTTATTTTCGGTATGTCCATCAGTGCTTCCTGCGATTTTTCCATTACTTCCTCTCGGCTGCTAAAACGCGTTCCCCGTAATGATTTTTTAACTCGATTGAACAGAAAGAAGTCACAGGGAGCCAAATCAGGTGAATTCGGTGGCTGTTGGATGGTATTTGTTGCATTTTTCGTCAAAAAATTACGAATAATGATAGCACTGTGCGACGGTCTCTGGTCTCTTTCGGCGAATTGCTTCACGCAAACGTCTCATAACGCCCAAATAATACTCTTTGTTTGCTGTCTGGCCTTCTGGCAAAAATTCATGATGCACTACACCGTTGTAATCCATGTAAACCGTCAGCATTGCCTTCTTTTTTGACTGAAAATGACGTGGTTTTTTTGGTCTCGGCTCATTTGGTGAACGCCATTCACTTGCCTGATGTCTAGATTGCGTGTCGTACTCATAAACCCACGTCTCGTCTCCAGTAATGATCCTTTTGATGAATGTGGGATCGGATTCAGCCTCGCAAATCATGTCTTTTGCGACGTCAACACGGTCTCTTTTTTGCATGAAATTGAGGTCTTTTGGCACCAACTTTGCTGCTACACGACGGAAACCCAAATCATTAACCACAATGTCTTGGGCGGATCCATAGGCAATGTTCAAGTCCTCCGCTATTTCTCTGATGGTTAATTTGCGGTTATTGACCAACATTTCTTTTACTTTATCAATTTTTTCACCGACTTTTGATGTCGATGGTCTGCCACTGCGTTCATCATCTTCGATTGACTCACGACCACTTCTGAACCGCTCGTGCCACTGGTAAACGACCGTTTTTTTAGAGAATCGTTGCCGAAACACTTTTCCAACATTTCCAACGTCCGTGCGCCACTAAATCCGTTTTTTACGCAAAATTTAATACAAGTTCATTGTTGCAAATTTAAATCCATTTCTGCAATTGTAAAAAATCGCCAACACACACAGAGATAGATGTACTCTTGGCTACGTAACTTTTGCAAATGTCAAGTTATGACACTATGATTTAAAGGGAATATCAACAACAGATGTACCAATTTAACAAAAAAACAGAACTCAAATCGGAACGATGGGAGCGCCACACGGTGGTTACTCCGGGAACTTTTTGATCAAGGTAGTATGTAAGACTAAGTTTGGATACAGGTATGATGTATGTGAATCATTTATGGAGGAAATGTTGGGAGAATGTAGCTTCCATTGCAGCAGTAATGCTGTAGCATTGGATAGTAAATGCAATATTGCTCTGTCGTTCTCTGAATAAAAGCCTTGGTTTGCTTTCCCTATTTTTATTAAAACATACTGCTTACATATTTTTCAAAAAGCCATTTGAAAGTACTTAAATACACTCCACATTATGCCAACATCCTAACTAGGTTACATTTTCATTTTTCTTAAAGGAAAATTGCCAAATGAAAAGAGCAGTATATATAGAAAAAAAAGAGCAGAATACATGAAAAGTATACACTATGGTATATAGAAGTTGAAACCAATTTAATTTTGCACTCTGAAAGTAATGCATAAAAATACTTCTTAACACTCTAGATTGGGAAATATATTCCAAGGATTCAGGTTCACACATAAAATAACAGTATTAATTATGCAGCACAGAGAGTATATTCTTTCTCAGTTTTAGTGCAGTACATCATTAAATTTAGCCACATCAAATCTGTCCCATAATTTTACTCACTTTATAATGGTTCCCCTTCCTTTTTTACCTTCAAGGGGCTAGAGCTATAGGTATAGACTTTCCACATGGTCCTTCAAAGTGGAATCTGAAAATGTAAAAGTGACTTCTAAGTCTTATCAAGCATACTTGACCACCAAAATTAGAGAGCATTACCCAACTAGGAACATTATTATATGTTACATTTATGAAGTACAGCAGAGGGAGCATGAGAATATTAATTTATAGTATTATTATTATAATCTATCGGTAAAGGTTGGCTTTTGGATGGACACAACTACCAAATAAATATTATGCGACTCCTAACAAAACACAATTCAGCAACCTAGTCTACATCAGACCCATCGTCACCTCTGTGTACTTCCTTCATCCCATCCCTATCCTGCTCTTGCCCTTTCCTCATTTACCTAAGATTCTCCCCTCTATTACAGTCTTCAACATCCCACTGCCGATCAATATGCCTTTCATTCATTTTTCCCTGCCTCCATAGGATTTCTCCCAACAAACCCCGCTCCTCGCACACAATACCTAGTACTTCCTCGTTTGTTTTTCTTTCGGTCAATTTCACCTTCTCCATTCTTCTCCACAGCCACATTTCAAAAGCCTCCAATCTACGTCTATCCTCCTGCTTCAGTGACCACGTTTCCGTGCCGTACATAGCTACACTCCATATCAGAGTTTTTACGAGTCTTTTCTTAACCTCCCTACACAACATCCCCGTCATCAGTTTTCTCCTCCTTGTGAAAGCCTCTTTTCCTAGTGCAATTCTTCTCCTTATGTCCCTACTACTTTGACCGTGTTAGTCCGAAACACTTCCGAGATACGTAAACTGTTCTACCTGCTCTATTTTTTCCCTGCCTATTTTAATATTTAGCTTAGCCTTTTTCTTTCTGGAAAATCGCATAACCTTTGTTTTATTAATATTTCCAACAGCCTTCTCTCTCTGCCCCTAGCATGCCAAGAACTCACTTTGTTTTCCTTTCTGCCCAACTGATTTTTTCCATTCTTCTCTATACCCACACAATACAACAATTACCATGGGGGTAAATATTAGTCCATAGAAATGCTTATATGATATTTTTGAAAGTTATTACTCATTGATTTTTCAAGATGTGATGGCATATTTTGCACCATTAAAGATTAAATTATTAAAGTCCAACTCTGATTATGAATGTTGAAAGTGTTCACCCTGAGTAAAAGCTACACATCTGTCCAGTTCTGGGAGCAGGCCAATTTGGATTGAAAAATACTCAATAATTAAGCAGATATGCACATGGGTTCACACTACGTATTTCTTTAGCATCAAACTTTCCATTCCAATTCCATTTTTCCACTCCCATTCTCTCTCCCTCTCATACCATAGCATCCCACTACTATACAGTGTCTCCAACAATTAATAACAAGACACCTTTATTTGTAAATTTAAAACAGCTATGCTATAGCTTCATTAAAAGATGTCAGTGGTTAGCATGCTCAATGATGGGGATATATAAATAAACATATGATATGATGCACTGAATGGTTGAGGCCTTAACTTTGTAGAAATCCATGTTTAACTTAAGAAATTAAATATTATCTTTGCTTTCTACAGAAATAAAACTTTATTTGTCGACTAGTTTCGTTTACACTGTAACATCCTCAGGACTAGTGGTACAATGTACATTTTGTCTGAGTTATATACTCGGTCGGGTAGGGGTAGCGTGAAGTGAAAATAGGTAAAGTGAAAATCCTCTGCTCAAAAATGTGCACTACTCGTTACGTAGATGATGTATTATGTTTATGGACAGGTACGAAGAGACAATTGGTAAATTTTCTAAAGCTCATCAATTCATTAAATTCAAGGATCAAATTCACCATGGAGGTCCAAGAGGGTTACAAATTGAATTTCCTGGATCTAACTATTTCTATTAAGGAAGGAAAACATAAATTTTCGATTTTTCGCAAGCCCACTTGTACAGACCAGATTATCCATGCATCCTCAAAGCATGGTTTTCACCAAAAACTTGCAGCCTTTCAAAGCTTACTACACAGGGCATTAGCTATCCCTTTAGACCCCTCAGCCTTCACGTTGGAAATTTCCAATATTAAAAGGATTGCTATGGCTACACAGAAAAATTGATTGACGATTTGTTAGAAAACAAAAAGAAAAAATTTTTACTCAGAGAATTTTACTGCCCCCCACCCAGAGACCTAGCTTCATGGTGATGCATTAAATATATAGGAAAACCCTCCATTAAAATAGGCAGTGTACTCAAGGATATGAACATAAAACCTGCCTTCTACAATAATAGGAACCTAAGGAGCTTGTTACCTACAGTCAAAGACCCCATAAAACCAACTCTCCGGAGCGGGGTTTACCAATTGCAATGTGGCGACTGTGATGCTAAATACATCGGTCAGACAGGCAGGAGCATAACGGTTCGAGCGGAAGAACACCGGAGGGATTACATGAAGAACACTGGGATGTCCCAATTCGCAACCCACCTCTTGAAGGAAGGCCACCGTGCGGATTTCACCCCCACATTACTGCACGGAGTGAAGAAAGGAACGCAGCTGGACATCTGTGAGCAGTTAGAAATTCTAAAAATGGTTAAGAAGAAGGAAAGGATAACTAATGACCACCTTTTCCCTTTCCACTCACCCCTCCTGGACATTCCTATTCTACACCTGAAAACCCCATGACACAGACCCATGCTCTTCCCTCCCTCTTCCCACCCCCTCTTACACCTCTTCCCCCCCCTTTTTCTCCTTAATTACACCCTCCCATCCGCTACCCCTACCCGACTGAGTATATAACTCAGACAAAATGTACATTGTACCACTAGTCCTTGTTACAGTGTAAACGAAACTAGTCGACAAATAAAGTTTTATTTCTGTAGAAAGCAAAGATAATATTTAATTTCTTAAGTTATATGATATGATGTTGGGTAGAAGTAAATTTAGAAATTAAATATGTCTATACATAATGAAGAGAAATATTTAAATATTGCCCACTGCAACATTTCATCTAAGGAAGTGAACTTGAAAATAATGCTTCCCAAAAAAACACCCTTAAGCATTTGAAAGATTAAATATAAAGAATCCTAAGTATGAGGAATTATTTTATTACAATGTAGACAGCTTTACTGCCAAAAACCAAGTATTGGAAAATCACCTAAAACTATTACCACATTTTCAAAAACTGATCAAGTATTCCCCATAACAAAATACCTTTTCTCTTATTCTACTACTTCATCAGCTCTTCATGGTTTCAATGCCACTTCATAGCATCCTAAATGCCCACATCACTTTCTTCCTTTGCTATCCTATCCACTTCTTAAACTTTTACAGTCCAAATCTGTTACCTCCAAAGCTCTTTCTCCTTGACATAGTTCAATTTTCTCTCATACAGAATGGTTCATTTGTGTTATTCTTTATCTAGCTTACTTTAATACTGTGTTTAGACATACTAACAAAATCCTTACTTTGCTCGACCTCTTTTCTAAAAAAACTGGAGTTTAAACCACATAGTGGTACCTGCAATAATAATTCTTAATCAGTATTTTATAAACTTGTAAAGTACAATAAATACCAATTAATTCCCTCCTCATGTAAATGCTTATATTTTTAATGAAATTCTATTCCTTACTAGAAATTTTTTCTCTCATTTCCCTTCACTATGCAGAACAAATATAGGAACTGTTCCAATAGGTCAACTCAATTACGATCATTGCGATCTGTGTCTAGATAGTCGCTTAATCATGATATACATGAGAAAAATGACTCACTGAAAATTATCCGTCGCAGGTGTTGTTTCAAGGTTGAATTCTGCCACAGGGACACCTCTGGCGGCTACTTGAGGTGCAAACATGGCAGCTGGATATACGATAGATGATGTACCAACGACTAAACAGAGGTCACATGAATTCAAATGCCCGGCTGAAATGAATTAATAAACTTAACTTAGTAATTTAATGTATGATATAAAACAATTTATTGGGATAAGTATTTTCCTATTTGTATGCATGAGTATATGTGTCATATGAAACTAACCAACTTCATCCAAAACATCATCAAAAAGAGATTCACCAAACCAGACCACATGAGGACGCAATAATCCTTTGCAATCCTCACAATGAGGAAGGTCTTCTACTTTTATATTCGCCGAAGTGGCACCAGGATCAGGAGCTCTGTTCAAATAAACATAAAAACATTAATACCCTTGTCTACGACTGAACAATCAAGGAGGGATCGATACTAACCCTTTATCTTTCAGCGAAGGGCATATAGGGCTGTCGGTGTTGACCTTAACGGAACCACATTGGGTACACCTTGTTTTGAACAAGGAACCATGAAGTTCGATGACATTCTGACCTCCTGCCCGTTGGTGAAGTCCATCGATGTTTTGCGTGATAATAATAGCCTTTTTTCCTTCACTGATGTATCTCTTTTGGAACTCAGCGATTGCTGTGTGTGCCTGCGAATTTATATGACCTTTTGTATTCTTACTCTTAGAATATTAATTGCTCGTTCAATTTCCGGAAGAAAACCAGAAACTAACTGGGTTTGGCTCCTTAGTTAAAACCAGCTCCCTCCTATAATGATAAAATTCCCACACCAATGAGGGATCTCTACTAAAAGCTCCTGGTGTCGCCAAATTCTGCGCTTGATATTTTCTCCAGAATCCTCCGTCTCCCCTGAAAGTAGGGACACCGGACTCTGCGGAAACTCCAGCACCACTAAGAATTACTACGTCCCTAGATTTTTCCAATTGCTTACGAAAAGCTGCCATATCGGATATTGGTCGTTTCTTCGAGGTCATGACTGCCAATAAGTCTTTTGATAAGTAATAGAACCCGGCCCAAGATATTCGTACACCAGCAGCAATTCTAAGCATTGAAATAAAAATACTATTCAGCTGCTAAACAACAGGGCAAAACCTTGAAAGCAGTTACAAGCTTCAAAATGAGTTTTTATCTGACATTTAATGTCTTTCTGAAATCGCTCAAGGTGTTTAATTCAGTGGATTCAAATTATACAGCTGTGATGACCTACCCTTTGAATGACATAATCGTGTGTCATTTCTTTCACACACGAAGCGAAAATTGCGTACGCCAACCAGCTGATTACGGTACACTTGAACAGTCATGGCTTATTTAGCCAAATTACACGATGGATTTATGTTGTAAGGAGTTTACTAAGCTACTCTTTTGTCTGTTTGTTGTTATTGTGCCGCAAATATCATCATTAATTTCCATGGCCTTCCATTTCAGATACACTACTCCAGAAAAGTTTTTCATCGAACCAATTTGTGCATCGAATGAACTTCTTGTTATTGACCGAGTTAGCCAAGAAGTCTGTGTTAAAGGTATTTGAACTAATATTCAATTTTAATTGAGCCTTACCTCCATATGCTTGTTTAGTTTTACATTGTTGGATACAGTTTGTCTTTATCTGCAACAATTTTAATTTTCAGCTAATCAGGGAGAAACCCTTCCTATATCTAGTGGGAGGCCAATATGTGGAGTAATGGGAACAATACGGTTACTAGCCGGTCAGTATTTAATAGTTATAACCAATAAAAATAAAGTAGGAGAAATTAATGGCCAATCTATCTGGCAAGTTGCAGAATGTGACATTATATCGTATACGAGGACGTTGTCACATATCACAGAAAAACAGGTCAGGTTATATAATTTTAAATAATTGTCTTCTTTCGTAATTGCGACACTAATAAACATAAATTTTTACAGATACAAGAAAATAAAATTTATCTGTCAATGGTTGAAGCTGCCCTGAACGTCCCATTTCTGTATTTTTCATATACGTATGATATTACTCACACACTGCAAAGGCTTCACAATACTTCACCGGAGTTTTTACAGGTATTTGTTAAATTCCGAGTTGCCTTGTTTTGCCTACGGATAACATTTTATTGGATATTTTGGGAATGTATTTGCGTTGATCAAACCATCTATCAATGTTATGATGTTTCAGATGCCCATACATGAACGTGCTGATACAAGATTTGTGTGGAATGGCCATTTGCTACAGGAGTTTTCCGTTCAGCAAGAACTTCACCCATACTGTCTGCCGGTGATGCATGGTTGTATCCTTAATTATTTCGTTCATGAATTTATGCCCATATTTCATTAGATAATTCGTCATTTATTCATTTTAAGCAAAATATTGTTTTATGATTTTATATTTAATACGATTAGTTCATAAAAGTTGTACACTAATTTTTACATGACTTAGGAATCCTTTGGATGTACCAAATGATATAAAAATGCCAAAATACGGTAAAGTAGATGCCTACCAAAAGCAATCATTTCAGTTTAAGCCGATATCTGAATCACACCACAGCTATCAGCTCAAAATTTATATTGACTGGGGAGGGCATAACTCACTTTGATCATAAACCTATGGCATGTGAAATTCACTTATCAAGATACAGGATCTCCTTTCCTTGTGCCTCCTAAAGTTTCTTCAGAAGATCAGATATCTATCAAAAAGGCTAGGATTTACCTGACTGTGTCTAGAACCAAGTAACTTGGATATGAACCAATGGCCATACCATCAATAGCCCAATTCTCAATAATGTTAATACTCATTGAGGAAATTTATGGTATTTATTTGGATTCTCTCTGGGAGTACATTCATTTTCGTGGATACTAAGGTTCATTGGGTCCGCCATTGAATTTTTTTTAAGTAATATGCTGGGGTAATGGAAAGGAGAAATTGAGGTTCTTATGGCTTTTTTAAGACTAACTATATTTTTTCCTTAAGCCGTAAAGGGTTTATTTGTTTTGCGGTAAGTTTGGCAAATGTGGAGCTACCTCCAATATGAGGATATGAGATATAGTTAGAATTTTGTATTTAATTAATTATGGGTTTTATCTCATGCATATGAAGTGTTCATGACATCCTTATTTTCTCATATGATGGACAGTAATTTCCAATAGTAGTCCAGTAGACAATAAATTGGACAGTACATTTCCCAAAAGTTAGTACTTCACTGGATTGGCAATTGTAGTGCACTGCTAAAATTGTGATTTCTGTAGTTTGCATGCATGACTTAAAAAAAATTAAATCTGAGATAGTACTTTGTGCCTTAATTGTCTCTATGGCTGAACCATTTTAGTATTTCAGATGGTTTAGCTTAGGAATGCATTGCCTTTTCTGTGGGGAAAATAGGAAATCCCTTAAGGTGGGAATCAAGTTTTCAGAATGGCTACTGTGGTGGCTTTCCACCCCAAGGGATCATGTTCAAATACTAGCAGTGCCAAAACTTTTCAGTAATATCTGTACCCCTATATGGGTGCCATATGTAGATCACGCCAGGGTGGGTGTGTCATCTGTTTAATGGAACACTGTATTGTGGACTACTTGGAATCTTTCATAATGAGCAGAGTATTTCCAATGCTGATTTTCCACCCATCCTCTCATATTTTATTTCACTAGTTCAGTTTTATCATATTTTATTGGTGGAATATTTAATACATATCTTTTCTATGGGCCAAAGACCTGTATGAGATTGTCCCAATGGCAGAATCTTCTAGAGTCAAGGCAACACATTCCATACAGGTTCCAGACCTGATTCAAAATTTCAAAAATGATCTACACCTGTGAAGGTAATTGACACAACTTGTTTAAGAGCATATGCAGAGTATGTATTAACCTACATATTTTGTTTGGTCCATATAAGATTGTGTTGCCACTATGTAAAGTCTTCTGCTGTTTTTTGTTACTTCCAAATTTTTCCTTCAGTTCTTTTTGACATTGTGCTCATACAGGGTTTCTCCGGAAAATAAGTGTACTGAGCTCAGGAAAAAAAATTTATTGCACTTTTACATATCTTAAGCTAATATTCCTCAAAATAGGACCCTTGTGAGTCGATACACTTGTTCCAGTGGCGTTCCCATTCCTGGAACGCTCCCGTGAAGGCATCATCGGGAACCTCTCGAAGACACGTCGTCACGGCCTCTTTGACGGCGTCCAAGGTCCCGTATCGCGTTCCTTTCAAACTCCTCTTTATCTTCGGGAACAGAAAGAAGTCCGGTGGTGCCAAGTCCAGGCTGTAGGGCGGGTGCGGCAGCGTTGCCACGCCGTGCTTGGCCAAGAAGTCCGACATGACAAGCGCGGTGTGAGATGGCGCATTGACGTGATGCAGCCGCCAGATGTTTTTGATCGCTGGCCAGACGCGGGCGACTCGTTTTCGAAGCCTGTCGAGTACTTGGACGTAAAATGCAGCATTTACAGTTTGTCGTTCAGGTACAAATTCGTAGTGGACGACTCCCCTTTTGTCAAAAAATGGGAAAAAATCAGTACACTTATTTTCCGGACGAACCCTGTACATTACTTCTTGTTTTCAGTGTGGTTCTTATTTCTATTTTTAAACTAGTGCATTATCTGGCAATGAAAATGTTTCGAATGTTCCTTAACATCATATGTCAGTTATTTCCATCAATCAGGGTTGTCTGAATGCAAAGCCTTTTACTTGGACTTTGGTGTCCAGGAGATGCTGCTACAGAGCAGGGACGAGGCTTTTCATGAGAGGTGTGGATTCTGAGGGCCAAGTAGCTAATTTTGTAGAAACAGAACAAATTGTGGAATACAGTGGTGACCGAAGCTCATTTGTACAGGTGAGTATATTCTGAATGCTGTAAATGTCTTTAAATTCTTTTAAGACTTTGACCAAATGGAAATTATAAATGTACTTATGTAAATGTAAATGAATTGATAAGTGAATGATAACTCTTGAAGATTAATCACTGTCCCTTCAAGAAGGCTCCATTGTCTTTTTTGAGGTCAAAAGGTTGCCTAGGTTTCGAATGTCATCATCAGGTGGTACTCACAGAAGTCAACTTTGTATATATACCTTCTGACTGGAGGAGGGAGGAATATTGGGTGGAGAAGTTAGATAGAAATGTAGATGAGAGGGAAAGGGAATTACAGCTTGCGTGTCGATTGTTGGCTGTTAATGGGGGTTTATTTGGGATGGGGGATACCCCCTACGGGGAGCACTGGACTAGAAAGAGGGGTAGATCTAGGAGTGGGGAGTGTTAGGGATAGAGAATTTTGATGGTAGGTTCATCCTTGCAACAGACACATTTTAAAATTTCTGACCGCTCCAATGCATCAAGGGAATTACTATGGTGCTGTGACTAATGTACTGGCTTCCTCCCCAGAGGGTCTGGATTCAAATACTGGAGGTGGGGGATATTTTTCAGTGGTATCCGATCACTACTTGAGCTGCTTTGTGGAGGCACTTTGTGTGAGTAGGCTGTCCATCAGATGGGACGTTAAGCTGTGGACCCCTTAGTTCTTTTTGTTAAGAGTAGGCTAATGCTGACGCTGGGTTGCTCTCCACCATTTATCCTTTCCTGTCCATCCTTAAGATTCAAATAATCTCATCTCTCGGATGCCTCCCCTAAAACTATTACTACTCCAATGCATCGAGTCTATGACCTTTATTTTCAAATGTTTAACATTGTAGTCTTTAAGTGGTCAAATTGAACTCCTCATGAAGGTTATGAAAAACAGGCAAAGTACTTGTTTCATGTTAATGGCTTTAAGTTCACTTATTGGCCAGAATGTGTCGACTGCTTAGTATTGAGGCAGCAATTGCATATCATTAGTTCTTTTTCCAAAGTCATTGTGTCTATCAAACTTTTCAGGGATACTTTATCATTCATTGATTATAAAGTTGAAGGTTGATGTGATCAGTGAATTGTGTTATGCTGTTTGTGTTTAACTCAGTATCCACACACATCATGATGTCTTACAAAAAGGAGTCAATGTGTGTAACAAGTTTCTGCAGATACCTTGAAAAATTATAAACAGAGACACTTGGACTACTTCGTCAAGATTTTGTCCATCAGGCTTCAGGTGGTTCATACCTTTAAGATTGGAACTCACATTTCAGGGGTAGTCAAAGTTTGATTGAAACTTCAACTGAGTGTTGAGTGATGAGACATCTGCCCTTGAAAATATCCCAAAAATTTGACAAGTTGTTCTTTTCAAAAATTTTCTAACCACTCACAAGAAATCTGACATAATTGAGGCCAACTTCACTCAACTTTTCCACATCAAAGTTCATGGTGGTATAAAAGAAGTATTGTGCTGAATAATGTCGGATACATTGTCTTTTTTATGATAAATTGTAGTTATATTGGGCTGCTATTGTTCCTATGGCATTTCGATGAATGGAACTGCCCTTTTTGGGTGTTTACATTTTATATTAAAATAAAAAAGAAATCATTAAAAACTCTAATTGGTTGGTGATATAAAGGGAATACAAGATATGCAATTTAACTTTAGCTGAGTATATGTTGTTCAAGTAATTTTTTTTATTCCTTTCAGATTAGAGGCTCTATTCCCCTGTTCTGGAGTCAATATCCCAATTTGAAGTACAAGCCTAGGCCAAAACTGAGCCCGAATGTTAACCATGGAGGAGCTTTTTGTAGACATTTTGATAATTTGATATTTAACTATGGAAAACAGGTCCTAATTAACTTGGTAAGACTTGAAATATTTAGTTACAAAACCATTTTTCTGTGGTACAACTACTTGTCGTTTCAGTGGTGGGCCGTAGACTCCTTGAGCTTACCCATTGTCTTGCTTTGTCTTTGCTTTAAAAGAGGTATCAAGGGACCTACCAGAAAACCTCTTGCACATAGCATGCTCTATTTTACTCTTACACCATGTATCATACTTTTATTATCTTTACTCTTTTGACTTTACTAAACATTGACATTTGCTGCCCTCATATTTGCTTTCTCTTCCATTACAATAAAGTTGTGAAAGAAGTTAATTTACACAGTTAATTGAATGACCATAGTTTCCTAACAGAGGTAAAATTCACGTTTAGTGGTCCCTTAGATGTACAGTATGTTTGTAAAATGAGATTGGCTAACTGAAATTTTAGTGTGAAAACTATTTTGTTTGTTGAAACAATTTTTGATTTGCTAAATTAGTTGTATTAATTGATGTGGAAAATCATTTCATTGTAATGAAAATCAAATATTTTCTTGAAGTAATACCTGAGAAACTCTTCTATATTGCTTGTTCTTGGTCACTCCAAAATCCACGCACTTACCACTGCATTTGCAAATACTTAGTTATAGATTTTCATTAATGATGCTTATCTAGTAGAGTAAAAGAAACTAAATGAAGAGAGTGGTCAAAGGTTTTTAAGTTGATAAAAAATAAAGCAATCAGATGATTTTGATATTGTGCAAGTAAATTGCAGTTGTCAGAAGGTGGAATAAGTAAAATAATGGCAATTAGTAGGGGTGGCCTCTGAAAAATATATTTATTTGTTATATATATTTTTTCAAATCTATCCCGATCTCTGATATTTATTAACTTATTGCTATAATATACTTATTTTATTTTGGTATATCACAAAAAATACTGACATTTCATAGATAGGGAGAATTTACGTGCAACAATGACTGTCACACATTCTGAAAATAAATGATCACTGTGTAAAGAAATATCTTGGTTGTTAGAATAGTCAAATAAGTAATCTTCATATTTTAAATAAGTATTTGTCACAGCCAAACTTGCTACACAAGTGGACAGTCAAATTTCCAGCTGCAATAATTTTGACACTTTCCCATAAAGTTTGCAGCTTTTTCTCAATTCTGAATTTCTTTCAAATATGTGTATGTTGATACTGGTTATTTGGAACCCATCATTTGTTGGAAATTATCATCCTAAAGGAAACATGCATACAAAATATTGAAAGCTCAATTAAAGCAGCATTTAACAATGGAACCAAGTCTGGAAAGCAAGCCAATGGAAGGTATTCGCTATCAAAATACGCCAGCATGGCAAAAATACTGGAATTGTATGTTTTATTGTAGAAAAAATAAGAATTTTTTGGTTGTTTTGGCCTTCCCTATCAAGCATAAGACATTTGATAACTAGGCTGTACCCCTGCAGTTGAACTCATTACTCATAATTGGAATTAGAGCTACCTGCTGGAAAGTACATATTCAATGAAATGGTTAAAAACGTTGTAGGTAGTATGGAATTCATTTTTATCTCTCTGTTCTGTGCATACTATCACTTTCAATCTCAAACTTAGCAGGCTTTTAAATCTGAAATTCTAGAATGTCTTTCTTTTAAGTCTTAATATTGTGGGAAAAATTGTTTTCATAATATTATAAACTTTTTTTATGCATATATGTGTGTGATTAATAGAATAGTTTTCGTTTTTTAACGGCTGCTCTGTCAATTATTTCTGACAGTGCATTTTTTTTTTTGAGAAAACTCATTGCACAACTAAAAGTTGAACGTATGCATTTGTCACTTTCTGGTAATGAATTAGTCAATGTAGTAGATGCAAATCTTTAAAGAAACATGTATTTGATCAAATAATAATTTAATTTTATGGTAAAATAAGAAATGATCATCAATTTCAGATAGACCATAGGGGAGCAGAAGATATCCTTGAAAAGGCTTTTAAAGAAGAAGTAGACAGACTAGGAAACTCAAATATTAGGTATAGTGTTTGAAATATTTTCTAATTCTGCAATATACCTTAACTTCTCATATCTATTCATTTGTTTTTTGTGCTAATTTATGTTCACTGTCACAGTATCCATTAAGTTTTACTACTGATATGAATGAGAATGAATGTCCTTGTGAGATTGTTCATTAAATTGCATTGGGTAATCACGCATCATATTATATTGTTTTCAATTTAGTGAAATTCAATTGCTTGAAAATGACTTCATGTACATTAATGATTGCCCCTTGTGCATGTTAAAAAATAGTTTTTGAAGGTTTGGGATTGTTACCAGCAATGAAATTCCATCATGGCCTTTGTTTACCTACCTGATGGTGCCAAAAATACAATTAATGACAATTTAATCAATTTAATTGAATTTTTGATGCTTTCATTTAGTGGTGTACCACAGATATGTCTGCAGAGGCAAAAAATTCTGTTCCATTGAAATAACTTCAAATAAATTATTATCACTCTATTATATCCTATTTTTTCAGCTGTATCATTACTAAATCATAGTTTAGTGTTCTTGTTGTATGATTGGATGAATATTAAGATTTCTGTTTTGTGGCATTAATTATGTATACCTTCATGTCACTAAATACAGGGCCTGAACCCATATTCCTGGGATGCAGAAAAAATCGAGGGATTTCCTTTGATTTTTCAATTTTAGAATTTTAGAATGAATGCATTGAGATATCATCAAATCAAGAAACATATTCCTTAATGATTAACTATAATAAGTCTTCCTTAAAACCACTGCCATCAATTGTTACTTGACTTTATTGAGCCTAAGATATTTGTAAACAAATACATTAACTTGGTTTGGCAAAAAAAACAATAAGGATATGGAATGGAAAAAAAAGTGACAGTATTCCTCAAAGTTAGAGGAAAAACAAAAAGCTAGGAAGAAAAAATGTGATTACCATAGAGGTGTTTTAGATTGACATTAGTGTGCACTCATGTGGAGGTATGATTTTATCCTTTCCTTCACTGCGTTTATGCACACGATTGATCACATTCACTAAAATGCTGTTCACGTCTTTCTAGTTTTATAAATTATGAGGTCCTTACCTTTACATTTAGAAAGAACTTTGTATCAACTCTTACCTACTCTGTGAAAAACTGGTACGTCCAGTCTTTAAGTCCACTGCAAGCATGTACATCCTTACTTTATGTATATTTTTGCTGATACAAATAGTAATTCTAGTGGAAAAAACAGCTGCATATTAAACTAGCCTAACTACTTCAATCTTCAAAACTTATAAGAGAATCCTTTCCCTGAGCAATGTTGCACACATTTGCATAGCTGCTTCTTTATTTAACAAGTATAGGGTCTGTTGTAAATATTATTGTAAAATAGAAATAGTCAAAGAAAAACTTGTTTCTTTGAAGCAATGTTTAGAGGTAAAAATTACCTAAGATTGATACTTAATCTTCAAAGGTATCACTTATGAGAATGGCCTTCTGTACTTAATTCTCATTAGTCTCAAAACATGTTATTTAGTAGCTTGGGAATAATGTCTAAGTCTGGTAGAAGATGATATTATTTTATCCTTCATGATTATAAAGTAGATCGGTTCAAACCAATGTACCAAAAAACATTCAGGATTTCCACCAGTTGAAAGACTTTCTTTAGATGATTTGAGACTATGGATGAATTGTAATAAAGCCTTTATAAAAGAAATAATTTCAGTTGGAGGTAATCAAAAAGGTCGTGGCTGTGGATAGTAATCTAACCAATAATCTATGACAAATCACAATTGGGAAGATTTATTCATTTTTTTGATGGTGGTTCACTACAGCGCAATTAGAATAAGAATATTTAACACTCTTGAATACTCTAGCTGCATTTTAGTTCAAGTTCCAAGATCACAGTTCAACCTGGTTACCATATTTCCTGGCCTATAAGATGCACAGCATAAGACAGGGTGTGTAAGATGCATCCTGATTTTTCAGGTTAGAATTTATAAAAAATACTTAAATCAGACAGAAAAGGATCAAAGAATTTAATGTTAACACTTAATAGGAAGAACATTGAATAGGTATATGTTAAAAAATTAGCAACTACATCTATATCGACTTCTATAATTATTATTACTTATATTTACTATTCTTCTTAATTGTAGAATTCTATAAATTTGTCAGCACTGTATAAAAATCTTCTCTCTTAAGATCCCATGAGGTTATTATCATTTCAACTTGCTTAGTGTCTGGTATTATTGTGATATCATTGATCATTGTATTAAAAGCAACCATTTCCTGTGCCTTTACTATCATACTACTTAAGGTTGAATGCCTGTAGACTGGGACTTTATCGAGAGAGATACAATATATGTATGTATTAGTAGAGGGGCAACATCCCTGTTAGCCCTATGTGTATTAAATTTTGCAGCAGCACCTCATGTGAGGTGAAACTAAATGCGAATTGCATACTTGTACATTTAGGACTTGTTTGGGATTTTTTTTAGAAAGTACTGTCAGTGAAGTATTGAAGTATCAATCCTTACTACTGGCTCAAAACACTTGTTATTATCGAAAGTTGTATTCGAGGCAACAATTTTCTCTGCCTGATGTGGAAAAATATACTTAATAATAAGTATTTTTCCAGCAAATTGGCTTGCGCTTGTAGGTTGAAGTTACCCGTGTATCCCTGGCCCATAAAATCTGGGCTGATATTATAACACATTTTGGAGTAAAAAAGTGCATTTTATGGGCCATGAATTGTGGTAAATGTTTTACCCAATGATATAAAGGCATGATGACTTGAAATGATGACAGAAATTGTAAGTGGCAAATCTTATTAACAATCAGATGAATTTTTTTTACAGATATGAGTCATTTGATTTCCACCATGAATGTCGTAAAATGAGATGGGACAGATTGACTGTTTTGGTTGACCGTGTTGCCCATGAGCAGGATGAAATGGGCTGCTTCCTGCAGACAAGAGACGGTGCTGTTGTTTCCCAACAGGATGGAGTTTTTAGAACAAATTGTGTTGATTGCTTGGACCGGACAAATGTAGTCCAGAGCATGTTTGCCAGAAGAAGCCTTCAGCGTGTTCTTGAAGTATGTAGTATACTGCAATAAGATATAGTATCCTTAGTTTTCCTTAGACCAATTAGACTTGTGGTCAGTTTGTATCTCAGATAATTGGTCATACAAAGAGGTTGCAAAATATTTATTGACTAATTTTTCATGACCTTATTTATATTTGTGGCGATGTGGCCATACATTTCTTTTCATAGAAACAAAAGTATTACATCAATCTGTTAGTGGGGTACAGCTTTGTATTAGTAGGGTATTAATAACTGGGATATTGTTTCATATTTTTAAAAGTTCATTTTTTACTAAAGATGTCAATATCATCCAACATATTCTAATTTAAACATTCTTTACAATAAACAGTACTGCACATGAAAGCTAAGGTGAAAATCGCAGCTATTAAAAGTTCTGATGGATGAAACTCTTTAAGATATCCAGTGAAATTTTAAGAATGCTTACTTAGAGTTAATTGGACTTGGGATTAATATCGTCAAAGACATTTTATGTTGCTGTGTTATCTCTGTATTTCAATTATGAATTAATTTTTCACTTGCAACTTGTTTTTATCTTTTAGAAATTGGACATCTTGGCACCTGGTCAGCAGGTGGAAAGTCAGTTTGGATTTGAAACACTGTTTAAAAATGTTTGGGCTGATAATGCTGATATAGTTAGCATTCAGTATTCCGGTACTGGTGCCCTGAAAACTGACTTCACACGTACTGGAAAAAGGACTCGATGGGGGCTGCTAAGAGATGGTGTCAATTCCTCCATTCGATACTATAAGAATAATTTTGCTGATGGATTTCGCCAGGTTTGTGTGAATTATCACAATAGAAAACTTTCTCTAAATACTGGATAATATTTAGAGAAAGATACATGGCCTCAGTATTTATGTAAATTACTGCTCAACAGTATTTGGTGTTTTTGTATACTGAAGCTTTAATTTTATTAAAAATATTGGGAACGTTATGTGTAATAATAAGAGGTATATTTGATTTCATTCCTTGAATATTTATAATGCTGTAGATTTTGAGGGTTTTCAGTTTTTGGTGATTTGTTCCCATCTTAGAGGCTAATGAAGGAAAAAATATATTCATCCATGATAAATTTGGTGGGAAATGTGATAATTAGATTCGCTAAGATTTAGGTAAAGGAGGAAAAATATGCAGAAGATCTTAATGGTGAAGATATTAAAGTACCAAATTTTTTGAAGCAAATCTATGGTAAAAGTAATATTATGTTCCAAGCTTGAATTTGTGGAATATCTTCATACAGGGTAAAGAAGCTTTTCTATTCAGTATTTTTCATTCTCTTGTAGATCATGGAGTACCTAGTCATTTTGAACAATCAAAAACTGATGTTGATGTATATTTTTCTATTTTAGTTTGTAATTAATGCACAATAACTTGACATTCCATTGTTAAGAATAACTCTTGATTCAATTTGTTATTTTAGTCTAATACCCATAGATTTCATAGTTATTTATTAACATGTCTATTGATCTGACTGACACCCTCTGTGTTGTGCCATCTGTAAAACATAGTTCCTGCAAATTTGACTTAAGAGGACCCTACTTTTTAAACCTGCCCATTTCCGTACCCTGCATTTAACCCAAAAATATTGAATATTTTTTCAGCTCTACAATACTATAAATATTGTTGGGTCATCAAGTGTTTATTGAAGTTATTTAAGTTTGAAAAAGGCCAGATTTCTCTTTGATTGACATTACTTCATTTAGAGAAGGATTACCTTCATTTAAAATTTTTTTATTTTGTTCTCATTTGACCTGATATATATTTTTCAAAAAATAATATTAATGGCATTGGATGTTGAAAGATAAAAAATATTTTTATCAACGTCATACATTTATTCATCATTATTACTCAGATAATTACATTTGAAGAACACTGTATTTTCATGACATTGCTGTGCTGCCAGTACATGATAAATATGGCAGTGTTGCGAGAAGATAACATCTAAATGGTTTTGTTTTACATCCTGAGCTATTTGCTTGCTGACTTTATTTCTTGCTTCTTTAGATTCAGGACTCAAGTTTGTGTGCATTTTATTTTCATTTTTTGCATTTGTTTGTGATAATTGTTGGCTTATTTTGCTGATTGAATAACGGTTCAAGTTTTTTTTTAACATTTACTCTTCCAGGACTCCATTGATCTTCTCCTTGGCAACTATGTTGTTGAAGAAGGTGAGGGGTTAAACAAACCATGTCCCCTGGAAGTTGAAAAAGGATGGAAATATATTACTGTGAGTGGATTTCATTTTATTAATTTATTTGCCTAGAAAATAATAAGTGCTGGACATAAAATGCACTAAATATTTGTGAATGTGAGAAATGTTGTGTTTTATTTCCTGTTTTTTTTTTAAGTTTGTCCCAAAAATATGAATGAATTCACATGAAGGGAAGTTTTATTTTTCATTTGGTGGGCCAATATTTATTTTCCTTAAAATCTTAAAAATTCTTAAAATATACGTGCATAATAATTTTATTATTAAATTATGTAATTCTTTATATTATTTAATGATCAGGGTCTCTGCTAACCTAAAAAAAACTAAGGGAACTTAGGTTTTTCTTTAAACCTCTGGGAATTTGGTAAATGTTTTAGAGAAATCACTTTTTGATGCATTTTACGCAGGAAAATTCCCCACCTGTCAAAAAGTTGTACAAGAGATGGTACTAATTCATTCTTGGTATATCATAGTTGCCCTCAGATTCTCCATCAAAAGACAACCTGTCCATGACATTGTTTGCATATCTGTGTCCAATTTTTCAATTAGTAATTTCTGTATTATGCCAATGATATAATTGTAATTATATTCAGCCATCAGTATGTGTAATTTTATCGTTAAGGTTCCACTGAATCACTGTGAGCCCACTTAGGACTTCACCAGACA
Organism: Hetaerina titia; assembly: GCA_037158775.1. Classification (NCBI taxonomy): domain Eukaryota; kingdom Metazoa; phylum Arthropoda; class Insecta; order Odonata; family Calopterygidae; genus Hetaerina; species Hetaerina titia. Next base: position 72,330,206 of record CM073772.1, on the reverse strand, counting down.
CTTTCATCTAAAAAATTGTCTCCTAAACTACAAAAACCAGCCATTACTTGCATTGAATTTCTCTGCAGGGAGGTACTTGACAAATTTTTGTGCTGCATCTTAAATTTTGGTACCATGAATTCCTGCACCACTAAATCGCTGCTGTGTATAATACAGAAGGACAGCTTCTTCTTGCTTTTCATCTAGTGTTCTTGGAAGTTTCTAGTTGATATCCTGGGTGCTAGCATGAAACTTGAGAGCAATTACCTTAATCTTATTTCTCCTTTTTCATAACTGACAGTCTGTTTAGCTATATCAAGCTCACAAACTGAACTAGTTCAAAGTTATGTGTTCTCTTTTAGTGCCACAATTTTTATGTCTTTTTTGATGCTTCATTTTACTGCCAGAAGAACTCAGAATAATTAGGTATCTGGTTCAGAAGCCACAAAAGCACTTTAAAAGAAGTGACCATTTATTGTAACAAAAATGTCATGTTTATGTCACATGTGGCATTTTGTTGATCAAGTGAATTATTTGCTTCATGCTGCTCTGGTAATTCATCATTTACAACACAATTGGAAAGATAATGAATTATTTAACTATGGCTTCCATCCATGTCAGATTTCAACCAATACATTTTTTTGGCAAAGCACTGCAGTCATTTTGAATCCTCATGCTAAACCACACACACTACAATGGTTGGACACAGTCCAAAATAAGTGTGTATCTGGATTAAGGGGGTCTGAATTAGTGAGGATTTAATGTATAATGGCTTTTGCTATTTACATTTTATAACTTCAAAAATTATATGTGCATTAGGAATGTTTTCATTATCTTCCTCCCTTTTGTTACATTTCAGTTTCCATTGGTTCTGCTGGTGGCAATTTCTATGTTTTTTGCCAGTGTTCTTACACCTTCAGGTATGCTTGGTACAGGTAAAATTAATCATAAATGTTTAATCAGTAGTGTCCTGGTACATATTTATGTTGATGTTGTTTTGGAAAGGTAGGGGTTTTGACTTTAGTTCTACCAAATGATATTACATTTATTACTGGTAAAGAAACTAAGAAAGATCCTCTGTTTTCTATGGATCCTGAATTTTTGTAGTTTTTATAGAATAAATACCCAACACTTCCAAACGGTAAAATTTCAATACAAAGTTTCTATCTTTTTAAGTCTAAATGTTAAACTGATTACAATTATAGTGACTAATTGAAGTTTTTTGTTTCCTGAATTAGCTTTCTTTCAAATTCCTTATGCTTAATTTCTCATCATGAAACATGAATGTGATACAGGTAATACTGTAGCAAAAATTTTGGGTGCATCGGATGGAAAATATTTTTATTGTTGGATTTTATTAATACTGCACATAATTAACAAAAGCCTTTACATTATTTAGTCACCATACACAGATAAGATTTTTAACCATGGCTTCCATGGTTATGTATAGATGACACCAGGATTTTAGGGTTGCTCCTACATTATAGTTTGACTGTGTCCATTTTATTGGCATTGCAGTCAGATTCTTCAGATCTCAAGTAATATTAGATAGGTCATTTATACCTTGCCTGGTGATGATGTAGAATATTAAACTTGGTGTAACTTTCTGCTGCATTAAATTACTTACTTCTTGTTAAAAAAGTGAAACATGATTGATCAGTACTAATAATGGGACATGAATAGATAATGTACTCACTGAATAAGTAAACTTTATTTTTTTTCACTCTTAAACTTTATTTCAGTGCTGTGTTTCAAAACTAGCAGAATTGATAAAAAGTTGACTGTGAACAAATTCAAAGTTTACTTATTCAGTAATGATGAATTTTCACTTAGGAGAGCTAGAATAGATATTCAGATTGAATTACAAGAATAATTGAATTCAGATAATGAATTACAAGAATAATGAAGTAAAGGAATACATTAAGATAATCCTGAAGGTTTGCCATGGAATATATTTTATAGTTTTCTAACCAAATGCAGTTAAACAAGTATGTAAAAATATTATTTCAAGCATCATGAAGTTAACATTACATTTGTTAAAGTTTGCAACTGCATTTCAGAAATGAGTTTTTTGAGTTTGAGATGTGAGAAATGTTGCTAATTTGTTTCTCACCACTGGAGCTACCTCTACTATTTGAAAACTACTGTAAGCGTATAGAATTCTAAAAAAATTATGTACTCACTCATAAGTATGCATGATAAGTGCCAAAACAAATATATTGGCATCAAAAGGATCTGAGTACATGATTAAAAATAATAATATGAAGATTATAAATTGATGTGTACATTTGAGAAATGCCCTATGGAAGGAAATATCATTTTATTTCCATTAAATCAACTAATCAACATTTTTTTCATGAAAAGGCCAGGCTGTACATTATGCAATAGGTTAAAGAGGGGTTTTAAATTTAAATGTGAATTAGGGTATTAGTTGTAAACTTTAATTCCTGTTCATAACAGGTGGCATATTTTGAATGAGGTTGGATTGGGAGTGGGTAGTGAAAGTTAGATTTAGTATAAGTGGGTTTTTGACGTATTCATTATCAATACTTGCAATAAAAAGTGATTTCATTGATTAAAAAATATTTTGAGTAAACAATAATTCATTGAGCAATGTAAGTTTAAGGGTAATAAATAACTCAGCAGAAAGATGATTGAACCTTCCCACATAAGAGATGAGTTTTTTTTTCCTGTCAACATAGCCTCATCAAATGTTAGTTTTTATATTGCTTGTTTCTGTGCCCTTATTTGTTGATAATTCATTTAAAAATGCATGAGAATTTTGCTACCTAATGAAAGTGTGATGATGATGCCCAATTTTGTTGGGACCATGTATACTTGTGGGAATAAGTAAGGTGTGGAATCAGTCATGTTTGCTAGAGTAATCAAAACTTAAACTCAAAATTCAAGTCATTTCAATTTACTGTTAATACAGATGAGCTTAATGACTGGATGCACCCTCATGAAAATAACACTCTCTGCTTGTCAGATATTCCTAGGATGGACGTAAAGTGTATTAAAACATGGGAAAGAGAAACAATGAGCTGGTACCCTGGCATCACCAGGGTCAGCAAAAGTTTTTCCGCCAGTCATCTGTTTTTCCCCAATCATTTTGCTAACACAATTTTTTCCGGTTTTAAATTTTAAAAGTTACGCGGTGGTCTAGCGGGTAGAGCGTTGGACTGCTGACCAGAGGGTCCCGGGTTCGATTCCCGGGCAAGGAACTTTGGGCACCTGCAGCTCCACCCAAGCTAGTTGATTTTTCGGGTACCAGGTCTTCCTGGGAAACCATAACCGGTACAGGGAAAGGAACTGGCCCCCCTACCCTGATGTGTGAATATTCACACGCCGTTGGGCTTGGTACATGGGTGAGCTCTACCATCACCTACTAAACCGACCTTCGGGTTGATTACTGTGTTTTTTTACTCATTACTGTCATCCTTATTCATTGTTAATATTCCCCTTCATAGTCATATTTCCCCTTTTTGGCCATCACCCTGACCAGTAGGGTTGTTGTTTTTATTAGAACCTGGCCTTAACGAGTTTCATAGAATAATAGATGAGAGAATGGTAGATATACTTGAGGTAGAAATGTGGGTTTTTCATTTTGTCTGAAATCATTTCAGCAGGGACTATCAGCCTTTATTTAGCGACCTTCTAATTGGAAAATGAACTAATCAAATCAATAATGTGAAAGGGCAGTTATTTGAAATATAAAATCGAAGTAGGGATATTGTAATAAAATTTTACTACCAATTTTCATATAGTTTCCATGCCAATACCCTTGAAATATTATTTGTACCAAAAATATTCTAATATTGAAATAAATGGTTTACTAATTTTTCCTCTCTTCACAAAAAAATTAGTTATTTTGTAGTAAGTTTTAAATTTTGTCCTCTCTTTTATAAATGGCTGATGTAGTTGTCTTCTCTTTGCAGAATACACCACAGAGTCACTCCTATTTCTGCTCTTCTGGGGTAGTATGGTTGCTTCAACATTTGCTTTTATCATGGTATATGGCACAGAGTTTGTGGACCACCCTAAGCTTTGTAAGGTTTAGTTGGACTGAGATATTCATTTTGCATTAACAATTATTAAATTTTTTCAATTGTACAGAGATGGTCCATATGGGTTGCTGTTTATGTTTTTGTTGGAATTTTTGTTGACTAATTTAAAAATGCATTTTATAGCAATAATGTCTTCATTTGTTGAGAAGAAATTTGTTAGCTATTGAATGAAATGACATTTCATTGATTTTATCAAATAGAAGCTCAAGCTCATTATTAAGTATGTAATAGAAATATCACGGGCCTTTAGGTCACAAAATTTGCACATGATTTGTTTTTAACATTCCCACTGGTAGTCACAAGCAGTATGAATCCATCCAGGTGTTCATAAAATAATTTATAAAATGCTTATGTTTAGCAAAGAAATTTGGAAATAAAGCCTATTTTAATTCCAAGTTTGTTAGCTTAGCATGCAGCTTAAAAGTGGCTTAATGAAACTTTCTCTCTTTGCTCAGAAGATTCACAATTTACAATTGTCTTTCAAATCATCCTTTGGAACTGACTGCATCTTGTATAGGTTGTATTTATGTTTAATATTATAAAAAGGCTCATGATTGGTAGTGTTGAACGTTTATGTGTGGAATAAAAGACGGCTACATTTTTCTTAATGTAAATGGTTGTATGGTTAAGGATAAATGGTGGTGAAATGTAAATATGTGTGCCTCAGGATCAGTGTAGAAAATGAAAATATACTTTCCAAATTTAGAATAATAAGTAATTTTTACAAAAGTATCTTTTTATTTTTCCCTTAAAATTAGCTATCCACTTTTCAAGTGTAGGCTACCTCCTTTTTTCTCTCTGGGAAATGTAGAGGGATCATCCATCAGTACAAGTCTGCTTTTATTCGTAGCTGTCAAGAGAAAATGCACATTGATAGATGATGATTTTTCTGAAGAAAAAAAGCTTCACGTTCATATGCGATAATTTTAGACTAAGTAGTGAATACAATAGTTTTAGTAGCACCCTTCACTAGCCCATCATAATGTAATGCCTATGTTAATACTGCATTCTAGTAATAAATGAAGGGGTGTTCCAAAGTCAATGGCTACTTGACTTCATAAGAAGCATCATTTGCAAAAACACTTCTTTCCATTTAATACCAATCATATACCTACGTGCGGGTCGTGGTAGTCCAGAGGGTCGAGTGTTGGACTACTGACCGGAGGGCCTGGTTTTGATTCCTGGGCAAGCTACTCTGGGCACCCGAAGCTCCACCCAAGCTATATGATTTTTTGGGTACCAGGTATTTCTAGCTGTTTAATCTCTAGCTGTTCTAGAGTTGGAATTCAAATACCCTAAAATTAAAATCTTTATTGTGTACATTGTTTGAAAAGTGTTTGGAAAAAGTATCTCTTTCTCCACAATTCTTATAGAAGGTATTAAAATGTTCTTTTGTCCTTGGGTTAAAGTTTTAGTCGTTACTGCGACAGGATGCGGTGTTCTCTATGTACGCACCCACCGTCTTCCACTGGGTGTACTGCTATATCCTCCCTCATTCCACGACCAGCGAAACGGATACTTGGGGCAAAAAGAATATTTGCTAATTACTTTTCGGACGGCGGTCCGAGGTTCTTCGAGTGCAGGACAAAACCAGTGGGAGCTTCCCGCATGCCTCGGCATCTTCGCGTCGACAATCAGTTTCCCATTCCGTTTCCTTCTTTTTTTTGTTTCGTCTTCTGTACTCTGCGTTTTATTCATGCCCTACACTTGTATGCTGCGTAATAGTGGTAAGTCGTTGGAGATAGGAGGTAAGGTGTGCGGGGAGGAGGCGAGGAAAGGTTCGTCTGTGCCCGAGCGGTGCCTCCGGGGGGGAAGCTCATTTGTGTGAAGGCCTTGCAGAGAGGGGGGAGGGTTTGGGATTGAAGGAAAAGAGTGGTGTGAGAACAAGGCACAGCAAAGACAGCTGGGTGGGATCTCGCCAACGAGATGACACGAGGAGAGTGAGAGACAAAAGGACCAGGCCGAGGGATCCTTTCCTTTGACCCATTTCCGTGTCGATTCTTTATTTTTTCCTTTAATCACTGTCACGCCAGGACCGTTTCAATGTGTTTCCCTTTTGTTGTCGCAGGCGTCATCGGAAACCACGCGGTCCATACGGGAACGTCCCCGAGGGACATTTGCATCAGACATTCTCATTAAAAGATGCGCTTTTCATATTCAAGGAATGTGTCGCCGTCGTGGAGGGATAAAGGCGTTGGATAAAGCTTCCACTGATTTAAGATTTCGGTGTTACGGGGACGGAGATGAAATATTTTAAGGAATTGTTTGGTTGCTCCTGGGGATCTGGGAGGTAGGACGCTCTGCCTAGTGGGCAGAGCGCCCAACCGGTCCCGGGTTCAAACCTGGTTGATGCGTGTTCTTGAGCTCAGCCCGATCTGTGGGATTTTCCGACTGCCTGAACTTTCTGTTAAGCCGAAGAGAGCTCAAGGAAAGGATGAGGCACATCCTTTCTTGAATGTGTGAATACCATTCGCCGTTCGGCTTTTGTTGAGCTGTAAATGTAAAACAGAGGGTAGGTTTTTCTGAATATTTTTTATTCACGACTCTCTTTGCCCCAAAAACGCTCAGGAGGGAGGATCTTTTAGGGAAATGGAGTCGGACTGTCACGGGAACATGTGGAACTTGAAAAAATAGATAGGACTTCAAATCATTGAGGCAATGTTTAGAATGACGCCACAAGTAGCTCTAAGTCGTGAAAATAAATGTCGATAAAGTTTAACATAACCATTTGAAAGAAATGGCTAAAGAAAAGCAATCGTTTATTGCCAAGTGATTGGTTCTTACTTGTCTGAAAGTGTCTTACAAATCAAGTTTATACGTGGATGCAGTGAAATGTTAACATTTCAATTTCTTTCTATTTTTTTATGTCTCTACTAATTCGATTCGATGCCTCCAAATGAGCTGTCACGCAGTTTGGTCACCATTGTCGTAGAGGGAGCCTGAGTATGAACCCTTTTCGCGTATCAAATTTCAGGTCGATGACCGTAATTGGTTTGCCCTCTCATTGTGATATTTTTCTTTGAGATCATTATCGTCAATCAAACGTTCTCTTCATCCTTTGGCTTATTCGGCCGAGAGAAATGTCTTCCGGATCGCTACGGGGGGAGTCGGAAACCCCCTCGCCCCGCTTTGCTGCCAACGGTCCACATTTCTAATAGTGATGGCACCTATCATGAATGTTTTTTTCCACGTTCCCCTATTGTAGTAGCTCCTCGATTATCTCCTTTATTACTCGAAAAAAAACAAACATGATTAGATATGGTTTGCTCTCTGCACTAATGTGTTCACATTTGAGGCTTAATTTGCTGTTTATTTATTTCTAATATAGGGGAAGAAGTATTTTCGCATCATAATTTCGTTTAATTTAGCACGTGGAAATAAGTATAACATGAAAATACATAGCAGGCAAGGATAGATGAAATACTTGTAGGCATACTTAGTTTCTCTAACTGAAATCAAGCCAATACTATAGCAGGCACATAGGAGAGCGCATTTCAACATCTAAAAGGGGCCTTGATTCAAGTGATTTAAATACTTAAAAAAACCATAAACACAGTAATCAACCCGAAGGTCGGTTTAGTAGGTGATGGTAGAGCTCACCCATGTACCAAACCCGACGGCGTGTGAATATTCACACATCAGGGTACCAGATCTCGAAAAATCAACTAGCTTGGGTGGAGCTGCAGGTGCCCAAAGTGCCTTACCCGGGAATAGAACCCGGGACCCTCCGGTCAGTAGTCCAACGCTCTACCCACTAGACCACCGCGACCCGCTTTAAACACTTAAACATGTGATTTAAACACATGCCATAAACAAAATTAGTGCTCGTAATGATGCGTCAATTTTTAATTATTTGCATTATTGAATGTCAAAGTAGTTTATTTTTAATGTCCATGCATTTGACCTGTTGTGACGAAGACAACATGCCAAAGAGATGGAAGAATAGAAACACCTATTTTTTACGCGAGTATCCATAAATAACTACTTGTTTTGGAACACTTTTAATTGGAATGACCTTTGTTTCAACTGTAGGAAATCTCAATAGGCAGAGTATTGTTAGATTTTCAGCGATTCATTTGTAGTTATTACTGACAGGTATGTTAATATAGGTAGGCAAATCTAAGCATGTTACAAAATGAATATCAGCTTCTTCGGGATATTTTGTAGATAAAACATCTTTAACGAGAATACATGTTTTAGATAATCTTCAGAAAGCAGTGTTGACCTTCGAATTACCTGAAGTAAGTATTCACTGCATTACCTTTTAAAACCGGGGACTAATAGTAATATGAACTTTTTACTTCCATGAAGTTCAAGTTCTGTTACAGATCAGGTTCCGTCAAACCTTAGATTCAGCTGAAGGGGACGTTGTGATTTAATTTGGAATGTGAATGCAGCCTTAGATGACATTGAAAATGAACACTTCATTTAGGCTTTGCATAGGACCACACCATGCACTTGCTTAATTTCGGGAGCTTCCTACCATTTTCTTGGTTTTGTTTCGTTACGGTCGAAATTTTTCCAATGCTCTTGAACATATAGTATGCATGACCTGTTAAAAAAAGCAACGCCTCCTCAAGACTCATACTTCAGCGCTCTGAAAGAGTGAGATACAACATGTGAGGTAGCTGCCCGGGCAGAAGTTTTGCTTTGAATTCATACATGTATGAATAAATTAGTACGAAGCGAATGATTTGCCTTTATTTAGATCAAGAACATTATTTGATATTTCTCACCATTTAGAGAAAACAAGAATGTATCGCGAAGGGGAGAGGGAGGGATATTTGATTAAATTGAACCTGCGGACTTTTGCTCGCCCACAAAAAAAAGAAAGAAAAGTTTACCTTCCGCTACATCCGTGTGGCCAAAGAGTGAAGTGTTGTGTACAGAAAACGTGGGATCGCGTGTCGAGTAGAATGCAGAATTTACCGTCGCTTTAGCGTTTACTGTGGAGGAAGATCGGACCCCTTCGCTCGCGAATTTTATGCTAGTGTTAAAAATTATTAGTCTTGGTAAACATTTCCAATGAAGGGAATTATAGTATACGTGTAATTTCACACACAAACCTTTTAAGTACTCGTTTATAATATATATACGTATTTCCCAATCCGAAGTATCCCACGCTATTTCCCTCACGCCCCTTGCCAACCACAGCGTTCCAATCACCCATTATGATGAGGTTTTCCTTCCCTTTTACTGTTCCTAGAACCTCTTCCAGTTGTTCGTATACATCTTCTATTTCCTCTTTTGAATGACTGGATGTTGGCATACACGCCTGGACTATCACTGTGTCTGTAGGCTCTCCCTCTAGCCTTGTCAGTAGAATCCTCTCACTGTATTGCCAGCACGATTTGACTATTCTTCCCCACTCCTTCTTGAATATGATGCCCACTCCAGAAATTCTCCGATCGACTCCTGAGTATATCACCCTGTATCTGTCGCTCCAGGAGTCGTCTGCCCCTGCCTATTTAACCTCGCTCACTCCTCCGCACACTTCCAATGATCTCACGTTCCATATCCCTATTCTGTATTTATTCACCTTGACTGAGGTTCCCTTCCCAATAGTCCCCACCCGGAGATCCGATTGGGGGACTATTTTACTTCCGGAATATTTTACCGGGAGGAAAACCATCACGTCACATTTTGAATGCAAGGCTGCATATTCTAGGGAGAATAATGTGGTGGTTTCCCGTTGCCTTCCACATCATAGTACTGCGGCCGATACCGTGCACTTCACTCTCGCCCGCAACTGTGGCAGCTGATGCCGGGCCGACCCACTTGGTCTGCGCTATCAGTTGTCGAATGGTGAAACTGCTGCCTTTCACCATGGGTTCAGGGGTTCATTTTTTTCGTTACCTCGTTCCGAAGTACCATTATTGTAATTTTTCAGTTAATGCATATATATATATATATTCATTTTTTATAAAAATATATTCTATATATATATATATATATATATATATATATATATATATATATATATATATATATATATATATATATACACGTACACATAACAATCGTTGAAAGCAGCCATTCGGAGGTGCAAGTCTTGCCTCGAGGACAGGTCCCACAGTAGGAACAGATAAAACAACCGCACAAAACTCTCATACTTAAATTTTCTGGCTTTAAACCCTTCTTTAAGATGGCTATGGGCTGGCTGTCACTTCGGAGACGTCTTGAAGAAGAATAGAACGACAAAAATGTGAGTTCGACCAGTCCGAAATAGGATAGGCTCAAACTTATCTTATTTCGTAATTATTAGAGTAGGGGTGCAGAAGAAATAAAATTTAAAACCTAGGAATACCCCCCGGATAATGGCTGGGAATGCATTTTGCTTGCCGTTATTTTCCATTGTATCTCAATTCTCGTTTGGGGTTTTTCGTGCTCACTCTTGAAGTCAGTGACGGGGGATGGAGGGGAAATTTCCTCTCTCTCTCTCGACCCTCGGAAACCGTAAGGCACGGTGCCGCACAGATGGGACCAAAGCGAAGCCAATTGAACGCGAATGGAATCGCGGTAGGTGGGTTGAGGGGGCCTGGTTCTCTTGCCTGTTTCCGTCCGCGCATTCGACTTGGGAGTGTGAAAAATTTCCTTGTTCCTCGCTCACCTCCTCCCCTCGTGATGAATCGGTGCTCGCTGTGCACCCAAGCGAGTCTTTCCTCACCACCCCTAACCATCTCTCGCTGCCTCTCTTCCCCTAAATCCTCACATGTCCCCCTCACTCAACCCTGTCCCTACCCCTTCCGTTTACGTCTTCCGCTCACCCCCAACCTCGTCACATCCTCAAACTCATTCCCTCTTCGACTCCCTGGCGGTGGCCCAAATATTTTCGTTCTATTTCTTTTTCCGAATTACAAATGATGGAGGAGGAATCTTTTCCTCCCTTTATGCCATCGTGTTAGAGAGAGGGAGATAGAATTGGAGTTGGGAAGAAAAGGGGACGTAAGTATAATCTCCACTCCCACCTTAGACAGTTCCCGTTCAGAATGCTTTTCTGGGGTCCCGTTCATTTTAAATGGGGAGTTCGTCGAAGGGGAAGAGAGAAAGAGAGCTCTGCTGCTATGCCTTTCTTTTGCCACCCATTCCCTCTCCCCTTCTCCATCTCGGTCGATCATTTTTTTAAGCCTGCGTTAGTGCAAACGGAAATTTCTCTCCGAAAATTTTTTTTTGTGACGATTCCCGAGAGCAGTTCTTGAACGTATTTCAGCTTAATTTTTTTTTTAAATTTCACGTCTTTTCCATAGGGTCGTCGTGGAAGTACGTGAGCGTGGATGTATTTAATGAAATGAAGTCATTGTAATATATTTCCGATTTCATTTACTGATTTGGTTGGATGTCGGGCAAATCTAGTCGCTTTGCGAACCATATGCGAATCTTATTGTATCCGTCTTATTCAAGAGCATTCTCGAGGATGAAATCTCGTTTCATTATGGCATTCGGAGCTTGGCAATCATTTCCCTCCCTGGAAGAGATGGCGAAGACCTAATCAGATTATTTCTCTGGCAGGGGGAACAGATCCTTCCTTCTCTCCCGAGGTAATACCATGAAGGTTGACAAACCGTTGCAGTAATGCGACGTATATGATCACTCGACCAAATAAATCAGCACCTCGCGTCTCTATGCTACAAATCAACGACAATAAAGCCTCCCCTTACGTGCTGTCTCATTACAAACCGACTCCTAATTATCCCTTCGCTCGATATACCATTTTCGAGTCGGTTTTGCCATAATTTAAAACGACGACAATTTTATTTCGGTATTACCAAATAGAGATAAGGGCGAGACAATCATTGAAAACCATTAAACATGTAGTTTTTATGGATTAGTAAAGTAGACAGTGGCGTAAAAAATAACTACCGTTACACTCTCCATGTCTGTGTCATAGTAACCGCCTCTTGTGTGTGAGGTGGTTACTAAGGTGGGATGGCCATTAGAGAGATGGTGATGTATTAGAAACACGATTGAGGGAGGATACGGGAAACCACCTCAATTATATTACCACGACAATACGATATACACACAGAACAGAGTAGCAATAGCGTGTAATCGCATCAGTAAACCCAAAGCCCTTAATTTGATTTTGATAAAATTACTGGATTTTATGGTTCATCTTATGCACATGGGTGAGCTGTGGATACCTCAGCTCTTATGATTTCCCGAAAATACGGTAAGAGGATCTTCTTGCTGCCTTTGCGAGGGGTTTCGAGCTTAAGGACTATTAAGTCATCATTTTCCCCGTTCCCCAGCTCTGAGCATACGGTATACGTATAACCCTTTGTATGTATGCATTATTTCACCAAGATGACGTCAACAAACTCATACTACATATGATGACTTCTCTGCTAGTATATTCTAGTTGAGGGTTAATTGCTCTTACTAATTGTATTGCTCCTACGATTAAAGCTGTAGTGCCTGGAATTCCCCATATTTTTTATGAAATTGTTTTCCATTCTCTAAAGCATCATACAAAAATTAGGGTAACATAGCGACGTGCCTTCACTCCTTCAAGAGGCATTTTTTTCATCTTGGATTTGAGGACACATGAATTTTTGAAAAATTTTGTGTCCAATTGTGTCCATGACCTAAAATTTGTGAAAATATTATACATTTTTTTGCTATAAATATTTAAGCCAACTATAATACCTACCTCTCGGATACTGTGGCTGGGTTCAATCTGTGGAAATTTATTTTAAATATTTTCCTTAGGTTTGTACTTTCCACTATAATTTTATTACAATGTACAACGCGTTTCGTATTTACTACGTTATCTTCGGATACTTGCAAATATGTATTTGGGTAGTCGACTCAATATATAGGTAACTAGGGAAAGCGGGTGGGGGGGGGTGAGGACCGATAAAGAAAGAGATAAAAGAGGGTACGAGGGGTCGTTGCTTTTTTGGGACGGGGATATTATTTACGGAAGAGTAAAAAAAATGGAGTGGGGGAAGTGAAATACGAGTTAATCAGTATCGTATATCAGGTAATTGAAGATACCATATAGTATGTCAGGGTGTGATGACGTGAGGAGTGGAAAGTTAACTTCAAAATAGGTGAATGACTTATGAAGGTAACATCATTCAATAGGTTGCCTTTCTTATTTTGTTCAACGATTTTGAATGTTCCAAATCATAAACCCTTCTTCCTTCCGTCACTCTTGGTTTTGACTGTGTAGCATATGTGGTTTGAAAGAACAGCCATGTGCGTTCCCCGTCACATTTCTTGCCCTTATTGAGAAAGTTTAGGTGGGAGGACTTAATTGTAGTTAGTAGTTTCCAGGGGAGGTGACCGACAGCTGAGGTCATTTGCGCCATTAGGGATCGATAGGAAAGGATGAAGTGTGGAGAGAAACCCGGTCTCGGCATTAGCCTACTCTTGACGAAAGGCGCCAAGGGGTCTGGAGTTTAACGTCCAATCCGACGGGCGGCGTACTCACTCAAAGTGCCCTCCACAAAGCACAAGTAGGGATCGGCATACCACTGAAAATATCTGGCGCGGTCGAGATTCGGACCCTCTGGGTGGGAAGCCAGTGCGTTAGCTACCGCACCATCCCGATCACCAGGAGGACTTAATAAAATATTATGTGTCAAGAAGGATACAATTGAGAGTAAAACAAACGCGGAGTGTATAAGGTGAAGCTCAACACGTGAGACCAGGTGCGCATTGGTCAAACAGGGAGAGGCTTCAAAATCCGACGCAGGGAGGATGCATTGAAGTCAGCACCAAGGATCTTTCCTTCTTATTGGCTAGACATTTGCCGGAGAAGGCACATGGTTCTACTTTCTCACCACAAACGATATAATACCCCTAGAGACGAAGAGAAGACGGTTAGATGCTTGGGAAATTAAGAAATCGTTCAACAAAATAAGGATGGAAACCCATTGGGTGGTGTGATTGTCATTAATTATTCGCCATTCGCCCCTTTTAAAGTTAATCTTCAATCTTTCCCTTCATCAGATCCTTGCATACCAGTATCCTTCATAGACTGATATAGACTCGTACTTATAAAAATAATAAAGTAAAAAAATAAAAGTAGCCCGATATTCTGTAGGGTTAAGCGAAGGTCACCGATGGTCGAGACCTCGAAACAATACAAAAAATCTCCATCCGGCGCTTGTTAATGGTTAGCCGCCTCACGCGGATGGCCGAGGTGAGTGCCGCTCATCGTCTTCCGTCCGCCGCGGACTTCATCCGCTCTCAGGTCGCGAACTTTCGTTCGCGATTCTGCAAAACTGGAAATGCTCTGCTATCCGACATCTGGGATTACGATATCAACTATAAGCATACATATACACTGACGGTAAAGAACTGAGTGCTATCGAAGAAAAATGGGACTGTATCAAGAAAGGGATATTGGAAGCCGCTAAAGACACTATAGGAACCGTTAACGGGAAAAGGATAAGGAAACCATGGGTAACGGATGAGATGATTGCGAAGATGGATGAGAGAAGAAGATGGAAAAATGTAAACACAGAGTTAGGCAAAATGAAGTACAAAGAGTTAAACAATAAATTGAGAAGGGCCACAAATAAAGCAAAAGAAGAATGGTGGAAAACGCAATGCGAGGATATGGAAAGTTTACAGAAGAAGGGTGAAATTGGTGCTCTATACAGCAAGGTTAAGTTATTATCGGGAAGTAAGAAGGCAAGAGCTGTGCTAACAGTTAAAGATAAATGGGGTAAGATAATAGTTGAACCAGGAAAAGTCCAAGAGAGATGGAAGGAATATATAGAAACACTGTATGGTAAAGAACTTAGGCCGACAAGGTTAGACATAGAAAAGGAACATGACGTAGAAGAAGATAGCTTAGGTCCAGGCATACTCGACGATGAAATAGAAAGGGCATTAAAGGAGATGAAAGCAAATAAGGCTGTGGGGGTGGGCAATATTCCTGTAGAAATGTTGAAATGGTTAGGGAAAGGTGGGAAGAAGGCCATATATGGACTGATTCGTAGTATCTATGAGGAAGGAATCTGGCCGGAAGATTTTGTGAAATCGGTGTTAGTTCCTATTCCAAAAAAGGCAAAGGCTTCGTCATGTGAGGATTACAGAACAATAAGTTTGATATCCCACGCAGCTAAAGTTATTCTCAGGATCATCAACAAAAGGATAGAGAGTAAGGCAAATGATTACTTAGGGGATGATCAGTTTGGGTTCAGGAAAGGAAGAGGTACGCGTGATGCCATTGCAGTAATGAGATCACTAGTCGAGAGGAATATAGAATACAATCAGGACGTTTTTGCTGTTTTGTAGATTTCGAAAAAGCGTTTGATAGAGTGAATTGGGAAAAATTAATGCGTGTATTGCAGAAAATAGGAATGGATTGGAGGGACAGGAGACTGATCCGCAACCTGTACATGTCTCAGACTGCTCAGGTGCGAGTGGGGAACGGGGAGTCTGGATGGGCAGTGTTAGGAAGAGGTGTAAGGCAGGGTTGCCCATTGTCACCGGTACTGTTCAACGTATATGTAGAGGAAATGATTAAAGAGGCATGGGAAGAACTGGAGGTAGGAATGAAAGTCGGAGGGGAACTCGTAAAATCGGTTAGGTTTGCTGATGACCAAGCATTAGTTGCTCAGTCAGCCAAGGGGTTGCAAGCATTGTTGAGTGAATTGGAGGTTCAGTGCGATAAATATGGGATGAGAATCAATATTAATAAAACAAAGGTTATGCGATTTTCCAGAAAGAAAAAGGCTAAGCTAAATATTAAAATAGGCGGGGAAAGAATAGAGCAGGTAGAGCAGTTTACATATCTCGGAAGTGTTTTGGACCAATACGGTCAAAGTGGTAGGGACGTAAGGAGAAGAATTGCGCTAGGCAAGGAGGCTTTCTCAAGGAGGAGGGAGTTGATGACGGGGACGTTGAGTAGGGATGTTAAGACAAGACTCGTAAAAACTCTGATATGGAGCGTAGCTATGTACGGCGCGGAAACGTGGTCGCTGAAGCAGGAGGATAGACGTAGATTGGAGGCTTTTGAAATGTGGGTGTGGAGAAGAATGGAGAAGGTGAAATGGACCGAAAGGAAAACAAATGAGGAAGTACTGGAAATGGTGGGTGAGGAGAGGGGTTTGTTGAGAGAAATCCTATGGAGGCAGGAAAAATGGATGAAAGGCGTATTGAGCGGTAGTGGAATGTTGAAGAGGGTAATAGAGGGGAGAATGTTGGGCAAGCGAGGTAAGGGTAGGAACAGGATAGGGATGTTGGACGGGATGAAGGGAGGAAAGAAGTACACCGAGATGAAGAGGGACCTGATATAGATTAGTTTGCTAGGTGGGGAGTCACAAAATGTTTATTTGATAGTTGTGTCCATCCAAAAACCTGCCTTAACCGGTAGATTACCTAATAAATACACTGCCTAAGGACGTAACTCGCCTATGAGTCTTTCCTATGTCTGTTACCATAAAGTTTTATTCATTCTCCTCTTAGTGCTAGTTTGTATTCCACCTTAATCCACCTGTACGGACAATATTCCAAATTCACACATATTCTTTCCAATTGTATGCCATGTAATAACTTATCTTCGCCAAGTTTAACCTAGTTTCTAAATGAGCCGTTACCTGTCGGCTTCAACCACTATTGTAAACCTCTGTTATAGCATAGCTTACTTTAAATCATAAGTTTCTCGTCTCTCACAAACAACACGCACACGAATGAGATGTTTTTTTGGAATGTCATGGCTTTATCTTGTTTGTTAAATGACCGGTTAGGGTGGGTTTTCGCTCACCGGGACGGTGTATGTGTGCCCGTATGGGCCGACAATGAAGGCTTGGACGCTTGGCCGATGGTCGAGAGTTAAAAGTCGCGCCTTGAGCATGGTGCTACTCATAACTGTTTGTCGGTTACATGAAAAACATCTAATTGCGTTCCACAAATGGCTTAAAGAAATAACAGCGACCAACTATGAGCGCCCAACCAAAAATTATGAAAAGGATTAAAACGGTGATTTCTTGAGCGTGATCAACTGGCCGCGTTTGTACGATAGACAATCTCGAATCCCACCGCGTAAAAACACGTCTCATGCTATTTTTCTATTACCAATGTGTGAGTGGCGTCTAATGAAATTTTCAATATTTATGATAGTGTAATTAAAGTTATTCGATGATATTCTCTCACAATTGCAATAGGGGTGTTAAGTTAAAACTTGTGTAAGAGCAGCGATTGGAGCTCCGGGTCCACCAACCATTGAAATTGATTTTATTCACTCTGCAATCTATGTGCAATAGGAAGGAACAAACTCTACGAATTCCTTTTGTGGCATTATATAAGTCTCAGTTGACAATTTGTTCGGAAAAAAGCAAAACTTTAATCACCGTATTGCTCGTTGCGTCTTACCTCCGCCGTTGTCGCAATCGAACTGAACATGCACCAACTACTGCCGCTGATGCAATCCTGAAGGCTAATAAGTGAAATTTGAACCACATATACATTACACATTATGAGGATAATATAATAAAATTACATTTTTGGAAATTAACAATGCGAATACAAATGTATGATCACTCTATACTGAACATCCTTTGTGTGCTTAGCTCTAACGTTCCAAAGTGACTTATTAGCGAATCGGGTTGGGGCCTTCAATTATGTTTATTACCCAAGGAGGTACTGTGGTGAAATGAAGAAATATTAATTTTGAAAATAATCATTTCAGTAATATTACTAAAAGAAGTTTTACTAAAACGATTTGATTTCTCCATTGCTTATACCACGTAATCGTATGTTCAACGGTTGATGGCGTGATTGTCGGTTCATTTAAGTGTCCGAATTTGTTCTATGGCACTATACTATATATCACTTCGGAATAACGGTCAAACACTATGTAATACAGGTATGTATCCATCATTTTCTCTTAGGAAGTCAAATAATCTCACTCTTCATTGACCATAATGTACACACATTGTATTTTCATGAATGGCTCGACAACGGTGTTATTATTAATTAAGCCATTTTCAACAAAGTTTGCTTGCAGTTTTCCAGAGTGTAAAACTCAAGCGCGTTTCATATCACAAGTGAACACTTCCACCACATCACATCCAATACCTAAACATACACGCCATATACGTGTATTGGTCGCATGTCTACTGTGTGAATTTGTAAAAGATGAAATTGCGATGACGGAACTGGATTTCACTGTCTTTGTATTTTAATAAAACAAAGGAAATTGCAATGGAACTGTTCTTGTTCTGACAGACATCGGGAAGATATCGCCCTTTCTCCTTTAAGGCCAAAAAATCATGGCGGAGGTGATCGTGGAATAATGAAGAGAGATAATTATTACAAACGCAAGCGAACGAGGATTCCATTTAAATTCAGAGGCTCGTTTCACTTGAAAAAAAGGTCAACTTTCCTTCTCTGAATGCCCGGGGCTAGAGCAGCTAGCATTCAAAATTTGCGAGAGTTGCCATTTAATTTCGACGGAAAAGGACCTGCCGATAGGACCCCGAGTAATTTTGAGCGAGATTGCCGTTAAACTTCCAAGCTCGCGATATTATATTATCCGGAAGATAAGCTGTCCTGAATCATAACGTCGACCGTGTCTTTCGTGCTGAGGGAGGGGGGGCGGGGATGGTTTTTAAACGAACGCTCTTATTTGGGTGACGGGGGAAGCAGCGGACGACGTGGGTGGGGGGAACGACGCTGGTAGGTGAGTGCACAGAGACAGCGGGAGATGACGGGAGGAGTTCGCCGGCATTGACGGGCGACGCCACCGATGTTACGGTCCCGCCGCCGTGCACCCGCGTTGCAAGAGACAGGCGGACAAAATTGCCGAGTGGTGGGAGGCGAGAGCTAATGCGGGCTCAGAGGTGCGGTGAGCGACGGAATTAAGGGTCTATTTGTGAGAGTAACGTTGGATACTAAAGCATCAAGTCTTTCATTCAATTAAGGAATTTTTTTTCTTTTTTTTACGGCGGAGTCGTTCTCGGCTAAAAGGACTCATTTTTCCACGGACGACCTATCCCGGACGGGGTCGTTGTACGCTTAGAAATTCGCCTGAAATGGATGTAAGACTCCCGATGAGAGTTTAGTGCGTACGTCAAGTTTTAAAGTATGCAACCCGCGACGACAAACTCCCTTCTGATCCATTAAATATTCAGTTGCGGTGTGTGCGTCTTATGCGAAGGTATTGTTTATGAAATCATCCGCTCAGTCGTGTCGGCAGCATTAAGTAGTGGTGCAGGTATGCTTTTCATCGGCGTAATCTTCGTGGTTACGAAGTTTTGTTACTGGATGGCCTTGTTACCTTGTACTATACAGTGAGGCTCCTGCTTTCTTAATTTTAGTTTAGCGAGTAATAATGATACTAATCTTTAATAAATGTTTTATGGAATTAATTTTTCATGTCTTCCATTACGAATTCAAAATCTTCGACATATTTCAGGGGAAATGGTTCAAATGATTAGGAATGATACGAGGAAATATGTTAAATTCGGATTACCTCTATTCTAACAATGTGCAACCGTAGTTCTATCATTTAGTTCTTACGTTATAACGATGGAAAGTGATGACCTCATAATTATTCCTTAAGCATGTAGGTATAACGTAAAATTAGGGTGATAATGTGTGCTAAGACTGTTTGTATATTTTCCTGATAGTATACGTTAAAGATTCGGAATGGAACGAGTACCAGGTACGTTATTTATTGTGACAGAATGATAAAATTTTAAGATGAAAATTTGAAATAGTGATTACTCTCACCCACTTCAAAAGTAAATTTAAAATTTGTAAGATCGATCGAAAAATAATTGAATATTTCTCAAGTTGTTAATGGTAATCTGGAACTCTGAAAGTTACTGGATTGAAGTCCAAGGGTACTCATTTTATCGTGGCGGCAAATAAACCGCCGCTATTATTTAATTTTGCGGAAGTTTATCGTTTACTCACTTTGGGTATATCTAAGGATTTCTTAGGTGTATCATAGGTTTTTTGTGCATAGTTCCAAAGAATGAGTCATACGCTTCCGTTAACGCTTAGTTAAATCACTTATTAATATTTAATATTATTTAACTATGCTGCAGGAGAATGTTGAAAATTAAATTGATGGACGGAGCGATACTTGAAGGAGCACCTCGAAGAATGTAGGCTTGAATCTGATGAAGAGATAAGGCTATGAGTAACATATACAAGAAGAGGGAAATCAGTTTGTTATATATTGAGGAACGATAACTTTA
Source organism: Hetaerina titia (assembly GCA_037158775.1). NCBI lineage: Eukaryota > Metazoa > Arthropoda > Insecta > Odonata > Calopterygidae > Hetaerina > Hetaerina titia. The sequence goes on along the minus strand of CM073772.1, from coordinate 72,309,994 downwards.
TGAAGACCGTAAACGAAGACGCACAGAGGGGAAGAATTTCAGGGGACTGCCGAGGAGGGGACAGGAGACGGAAAATGAATTCCAGGGGAACAATGGGGTTGGAGGGCTACTACAAACAAATCCTCGGATAGAAAACCGTGATGATAAGCATTTTAATAGATCGTCGATCTATGCACACCCAGAAAGACACGCCAGTTTTCCTGAGCTATTAAACTCTACTTTTGACCATTCTGGGTATTTCACTCGCGCTCTTTTCGGAAATACCCCATACGATATGATACATGATACTAGACAGTCTAACCAAAACAGAAGGGAATTCTCCAGGAGATAGGGGAACAAATGGGGTCGGAGAAAGTTCGGCGTCGTATCGAGTGCGCCCAACTTTTGAACGACACGTCAAAAAATAAAAATTGGTGACTTACGTATTCCTTCTCGTGGAAGGATAAATAGTTCACTCTGGTTTATAAAATGTGCAAAAATTCGCAAAAATGTTGGAACGTGAAGGGGTAGTGCGACGTAATATTTGGAGGAGGGTGCTCAGGACTAAAAGAAAAGCGAGTGGCGTAATGTATACCGACGCAAGCCTCTTGGTGCGTAACAGACGCAGTAATGATTCCAGGTTTGGTGTTTAAAGTTGCAGTCCAATTTATCACCTGGAGTTCATAACTTGCCCTGTCGTCATTGCCACATATTTTGTGAAAGTTTTGGAAACTTTGAAGGGTTTATTTTACTGTACACTCTCATCGTTTTAATTTCCCTTGGTAGTGTCATAAGATTATTATTATTATTTCACATTCGCCTGTTTCGTCGCTTCACTCGGTTTTGATTGTCTTTCAATAAATTAATATTAACTTTCTTCTATTAAGAGAAATCGAATGTATTATTCATGATATGAATATCCCTATGAATGAATAACGGTGGAAATAAGGTTAAAAGGCAAGGGTTCTTGCTTCAATGCCCCTCATAAAATGATAATTAGTTTTCAATATATACAAATCTCTGTAAAAATATCTCTGAAGATGTTAGTTGTAATATTTTTGGTTGAGTTTTCGTCACATTCCCATGTGTGATAGCTATAAACTGGCGTGGCGATAGAAAAAAACGATTTTTAATTTTTTCACTTAATTTATTGCAGACAAAAACCGTAGTGAATTAAGGCACTAGTGAACATAAAATACAAAAAGAAGAATAATCATAGCTCGGTATAAAAACGTAAAATATTTGGAAAATAAAATTAGTATGAATGAAATATGAAATGAAATACATTTCATTAACTTGTACAGAAATAAAACAGTACATATATAGTATATATCTTTTTATGCATATATATTTGAGTCATATCTTATCTTCCGAAGAAGACGGAGCTCGAGTCCGTCGAAATTATCAAGATATTATTGTGAGTGTTCTTTTTATGTGTTCTCGTGCTGTGTGTTACTGTCTAAGTTATATATATATATAGAATTAAAAAAATGTAAAATGGTGTATTGCATCGCATAGAAAACTGGAATGTGAAGTTAACTAGAATTACAAGCTTGAACGAATTTAATTGTTTAAGGGGGTGAAGATGGAGAGGAGTCACGTAAGTTTTCGGCCACCTTCGAAACGCTCTATGGTTCCCATTGTAAACTTCTCAATCCAGAAAAAAAATCGGTAAATGGAGAATCTTAGTGTTTTGTGGACGGTGCCCGAGGGATTTACATAGAAAATTTCTCGTCCTCATATTTTCTAGAGACAGAATCACCTGCAAGAATTCGTAACACCAATACCGAAAGAGTGACAATGTGTTAGCTGGCGAGCGTGTCATCTGTCGCCCAGGAATGATTCTGTAGCAGCTTAAGATATAATTGCTTACTAATTATCTCATTCTATAGTTCTTTTCCCCTAGATATGAATAAGTCGATGGTTCAGAGCGGAAAAATATAGAATTTAGAGGATGTTAAAAATCTCGTAAACGTTATATGTTGCCGAGTGATCGCACGCTATTAGCAAATATAAATGGCGTATAGAAATTCCTTAGAATGTGCACTAGTCTTAAAAAAGCGGAGACCACTCCTAAATCTCTGATTTAATTCTATTTTTATAGGTGATCTAATTTTTATTTCGAAATAAATAAGAAGTAAATGGATATTCAATTATGTCGTTACAGGCTTTCACATTAATATTACCAAAAGATAATTAATCCACAAGTGTCCTAACAAGATGTGATTGCTGCTTGAAATTTTGCTTCCGAACGAAGGTATCCCTAACTGAGAGCTTAAGCTTAACCGAATCTGTAATACTATAGATTCTAATAGTTCTAGCCTCGCCTCCAAGCATATTCTATTCCTCATTCTACCATTAAGGATGCGCAGCCTTAGGCAGTAGAATTAATTTTAGTGGCCTTATGTAGAGGTCAGGTTAAAAAAAAAGAGGATCGTAAACAGTCGTTGGGAGGAAGTTGGTGGAACCGTTGACGTCGTCCGTGTTGTTCTTAGAAGTCTACAGCCTGGTTTGATTATGAAATCAGATCAGTTACTCTTTCCTCTCATTTGTGGTGTAAGGTTATACTACGGTTTTGTGATCAGTGAAAAAATGAGTGTAAAAATAATGAAGTTGAACCGTTAGAAGCATAATCATCACGTTTATCTGTTCAACGGGGTGGTAGTAACGTGGCGAAGTAGCTCGTTTGATGCAGCTTATTCATCCACCTACATTGGAGTGAAGTAAAGGGTGCATGGTAATATACGCATTTTTATATGTAGCTTAAATTTTACGCCCAAGAGTACCCTCGCATTGAACTGCTGTTGCTGTGGTGCTAAAAACTTGTTGGCCGTTTACTGAAGTTATGGACATCGCCTAATACTGGAGATCTATAGGTACGTACACTTTCATAAACACTATGTTTTTGTTAAGTTCTATAGCTTTCCTCGGATTATTCCCCAGCGAACGTGCAGATTAATGTATTTGTCTTGCAATGAGTTCTGTTTGTTACATCCATTAGCTAATTTATGTATAAACAGCCTTCGGCTGTTGATGATCTGATTATGAAGTGATGTTCGATTCTGTTATATGACTAAATTTCCTGGACGTAATGTGAGAAGACCGATAATGATGACGAATAAGATATGACGCCATGCTACGCTGCGCTCACGGCAACTAACGAGCTTCTTTCCGCTGCTGCTGTGGCGCGACCTGTAATATTGTAGGTACTCTGGCGAGGTGACGAGTGGGGTAACAAGCAGGACCATAGTTTAAAATAAAAAAATCATTCTTTCATGCATACATGCATGCAAAAATCATTGCATGTTTTCTACCTCCCTTGATTTAATCCAAAATACCTTTTCTTTTCCTCCCTCTACCTAACTTTTCAAGCATTCACCCCTTACCTTAAAACAGTCTTCCCATCCCGGAGCAGTCTTCACCATAGATCCAATTACCTTTTTATCTCCTGGATCCAATTATCCTGCTTTCTTCAAATTTCTCCAAACAGTCGCATTTCTTCTATAACCATGCTAACATCTTCATCCTTCATTTTTATTTCCATCAATTTAATTTTTTTTTCATTCTTTTTCAAGCCGACATCTCGAACGTTTCCAATTGACACCTCACCCTCTTGCTTCAACGACCAAGTTTTTCCAGTACATACAAAAACTTGTATGAAACTTTTCTTTGAACCATGACTACGGCGCCCGTCATCATTCCCGCCTCATTGCAAGGATTCTGCACATGACGCAGTACTTCTTTTCATGTCCCTACTACTTTGCCCACCATCCTCCAAAACTCGTCCTACACCGGTGAACTTTTCTTTTCTAAAACAAATGATATTCATCCTAATGCAGCATATAATAAATAATGTAGCTGGAAATTTACTCATTTGTCTACTATTTTATGTTTTGATGAGACCATCGGCTGGAGATATTAAGCCAAATATTGATTTGGTGCAATAATATTCTCTTTTCTCTCATTGCCTTTTGATTTTTTTCGCAGGTTCTTTTAAATTATACCTCATATTACACATAGCTATCAACGCGTTCCATTCGTGTCCTTACAACTTATTTCGTCCAATTTCCTTTCCACTGCAGACACTATAGGTGTAATGCCATTTTTGGAATAAGGTATTTCCATTAAGCTTCTATCTTCCTCATAGTAGATCTCTCTTCCTCATTCTCAGATGATATCTTTGTTTTCCACCGTGTATAGGGCTCTTCCATTGATCATTTGCTTCTTCCATTTGATCTTCACATTACTAGATATTATTTCCATTCACCAGATTGTCCTTTTGCAGAAGAACACTTTCGTCGGCTTGCTTGATGAAATTACTTTAAGAGTAAGTTTGTCGACTGTTGAATGACGGTAACAGCCGGCATAGGGAAGGAATAGCACTGCTCCTACCCTTAATGCGTGAATTTTACAAGCCGTTGAGGTTAGTGGACGCCTTGGCGGGCTGTCATGGAGGGAGAGGAGAATGGGGGTGAAAGGTCGACGGAGCTTCCTCATTAATCATTACTTTCCCATTTCTCCGAGCTCCTTTTACATGGATACCATTCTCTTCTTGCATATAATCGTGGTTGGCTTAAATGGCTGTGTTAACATAATAAATCATTGTGTATTTAGAATACATGAGAGCACCGATAGTTCAGTGAAGTAAACGATTCCCCCGTCATCCCCTGTCTGAGGGTTTATTTTATGTTAACCATAATAATGGTTAAACAATATGCTCCGATTCAAATAGAAATCAATTTAAAATTATCTATGGGTCATTTGATCGATTATTTTAGTTCATTTAGCTGAGTTCGATTATAATCAATTGACGTTTAATATGCAATGAGCTATCCTTTTTCCCGGCCGCTTTATTAACAAAAAGAAAGTGTAATCAGATAATTGCCATGTTAATAATTGAGTTTTCAGTAAACTTAGATTGTAGTTTACGAAATGTAATTTTGAATAAAGCCAATTTTTAATGAAAACATTATATGAATTCCGGGAGTAATATAACTGAATGCTATAGGTATTTAAACGGTCTTCATTATTCACAGCTTGTAGGAAAAGGTCACTGAAATCAAAACTGATCTTAGGTCTCAATATCTCTGGAATTTTTGCTTTGGTAAATTATCCACTTCAGCTTTTATTTAATGTAAGAATTATTTCAGAACAAATACCTTTATATATCGTGGAGGAAAAATTGATTACTCATGCATGACATTTTATCTTTCCGAGATAAAGATACCATGTTGAATTTTTTTGTTAATTGTTCAGCTGTAATCCATTTTAATTTGTTTCTGATGCTTTCACCATCATGATATGATACTTTCCGATATTACGGAACAATTTTCTTATTTGCTTAACATCGTTCACCTATGAATGGGCATAATTTGGTCAAATAGACTATGTAACTATGATGCTTTATGTTGTCAAGTTTTTAATTAAAAGGATTTACAGATAATTATGGCTCAGAATTCGTTCTTAATACTGATGATCCACAAATTCTAGTCAAATTTATATTACGTATATGTATATTAGTGCTGGAAAGATGTGATTTATTTTCCAAAAAGTTTTTTTTGTATATTTAATGTTCAAACTGCGAGTATCACTCGTCGCAACAAACAGTAATAGTGAATCGCTTGAGTGAACCTCAGAACTCTCTTTATTAATTGAAGTGTCGGCAGGTGACCTTTTATTTCGCCAAAAAATTGATTTTGGTGATCACTTAGAATAAATGTCATTTGAGTGAGTGAATGAGAAATCAAGAGGGAACCAGTTCGGTTATCGCGGGAAAGAAGGACGAATTGCACAAAATCGGAGCTAATTCAGTCAATTATTACTCCAGCTTTGCGCACACGTAGAAACCTGGACCCAATTTAATATTTTTTCATTTCATTAATTCAAATTGATTTTAGTTTGTGTATCTGTTTTTCATGATCCCTAATTGATAACCCTTGATCGTAGGTTTTTAAATACCTAATAATACTAGTTTTACTTGTCTTTTTGACTCTCTCAATGAACTAAATTGACTCATCCCGGCGTGTTTTTACATGTGTTACTATATGTATATGATACAGTGACTATATTGTTGAAAAAAAAACGTTTCTAACCCTATTAAAATCTCAATGGCAATATTTATCATAGGTATATGATAAAACATATTGCACGAAAGAAATATGAATGATATTGATCCATATTTTCGCGTCTGTACATTAGGGTTACGTGACCTATTTTACTGCTCTTTACATTGGTGTAAACTTACGAGTATCCAATGTATTTGCTTGGAAGAGTGGACTGTCTAAAGCTGGCTCTTTCAATATTAAGAATGATATTTATTCCAGATTTGTGGATTCGTTAGTTGTAATTGTTATGATTGACAATTGTCGAGCTAGACTATTGCGAGTTTTATTGACGTTAATGACTATGTTCATTGATGTGAGGTTTCTCTGTGTTTCGAGACTACGTTACACGTATTTTTTGCACAAATAAAATTTAGCATTTGTGATAGAAAATTTTTCCTAAAGTCTAAACCTTGCTTATAAGTAAGCAATGAGTTTTTATAATATTATTTTTTGTGAGAAATGAAGCAATCTGAAATTCGCATCTATTGCGGCTGCCACGATAATGTTTTAGTAATTGTTTGTCTTTTTGTGTTCCTCCATACCAAGTTTTTTTTAACTTAGTAGCCACCTTTTCATAAAGTTTTGTTCAGTTCTCGGATGCATTTTTTACATGATCCAAATTGCTCGCCGAAATATAAAGGGAAACGGCATTTTCCTTCTCTCTTTCGTCGTTATATTTTCCCATAATTATTTTCGCAAGTACTGGCTACTACAAGGTAACACAACACATGTGCTGTATCTGCTTTACTTTAGGCATATGCGATAGTTATAACTAAGTAATTGTTTAATTAAATAAATCTTCATAGGTTAACTGTGTTAAATTCTTGTTTGTTTATCGAGCATACACAGGACTAACGTTTGAATCGCTAAATGCAAGATCTGTATTCCCATCCTCAGTTCCACAGAATTGATAGTCATGCACTGCCGTCCGCAAATAATTGTGGATTGCTGGGGTCATTTTGATTTTTTTTTCGACTCCTGAGGCATTCACGACAAAAAAATGGGCCCACATTCTCTATTTTAGATACCACATGCCGAGCAGTCTGAGCGGAATGGTCCTTCAGTCTCGGAGATTTTTTTTATTTAGGCTTTCACGAGACCCAGTTAATTGAAAAGGCCATTTGAACATACATACTCAATCCGACTGGTGGAAGAGTTTGAGCGGCAAGTTTTTTTCGCATCGTGGACTCGGCGCTAATGCGAAATACCAATCGCTATTTGCTTCTCTCAGGCCCTCTAAAAAAAAGTGTGCAATGAATATGCCCCCAAGGAAGAGGAAAGAATGGGGCTCTTATGACAAAAAAAAAGTTCACGATTCCTATAGAAGCGAAAACAAAGATCTCCCCTCCGAATACGGGCGTCGCTATGAAAGTGTTCTTTCCTATAAGCCTCAGACTTCTAATATAGGAGTCGTTTAGACAGTAGGAATAATGCCTGGCTCTTTAGTCAACGGGCGTGCCTAAATTTACGATGGGTAAAGGGAGGATCGATTTGGAAGAGATTCGCTTGTTGCAACGAATGCGGAGTGGAAAGTTGAATGAAAAAAATAGCTCAATTTGACGGAGGAATGGCGTATGAATCTATGAATTTCGTCGTGCTACGGAACTTCCCTTCAATGTTCCACACCGCATACTGTACCTACTTTGGCTAGTGCAGGACGTAAGATGGCTAAAGTTGTAATGCTTTGCGTTACGACTTCCAAAATGGCCCCGCCTAAAGAAGACCCTCGACTCTCCCCTTTTCTGATGGCATTAATAGGTGTCCAAAGCCGGCGGTCAATCGCTGCCTAAAGAATTTGGACCCCCCTTAAAGGTGGCCTCCTCCCTACGAGGGGAGCATTTATACGCCTAATTGGTGAAATCGGACACGGCTTATGCCTCTGGAAAATTCAATCATGCTCCATGTTGCGGCATTAAGTAGCTTAGGTATCCGCAGGATCTCTGGCAGTAGGGGAGGACCAGCCACGGCTTCCGAAATTGTCCGAGAACCTTCCACGTACTCTTGCCCTCCAAACCCACCCTTTCCCATCCCCCAATAATTTTTTAAATTCTCAAGGTAAAATTATTTTTTAGGAAGACATTTTTATATCAAGTCCAGGGCCATTGAGGAATTTATGAAACCAAATCGAAATGTAACAGGGCTTATTACATTGAAATTAACGTTGGCATCTCATTTTCATTATCTTATGTATTGTATCCGGATAAAACATGGAAATTATTCTGTCGATGGACTCATCGGTGCTCTTTCGAAATTAAAATTAGTTGGTAGCAGGAGATGGTTCCTGCTTGGCCCCCTGATATCAGAAATACGGGTCTGGAAGTGAATGCACTCTCAAGCTTCTTTTAGGTTCGTTCTTACATTTTAAGTGGGCAAAAATATTATTTTCAATTATTTTCTGTTTCCTTATTGATTTATAAGTCTGCTGAATGTGACACTGATCCGTCCGAAATGATTATTTTTTTGTCAATTAGGTTACGCGCGGTAATTAAAGGCAACATTTTGAATTAATCATTTGAAAATTAGAGCATTTATGTGATAAATAGAAGCTTAAATACTATGACGGTAGGTTTAAACCATCTATGTTCGTCTACATACGAGAAGTAATTTTAAAGAATGTAATTATTTAGCTTTCCCGAGGAAAGGTACTGAATCACTCTATTAATGAACTTCATTTATAAAGTAATTAACTAACCGGTTGCCTGACGGTTTTGACCTATAGGCGATGGTTCAGTATCGTACTATTGCTGATAAACATAAATATGATTACGAGGAAATTAATTTTAAGTTCTCTGAAGGCTATATTTCCTTTGATAACTAATAATATCTATTCAATATTCCATTAATATAAACACAGTAAAATTATATTGTTGAATTATAGTACACCAGAAATCCGTTTATAAAATTATGTACAAGATATTTATTCGGCGTCTAGTTATAAAAAGTTGCATTTTATGTTTTATATATTTTATACATTTTATGTTATATATTTTATACCCATAAGCACAGTAATTAACCCGTAGGTCGGTTTGGTAGGTAATGGTTTATAATACAAAGTACATTTTTATTTATGATGCGTGTGCGTTTGGTATTCGAAAATTAGATCTTTAAAGCCAAAGTTAATGAATTCAAAGGATTGAATGTAGATTCGGTATTAAAATATTAATATAATAATTAAAAATGAATCAAAAGAATAAACATTTTACGCAGACATTTTTTGCTTACGATATATTCCAATGGTCAAACGGTCCAAGTGGTAGGGACGTAAGGAGAAGAATTGCGCTAGGCAAGGAGGCTTTCTCAAGGAGGAGGGAGTTGATGACGGGGACGTTGAGTAGGGATGTTAAGACAAGACTCGTAAAAACTCTGATATGGAGCGTAGCTATGTACGGCGCGGAAACGTGGTCGCTGAAGCAGGAGGATAGACGTAGATTGGAGGCTTTTGAAATGTGGGTGCGGAGAAGAATGGAGAAGGTTAAATGGACCGAAAGGAAAACAAATGAGGATGTGCTGGAGGTGGTGGATGAGGAGAGGGGTTTGTTGAGAGAAATCCTATGGAGGCAGGAAAAATGGATGAAAGGCGTATTGAGCGGTAGTGGAATGTTGAAGAGGGTAATAGAGGGGAGAATGTTGGGCAAGCGAGGAAAGGGTAGGAATAGGATAGGGATGTTGGATGGGATGAAGGGTGGAAAGAAGTACACAGAGATGAAGAGGGACCTGATGAAGTTTAGGTTGCTAGGTGGGGAGTCACAAAATGTTTATTTGATAGTTGTGTCCATCCAAAAACCTACCTTAACCGGTAGATTACCTAATAAAAAAAATATTCCAATGTTACCATTTGGTGGATAACACTAGACAAGCACATCCCTTAAAAATACTCCCAGACTTATGTAAATGGTAAGGACATGGTATTGGAATGATTTTTGTGGCTGATGATATTTTGTGTGCATAAAACTTCACTACTTATTATTCTACATAATGATGAGGCACTTCGAAGTAAAAGACTTTCAGCCATTTAACTAAGCCATAAGCACAGTAATCAACCCGAAGATCGATTTGGTAGGTGATTGTAGAGTTCATCAAGTACTAAGCCCGACGGCGTGTGAAATTCACACATCAAGGTAGAGGGGCCAGTTCCTTTCTCTGTGCCGGTTATGGTTTCCCAGGAAGATCTAGTACCCGAAAAATCACAAAGCTTGGGTGGGCAGAGAGGCTTGCTTCCTCGGGAATTGAACCCGGGTCCTCTGGTCAGTAATTCAACATTCTATCCCCTGGACTACCTGAGAAGGCGCCTCCAGGACTGGAGGCGAAACAGTTGCCCATCATCTCACCTGCGCGACGGTAATTCCCAGAAGCAGCTTGGATCCAAGCAAGTGATTTGTAGAATATTTTTGGCATTGATTAAGAGGAAGAAATATAAGTTTTTAAATTTACTGGGCCTAGTAAAAATATTAAACATAGAGTAACCAGATGACCTATATTCAGTTATGAGCTGAGCTGACCTGCTGGGGAAGGGAACAAGGGAACTCACATTCATTAATAAAAATAAGATTTACTTATGGATGGTTTCAGATAATTGTAGTGGACGTTGATGTTGTTAACCAGAGTTTGACGTTTTGTGATTAATGTAACTTTTATGGCGGTGTGAAATACGTGGTATGTGAAATAAATGCGCGAACTGGTGCAATATGGCCGCCATGACGCGGAATATAGCCCCGCCCACTAGCGGATCTAGATTCCTGAGACCAAATGAGCCGTCTGTGCTCGGCGGATCGTCGAGCGGTGCGTATGGAGCCAGTTATGCTAGTTTATATTGTCCTTGTTTTTACTGTTTGTCGAAAATGGAAGTTGAAATGACGGAGCAACGAATCAACATCAAGCTTTTTGATGAAGTGCGGTGAAGGTTATCAACGAAATTATTGAATTGTTCACGGCTGTTTACGGTGGTAATGCTCTGAAGAAAACATCCGGTTTCAAGCGGATTAAGCGTTTTAAAGATGGCCGACAATACGTCACGGATGATGCAAGGCCGGGACGACCTTCAATCACCTGTATTGGCGACAACATTGACCGTGCGCGGTCCCTTGTCCTTGCCGATCGTCGAAAAACTGTCCGAATGAGAGTTGATGAACCTAAGTTAGGAAAAGCGACAGTGATTACTATTTTAACCAAACATGAGGGATGGATCCTTCACCATGATAATGTACATTCAGCATTGATGTTTCGCCAGTTTCTGGCAAATATTTCAATCACCATTTTTGATCATCCTCCTTATTCGACAGATCTCGCCCCCTGCGACTTTTTCCTATTCCCGAAATGCAAAAATGTGATAAGGGGACAGCAGTGGGAAGATGTGGACGCAATAAAGCAAGAAACGACGGGAAAACTAAAAAGCCTATCTTCCGAGGATTTCCAAGGGTACTTTAAACAGTGGAAAAGAATATGGAATAAGTGCATAGCAACGAATGAAGAGTACTTCGAAGGGGACAGAATCGATGTTGATTAAATTTTACAAAATAAAGTTTTTATAACCTCGGTTCGTGTATGTATTGGACAGACCTCGTATATATATATATATATATATATATATATATATATATATCGATGATGCGGAAGTACTCACGAGAGCAATATAACTTTTGGACGGCACAATAGAACACAGAATAAAACAGATAACACGTAAAAGGACACTCACACTGTAGATGATTTAAGCTTTCGGCCTACTCCGAGGCCTTCTTCAGGTATATATATATATATATATATATATATATATATATATATATATATATATATACCTTATATATATATATATATTTATATAGATGATTTCTTCGAAGTAACACGGAAGTGTTGAATTAGACTTCAACACAGCACGGGAACACATAAAAGGAACACTCACGAAATATCTTGATAATTTCGACGGACTCGAACTCCGTCTTCTTCGGAAGATAAGATAGGACTGATCCTGATTTATATATATATATATATATATATATATATATATATATAACCTGCTATATTCAAATATAGCAAGTATTTTAGTTTCTACCTTAGTATATTTTGTACAGAAATACACCCGAGAAGTATTTGCGCTGATTTAATGTTTTCTGATCTAATTTTTTAAAGTAATTACTATTCTCATTAGCCTTAGGCTAATTTTGCCTAAATCTGAAACAAGATTTTAGAGTTCGTTGAAGTTTAGCATTCAAGGCTTTGTTGGGGAGGCGACCGACAGCAAAGGTAATTTTCGCCATCAGGGATGGATGGAAAAGTAAGGGTGGAGAGATACCCGGCGTCGGTATTAGCTTACTCTTGTCGAAAGGTGCCAAGTGGTCCACAGTTTAACTTCCCATCCGACGGACCAAGTACTCACTCAAAGTGCTCCCCTCAAATCACCTCGAGTATGGATAGGGATACGACTGAAAAACATTTTTTGGCCCCAGAATTTGAACCCGGGCCTTCGCAGTGGGAAGCTTGTACGTTAGCCACCGCACCATTCCGATCCCCCATTTAGCATTCTAAGGGTAAACGACGGTTAGTGAAACATAATTCTTTTTCAACTCCATAATAAGCCGATTGAGTTCTTTCTCAGTGGAATAAATAAAAAAAATTGGAATATGCATAATTAAGTAGTTATTTATCATTTTTCTTCCTAAAATTAGTGCATACATCTGTATAAAGTCGTAATTATGATTCCGATGGCGTATGGTAGCTATTGACTTCTGCCAAGTAGAATAAACGAGGAATAGGAGTATTCCAGCACTATTTCTTAAAAGACTGGCAGAAAATTAAATAAAAACAGGGGGACGAGCTTAATACTAGAGAGCAAAGTGAGATAAAGGGATAAGGAGGGAAAAAGAATGAAAAGGAGATTGAAAGAGGGCTTTATGGCCTCTGTTTTATTCTAGTCACGCTGAAAATTCCATTAGAATGGAAAATGTTTCTCTTATAAAAACGGAGTCGCGAACCGTCATGGGATGAATTAACGCTGAATGATACAGATATCCCGGGCGTCCCAGGGGAGATTTCTTTCAAAGAAAATAGTGCAAGTGGTTACTAAAAGTAGACTAGGACTTTAATCGCGCGGCGTGTATACTAAATGAAGTCTCCTACGTCAACTTATTTGTTTTTACGTTCTCCACCGCTAAGTTAAAATGTTGCCTCTGCTCACAGCGTTATCTAATAACTTTAGCTGGTTTTATCTTGTTGGTATTCAATTTATTTCCTTCTTTCTAGATTTAGTAATAATATTATAGCATGAATCATATTCGAAACTTAATTTTGCAAACAAATATTTCCGAGATAATCGTATTAGAATTGACAATTCTATCCTGGAATGGATTTACGCGGAATGATTTGAATTACATATTCGCTCTGTGAACTGCATGGCCGGGTCCTAATGTTATTCATTTTTTGTGGGTCAATTTTTGCTTCATACGTCGTTGGGAAAAACTTTGTGACTCTGCATACAATATCTATCAGTCTTGTTTTTACATACTCTTTACGTTTTAGGTTGAACGTGGCAGTACACTGGCCCTTGTATAGGGTTGTTACATTTCTTAAAATTCCCACTATCTTTCGTTTTATCTTACTCTCACCTCCGCACAGCTTAAGTTTTAGCACGTGTGTCAATTTATCACGTTATTATTTTCGTGCCATAGGGTGCCATTGGCAGCAAACTAGGCGATGAAGGAGAAAGGAGCACCGAAGAGAAATGGCATGAACTGAAGAGGGCAATCGCAGAAGTTGCAGAAGAGCAACTGGTGAGAAAGAGAGCCGACACAAAGAAATCATGGATCACAACGGAGATAAGGGAACTAATAAAAGAAAGAAGAAAATACAAGAACGCCAGGAATGATGATGAGGAAAGGCTCTACAAGAAGCTTAAGAAACAAGTCAACCAAACCAAATGCTTTTGGCTTGGGCAACCAAACCATTTTGGTTTGGGAGAATCGGAAAGAAGGCTGCTGCGAGGAAATCAACGGAAATATGAAGAAGGGGAATACCGAAACAGCGTACAAACCGATGAAGAAAGATTTTGGAGAGAGGAAAATGAAAATAATCAATATCAGGGATGTAAACGGGGATATACTAATATAAGGTGAAGATATTAGCAATAGATGGCAGCGGTACATCGAAGAACTCTACCAAGGTCCGAGGCCGCAGGAAGAAAACCTGATGAAGGACGAGAGTGAAACGGATGGCGAAAATCAGGGCTCGTACATACTGAGGAGCGAATTCGACAGAGCAGAAAAATACCCCAAGAAAAACAAAGTTCCTGGAGAAGACAAAATCAACGGAGACATCATCAAGGCATTTGGAAACAAAGCCAAGGACAATATGTATGGAATAATCAAAGATAGCTACAAAGACGGAAGACTTCTTGAAGACTTTCAAAGGCGTGTGATGATCGCGATACCAAATAAGATGATGGCAAAGAAATGGGAAGAACACCGAAACTTGAGTCTTGTGTCAAATGCATCAAAAATAAGTCGAAGGATAGAAATGAAAATGGAAGAAAGCCTATCGAAAAACCAATTTGGCTTTCGGAATAACAAAGGAACCAGGGAAACCATACTCTGTCTGAGAATCGTGATAGAGGAAACAATACATGTGAACAATCAACTGTATGTACGAAAGCCTTCGAGAGTGTGGAATGGAACAAGATGTTTGAACTCTTGGAAAAACTCGGAATAGATTACAAAGGCGGGAGAAAAGTCTATCAGCTGTACAATAAACAAGTAGCTACCATGTAAATGAGAGATGGAAGCCATATAGAGGCTAAAATTGACAAAGAAGTTAGACAAGGAAATCCCGAGAATGTTTTGTTTACATTGATTCACGACCGTAGGTTCGTTCCTTGTTTATTTAAAGTTAGACAAGGATGCAACCTCTCACCTGAATTGTTCAACATGTACCTGGAGGAGGCAATACGAGAAGCACAAGGCATTGAATTAAACGGAATTAGGATCAATGGAGAAGAGATAAACACTACGCTTCGTCGACGATATTGCAATGATAACAGAAAACCAGGAGGAACTTCAAAGGCCACTAAACGTATTGGATCAAGTTCTGCAAGGATGCAGGACGAACATAAACAAGACGAAGACTAAAATCCTAGTGTTTGAAAGAGAGAAGCGGAGTTCAGTAGTCACACTGAAAGGACAAAAATTAGAGCTAGTGGATTCCTTCACCTACCTCGGGAGTACCGTCACATGGGACGGAAGAAGTACTACAGACATCAAACGAAGAATAGCCCTAGCTAAGAGAGCATTCGCAATGAAAAGACAACTGTTGTGTTCAAAGAAGACAGAACTGCAAACGAGAACTACAAGCAATACTTGAAAACATTCGTGTGGAGTGTGGTACTCTATGGATCAGAAGCATGGACTGTTGGAAAAGTAGACCAGAAAAGACTAGAAGCCTTCGAAATCTGGTACTAGAGGAGGATGATTAAGATCAAATGGACGGATAAAATAAGAAATGAATAAGTATACAAAAGAATAAACGAAGAACGGACCTTATGGAACACCATAGAGGAAAGAAGAACCAGATCGATTGGCCACACTCTGAGATACAATGGATTCGTAAAGAATAAAATAGGACAAAAAATGTGAGGGGAAAGTCCCAAGAGGTAGACTAAGGGAAAAATACATGGGGCAGATAAAGAAGAAAGTATATTGCAAAAAATATCAGGAATTAAGCTTAATTAGTATCAGATAGGATAGGATGGAGGGCTGTATTCAACCAATCTTAGGATTGAACGACCAATGAGAATGATGAGGGTGTCATATCTTCTGGCATTGTTTTCTTTTTCTATTCTATGACTTTTGCTATCTAAGAGAGGACGACCTTTGATGGGTCTTTCAAATTCCAATAGAAATAATCGAAAGACTGACTAACAAGTATTTTCAAACTCTCTTTTTCACATTGCGATGAACCATGCGTTTTCATTAAAATACTGTGGAACTTAAATCCGATATGACATGTCATTAGGGAAATTGCTATGATTAAAGCCCTCCCCATGAACTCCAACTTTGACAAGCTGGAAAGGTTGAGGATATGATTGCAGCTGGAAGTATTACAAATGTCAGATCACTGGAAGGGAAAGAGGATGGACGTGAAGTCCCCGCGGCGTCTGCTCCTCTTTGACGCGATTGTAAGGCATCTACCCGGTGGGGCAGTCTTTTTAGCAATGGATTGTAGAATGCCACGAAAAATTACCTAAAATATTTATCATAAAAAAAACATGGAGTTAATTATGGGAAAGGAAGCTTTTAAAAGAAGGCAGACAAAAGTTGCTGACAAACACCTTTTGTTCAGAAAAGACCAGTTATCACGTTAGTATGGAGTTTAATGTTGTGTATCTCGGAAACAGTCGTTGAGGAAAAGGGATAGGTGTGAATTGGAGACTTTTGAGATTTGGTTTTGGGGAAGAATGGAAAAAATAAAACGGACGGAGAGAAAAACAAACGATGGAGTTCTAAACATGGCAGGGGAAGATAAAAGTTGGCTGGGAGAAAATCGAAGATGGCAAGACAAGCGGGCGCAGAGGATGTTGAGAGGCAATGGGATGCTGAACAGACAGGCGTCATGGGGAGGAAGTTTGGAAATCAAGGAAGAGGAAAGAAAAACTAGGAGTTTTGAATGGAAGTAAGGGAGGTAGAAGGGACGTACTATATGCAGAATTATAGAATGAGTCGTAATACTTAGTGCCGGATTCAAGGATACTTAGTGTTATGTTACTCAGAGTTTAGGAGCACGGTGTCCTGTAGTTCTAGGATCCATCGCAAAAAATACCGATTTTCTACGGTTAATAATGATATTAATTATCAAATATACTTTTTGTTGGGTTATATAAAATAATGGTTGGGGATTTCTACCACTTATTGGGAAGTCTGGGGTTGAAATCTGGATGATTTCTTTGGGCACTTTCAGCTAAAATCAAGTTCTTTGATGCTAAGGTAGTTTCCATTGATTCATGTAACTGTGGCGAGAGGAAAATAGCTTCCCTTTTATTCTGATTCTATAAATTTTGCTCTCCGTAGGGCTTAGTACGGAATGGGTTCTCTTCTCACGTGTCAGGCCAACTCTCGGCTTGATAGGTGAGGTTTTCATCAATATTAAGAATTTTTCTTTGGAGAATCGTAATATTTTCGCCACGAGAGAAAATTATTAGCGTTAATCGGATGTTTCACAAATAAAATTCAATTGTGGAATTGGTTTCTGTCGTAATTTTTTTCCGTTGAGCATTTCGATGACGTCGAAGGTAAAGCCCATCAATTGTATTCACCGCTTGTATCCGTCAGGGATATTTACATGGAAATTCGTGCGGCTTTTCGTCGCTTTTTTTCAAATTTTCTTGGCCGAGGGAGAATAATTCATTCCATTTCCGATCCAAATGATTCACAAAGTTCGTGTTCACATCTCAATTTAAAACAAACCGTGCATGCAAATCAAATGCTCGCCGCCGCCACTCGTTCCACTCCGCGGCGTTCTGGCTTGGCATTCGCGGGCGCTCGCAAGGCACGCACGCGAATAGGAACTTCATGCCCGCCTCTCCGTCATCAACCGCATATCGAGGTACCCGGGGAGAAATAAAAAAAATGAATGAGAAGAGGAGAGAATACCGAGTACGTAAAGGGCAACTGAATGCCCAGAGTAGGGTGTGCGTTAAGAACTTTGCAGGAGCAATTATTGGAATTTACTATTGGAGTCGGGATTCAGGGGTACACTATTATAGACGAAAGAGATTTAAATCAGGTCCACAGATCGTTTTGAGCTTTGCCTTTCGAAAGATAAACACGTAGTTCTCTTGAAGCAGTTTTTAAGAACAAATCGTGTTAGTCATGTAACACAATCGGCGAATTTAGTTTATTTTCTACGATGATTCGCTATTTCCAACTCTTTTTTATACCTTTTAATAATTGATTCTTGTAAGCTGTCTGTAATAAAATTCATATAAATATAACAGTTATTTGTTCTACCAATAATAAATAATACCGGAATCCAAAATGAGCAACGCCCTAGTGGATTTTTGGATTTTTTATAAACCATTTGCCCCGTCAAGATTTAGCCCTACCATTTTAGTCCTATCTGGAATGCAATGTTCCAATAAATCTATTTCTGTAGGTATGTAAGGACCGTATATTCGTCGCGATTTTATTGAGATCCGTAGCCACTTGTCTTTGAATAATTAGCCAACCCTATTTATTTCCAAAGTACAAGATAACCGAAAAACCCTGAAAATAGATTTTCGTCATTTCAATGGTAGCTGCGCATCCGTCGTATCATATTTTTTCTTTTGCAAAAGCTCGTGTTTAAACATTAAGTCTGTTAAATTATTTACAATTTTTCAATGTTCTTAGAAAGCGCGAGTTAAGTGGTTTGCATCACATAATCACTGCTATCACTCCTGTGGTTTTGTTCTGTGTGCACGCTTGTGTGACAATCTCTACGTTCAATTTTCTCCCGCTACTTTCAAATTTACAAGTAATTTCATTGTATTGATCTATATTCGGAGCTTATTAAAATTTTCAACCACCGTCTGGCGACTGATAGTTCTTCTATTTTAATAACACTCATACACTGTGATCCACTGAAGGTCCTGAAGGATTCATAAAATTTAAAAAGTACAAAATTTCGATTATTTATTTGAGGGTCTAGAAGGTTCAAATTTCCGAGAAAAATACACCTGATGTATCCCTGTCCCTTCATGCCCTTGATGCTTCGAGAACAGTGTTCGTGACCAATAGGCATTGCGCGTGAAGTTCAGAAATAATAGGCTAGTATAATGCTGAGAGGAGGAGAGAGGGATGCGGTTTGTCCCCGTGGGCGTTTCACGTTCCGCGCCGGGGAGACGTGGTCGTCGGAGAGGGTGTGGGAGCGGAACAAACCCCCTCCCCCACATCAATGCCTTGAATGGGGTGCTCGCTCACTCACCTCTAGCCAACCCCACATGACCCGAGCGCCACTGCACGGCTCGTCGGAGAGCGACGGGGTTTTTTTTCCGTGAGCGGTGGGAGGTTGTGGCGACAGTACCCATTTGTTATTGACGGTAGCAGTCAGCAGAGGCACCTCGCATAAATTTTAAAGTACTGGGGGATGGCTGAGGGTTTACTCCAATCTCAATTTTTGCGCCCGTTGAATATGATTACATCATTTTATTCCCACCTCGTCTCTGCCGTTGACGGATAAAATCCGAGCCTTGTAGAAGCTCATTTGAGTTAAATGGTCAAAAAAATAATTATATGACCCACAGCCATAAGCGTCGGCAGACAGGGCGTGGAAGGGAGGGTACGGTACATTTGATGAAATTGAAAAAAATAGATAAAAGATTTTTGCAAGTTTGGTTCAACAATAGGTCACCCACTTCTTTAGGGTTTTTCTTGAAGAGTGCGTATCAACTCTCCCTTCACAGAGTCCTTTATTTCTCAAATGATCTAGGATATCGGTTTATGGCCAAATTGAAATGAAATGAGGAGACAGGTTGTCGATGGGTAGTAATTTTTAATTTCAACTTTTGATTGATCGATGATTTCGATAACTAGGCTTACAAATTTCTTATTTTGTATTCTTTGATACAGTTCTCATTTTCCCATTATGTGGCATTATTCACCAAACTAGTAAGTGCGTACATCAACTATGCATTTAATGAGTTTAGAATGATTATTGCTAATGAAATGCCTTATATAATCCCATGAAATATCTTTGCCAATAAGTTATAAGCATAGACGTACAAAGAAGGATCTTACACGTTCGGGCTAGTACGTG
This sequence comes from Hetaerina titia, assembly GCA_037158775.1. Lineage (NCBI taxonomy): Eukaryota > Metazoa > Arthropoda > Insecta > Odonata > Calopterygidae > Hetaerina > Hetaerina titia. The sequence continues at coordinate 72,290,141 of CM073772.1, read as the reverse complement.
TACTATTGCAGACCTTGAGTGTTAATAATACTGCGAGAGCTGGTACTAATACCGTCCGAGACCATTGGAGTTCCCAATACGTGTTTCTCGAGAAAGGGGATTAATGGAAGGGATTGTGCAGTTGGACTTGTACTCTGCCGCTGTTGCAGCCCGGACATTTTAGTCCACGCTATCCATCTCTTGGGTGTAGAAAAAGTCGTGGTAAATGAAATGACGAAATACTTTTCATTAAATCTTTCTCGAATGCAGGATTTTCTGGCCAAGAAGTTTTAAAGCACGAGCAACCACTGCTGTCACCGTTTGAATATTAGGAAATTTTATTCAGAAGCGGGATTGAGTTGAGATTTTTATGCATCGGAATTAATGAATTCGTTTCTTAAAGAGTATTAAGAGTCAGATTTCAAATTTTCTCTTTATGCTATGGCGTATCGTTGAGTCAGTTACTGCTCAGGAGCCGCGTTTTGAAATTTGCGGTACTTCACCATCGTATTGGCTGCATCACGACCTTATCTTATGACCCACTTTATTGGTATCAAAGAGTATGACTAGCGTAAATAGTATTTTGAAATGAAGAAGAGAATAATTCTTTGCTGGTTTATATAATTTATTTTTTTTAATTACCCTCTATACTTACTACCGTCGCACGACCGGTTTCCTGATGTGGCATCATCAGCTACATTACAGAGCATTTTCTGAATTGTTCGTACCTGATGATTCCTGGTGAAATCGTACGGCAATAATTGTGCTGTGGAAATTTACAAAATTCGGCTCTCTCATCATCATTCAAGGATTTCACCTAGCAACGTAATAAAACAAAGTCAAAAAAGATTGTAACTTTTAACGGAGCCATCCGCCAATGCGCATTACAAAGCAAACATTTTAAAGTGAAAAGAACGTCAGATAACGTTTATTCCATGAAATTTCCAATCGGAAAATGTACACCGTTAACTCTCCACGTGATTTCCATACTTTGTGAGAGAGAGAGAGAGAGTTATGCATATGCTCCTATTTAATATTGCGTTCCCTTCGAAGCTCAACAGTTAATAAGGGTACATTCGTTCATTCCGTATCGAAGACCCCAAAATTTCACATGCTCCATCGCACATGCCTACTTCTCATACATGTGCGCACCCTCGAGTGTACGCACACGGACCCACTGAGCGTGGAAACTGCAGTGTCACCAACCATCGCAGCCCAGCAATTAGCGGGAAGCGGGAGGCTGAAGAGTGAGTGGGTGGGTAGGTGAAGAGTGAGGATGCGAAGGAGATGCAAGGAGAACAAGGGAGGAGGAGAGGCAGGAAGTCAATCGATAAGAAGCCCTCCTCGCCGCCCAAGGACGATTCACGATGAATATTCAATTTGGTGCTCAGGTTGGAGTGGGTCCTCGGGTTTTAGAAGCGCCGGATGCCGGTGAGCGGGCTGGGAAGGGGGGGGGGAGGTGGAAGGGGGTTTTCGAAGTGGGGCACCTGTGAGACGTGGGGTGGATGGTAGGGGTTGCGGAGAGGAGGAGGACTCGGGGTCGGAGGGCAAGGAGATAGAGATATAAAAAAAGAGAGCTAAGGGATAAGGAGGCTCTCTTCATCGAGCATCGAGGGGGCTTTTGTAGCGTCCGATCCGGTTATCGGAGGTACCTATCCGTGGGATCGTGGGAGGGGGTTGTCGAGAGGGGCGAAGGGCCCACCATTCCCGTTCTCAGTCTCCAATAATTCTCGACAGAGATATTTAATTCCCTTAATCAGCGGAAACGATTCATTCCTCGGCGGAAAGTTCTCGGGTGTTCGTACACAAAAGGTCGCCGTCGAACTTTCCACTGCAGGCGCGTATTTTTAGTCCGCTCCGCCCTCTTCCTTCCCCTTTTGCCCTCTCGCCTTCCGCAGGAATCCATGTGTTATCTCGCGGGAGGCGATTCCATTATGGGGCTTCCTCGAGGTAATTTTTTTCGTTGGACTACACGTGTTTCTATTTTTTGAGAGAAAAATCGTTATCGATCTCGCATATTTTCTCATCATGGACCAACCAGAGCCCTTGGAAGCTAGGGGAAGTTATTTGGTCTTATCAGAGTGGAACGGACAAGCCACGTCGAAGGTTTGCGAAACAAACGACTATTTAATCTTTTATCGACGCCGGTGTTTTTGTTTTAGGGAACAGGTGATCCCGGGTGAAAGAAACGAGGGGTATCCTGCATGAAATTAAGAGGAAGCTATCGGCTCCGGGATGAATAAAGGGGGGCATTATTTCCGTTGGAAGATAATTATTGTTTTGCATTCTTTTATCCTGAATTTGTTTTCGTTCATGAATGAAAACCCGTACGAAGTTAGAAAGAATAGTTTCGCCGGTTTGAAATCCAATTATTGTTCATCGTAGGGTAGTGCATTTATGTGGCACCCAACTGGAAAGACTCAATATCTGAGGGATAAAACTATGTTCGAGTGAAGGCATCCTATGAAATAGAATTAATGAGAGTAGAGATGAGGGTCCCGAAAGTATGTTGTCCGTATAAATTAAATTGCACGTTTATTACCCATTTAGGGTAATGGACGCTCGTCCGTTGACGTCATTCTCTCGCGGTTTGTTAGATATGCAATTCTGCAAAGGCTTACCGCAGAACTATTACGAATTATCTTTGCTCACACACAATGTGGATGCTCGTAAAGGCGTTTTGTTGTGTAGTTAAAGCATTTGCTCATAATAAGCCGACGATCGATATCAGGATGAAGTCAAATTTTCAGGAAATACCCTTTAAAATTTTTGTAGCTGCTGTATTTTCCTTTGGCGAGGAAATGTAGTTCGTTGGGAGTTAGTTCTCTTTCATTCACATCATAAAACCTCTTTCAGACGACGAAAAGTTGAATTTTATACCTTAATTCCATTCATAATTCAGTTGTTTTCTCATTAGAGAAATATTTTTGAGATCGTTTCAATTAATCGTATTAAAAAATAATTTTTAAATAAATGGAATACCAAGGAAAACAATGCTTTGGTGTTATTCGGTTTGGTGTCATACCCTATTACTTTGACTTACTGGTAGTTTTTTGAATATTTTATGTATGTCCAATGATCCTCATAATTTTGGAATGGCAAAAATGGATGTACGTAGCGGAGGGGGAGAGGATAGACCTTAAAGAGCATATTCGGATTCGCTGGGAAATCTTCCATGCTCCCTCCTACGAGAACGAAAAAAATGTTTAAAGAGTTGAAAAAATGTTTAAAGTTTAATTCGAACATGCTATGAAGTTAATATATGACAGAATTATTATTTGTAAAACAAGAAGGAGAAGTGGTTGATTTCTGATATTGTTGACTCCTCATCATCATTCGTTTACCGTAAGTAGTTATTTCGAACCTGACAACGATATTTTCAATTTTTTACTTCCTTCATGGTACGGAAAAATTATTTGAATAACTTCTTCATGAACTCTCCAAAAAAATTTAGCTTCTCTCACTGCGTTTGGGGTCTTGATGGTAATCTAAGCTTCAATTTACCACAAGATAATTTGGAAGTTATCCCCCATGGGTTTTCAAGGTACTAACTCTTAATATTTCATAGTTATATTTCGTCTGTAATTCTCGAAAAAGAGCAGGTATGCCGCTAACCCAACATCCGAAAAATATATTGAAGGAGATTTAGATGTAAGGACATGGGCTGTTGTTGAAGCGTTTAGATTCAATAGCAGGGAAACCGTCGGCTTTGGTCCGTAATTAGAATTTCGGAACGGCAAGAGACGTAGTTGCCCTCGCGGCGACTGTGATCCTGCTGTGGGGGGGGGTGCCTGTGTCCTCGGGCGCCTGCCCCCTTGCTCGGAGACGTACGGCGAAGGGATACAAAAAAAACACTCGCATTTAATATATTTAACTTCGCAATTGGTTTCGACCGTTTCAAACTTCATTCACATGAGGAAATTATTCCACAAAAGCAGCGCACGAATACAACTGTGGTGAATGCGGAGCCCGCTCCGGGCTATGGGTGATTCGTCGAGGGAGCCATTACTTTCATTTCGCAAGCAGTGCCAAGATTGTGCTCGCCTCATCATTCAAAAACATACGAGATTGATGAGCTTTGCCTTTATGTTTCTAAAGTCAAAAAGCTCTGCGTCGATTGAAACAAACCAGCCGTAGGGGAAATCTGAAATTTCCCCTTTGACAAAGACACGCGTGGAATCCCGGTGCCTGCGTTACGAATCATGAATGTCAGTCATGAAAAGAAAAATGAATAAATTTCTATTTTATTTATGACTAAGAACTACTCTGTAGTCGTTGTAATTAGACGATGAAAATGTTAATAAAGTCTCTGAGGAAAATGTAAGACATCCTGCTATCCTAATGGATATTTCAGATTTATTACTTATAGTTTTATCTTAGAAATACTTTCACCACTTATTCTCCGAAAAGATTTTCACCCAAAATCCTTTTTACGTTTAGTTGTAGAGAATTATATATGAGGGAATTTGGCAAAAAATTATTCGAAAATAAAATTTATAGAATGTGGTGGTGAGCTCTTATCAGAAGGGCTCGTTCATATTAAAGGAGATATTCCCAACTAGCCTTGTCAAATTCCATTACCAGCCGTAATCGCGTATCGCGATAAATATCTTATCATGAATCACAATCTATGCAAAACTCTTACTCAAAATATGAAAAATTTGAGGCAGTGCAGTAACGTCCTGCTATTTAAATTAGTCTTTCAGTTGCGGGAATGCACATGGGAAAAATATGAGGGATGCACTTTGAGGAACATTTACAATTCTAGGATTAAAGTTGACATTAGGAATAATTGAAGTTAGATACGTGATTTCTGATTTATCGCCAAGTCTAAATTTTTTATTTGCCGCAGCGTTATTGGGAGTGATGTATCAAAGTCACTATTGGTATTACGAATATAGTATATTGGAATTAATTATTGGATGTCAAAAATGTTGGACGTGTTTGATATCGCGCTGTGCTAGAATGAAATATAATGGAAAGGAGGGATTTTCAATGCGGTAATAGTAGTATATCGGCCCTAGGGGAAGTAATTTAAATAGGAAATCATTTGCGTTTGGAGGCGATGGAGTTTACTAAAGACAAGACCTGTTGGATCGTAACCCAGATTAGGTATTAACCTACTCTTAGTTCCAACGGTTTCGTACTTCAATGTTACATCCTACGGATAATATTACTCAACTGGAATAAGTATTCTCTATGAGATATCCGAATAGAGCCTCCAAAACGCCCCGCTTCAGCGTAGTTTAAAAAAAAACCTCATTGTAAGTAACAGAACACTAAGTACTTCTCCGTTCGAAGGCATTTGAATTAGTTTTATTGATTTATCTAATTGACTCTCATTATAGTCTTGTGTCTATATAGGGCATTGATTATTAAATATTATGTACTACCAAATCATGTCTGAGGAAATGTTTTCACCGATCTCGTCATTGTTTCAATAATTTTTGCTGACCCTTAGGATGTGTTAGTAATTTACGCCGATGATCATTTTTTTTAACATCTGCGTTACATGCTGTTACATGTGTAGTTCATTTCGCTAAAACGGTGGGAACGTAATATTATCCGTTAAAAAATGTTCATGGGCTATCAGTAAAGTAAACAATGCGATCCTCCAAAGGTTATTGGTCACGTTGAAGGTTATCATTTTTCGTGCGAATATCAATGAGAATCCCGCAGAAACCACTTTGGTGAACCCCCGCGATTGCGGCAATGACTTAAAGAGATCATCTGCGATTTTGATGACCACGGGTACACAATGATAGCTGGGTTACTTGAAATGAAAGTGTACTAAAATTCAATAAATTTATCAAAATTTTAATCTATGCTATTCTATTATCAGAAAACGACCTAATCGATTTGAATATTTACCCCTAGAACTTATTACTATTACTTACTTACAATTAAACTTTGGGTATAAAAAGCGTAGAGAATTATCTACTATATTGTCGATCGTAGGTTTTAGAAATATTACGAAAGATTTATGATTGACTTTTGATACGTATTTTTAAAGATTTTCCCACCTTAATAGTTTTCGTACTATGTCACTCAATCAACTAATGAAGCAAGGATTTGATTTTAAATCTTTTGGTAGGAATTTAAATTTCGCCACGGACAAAATGCGCATGCCGATAAATTTCTTCCCATAAAATTGGCAGACGAACTGAAATTTCCTTTTACTCCATAAAATGCTGAGGAATATATTATTTTAGTCTGAAAACTGGAAGTGTATTACTTATTATTTTGAAAACTAGCCACTCATGGCAATATCGACAACAAAATATAGTGGGGTATATGTACAACAGAATATAACAAACAAATTAGAGACGAGCATAAAAAAACTTAACCAAGTATCGGGAAACATGTAAAGAGATGATAATGAGATTGCTAATTATTTAAAAAAAAAGGTGTCATATGGTCAAGGTTTAATAAATGTGTTTGAGGGTAGTGAATACGGAGCCTTTGGAGCTTAAATTCAGTAGATAGGAGAATAAAAGTATGTGATAACCTGAAAACGGAAATAAGGATTAATGAGAGCGCAAGATTAGGTGCGTGCTGAAAATCAGGAAATGATGAAAAAAGTTCAGAACAGGCAGTTTATTGAGTTAAATATGATATATAAGTTTATCGTATATCAGTATTAGGCGTGTAATTATAGATACTTATTACTAATGAAGAGGGATGGTTAATGGCATCATTGGACATAATACCAAACTGGAGTAATCTCTATTTCAGTATTTTTCCAAATAAAAGAGTAACAAGGTTTAAAACCTTGTGCTTTTAAAAAAAAGGATGGGACGGAGACGAGATCGACTACATGGGTAATCAATGTGTAATGATTTTAAGAAAAATAGTTGAAAAATACCATTGCAAATGTAACGAGATTTCTGATTTCCTTGAAGCAGTATGCCTAGTAGGTTTCATTTTAACTGCCTGGGTAAAATTAAAAAAAAAAATTAAATGTATAGTTAATATATCAAGATCCTTTAAAGATGATAAATGATTCAGCGGCGTGGAATTGATTGTTAAGTAAGAAGTAATTGGTAACATTAAGTAATTATTCAAATTAAAATTTATATGACACTGAACTTGATTTTATGTTTCCACAAAATGCCCCATCAGCTATCTTCTATTACAAACGTCTGTAATTTTGTAAGTTTCAGCGTCTTAATCAAGGATTGCAGTTTTAGAGTCCAGTGAACCAAACTTTCAAATTCTCGCGAGATAATTTATCTAAGAATACAATAACTTATATACACACTCATGTTACGTTGCAATCCTCCTTTTTGAAATATGACAGGTGGGTTAAGGAATTAGCCATTTGGAAAACTAGCGATTTGATCAAGTGATTTATAAAATGATTAGATAATTCTGTAATACAGTACTATGAATCGTTTAACCAAGAGATTAATTATTTTTGATCAAGAATATGCTCAGAAAATATCATCCCTCATATCGATTACTTCGACAGTGTACTTGCTATAATTTCTCAACGTTGTCAATTAATCTTCTCAATCAATTTAGTGTGGGGTTTAAATCATTTCCGAAGTGCCAAAACTAAACTCCTACAAATATTGTTATCATTGCTGCCATGAGAAACTCTAGGATTATATTTTGCAATTTTCTCTTATTCTTTAGTTCATGGCAATATTTAACTACTCGGTATTGTTTCCTTTGCAATTTGTTTACTTTATAAATTAAACTTATTACGCTGGTTAGAAATGCGCTGTGATTAATCAAGATGAGATGTATACAAAGTAACATAACACGTATTGTTAACATTTTCATCCGGTTATTTTTCTGATGGACCGAAGCATCAAAACTAAAACACTATTCGCGTGAACGAACTTAAGTCCTTTGATGATATTTTGGAAGTTTCCAACCAATTTTTTTCATTTTTTGGTTCTATATTCTATTAACTTTCCACTTAGTTATGAATGCACTTAGAATGAATCCATCATTCTTAAATGAACCACTTCGTGTGCATGACAAAATAGACGAAAGGAATGAAGGCGCACTCTCGGCGCAATGATCGCCTAATTGGAACGATTAATGTCGAGAATGTAGTGGGAAATTCGCGAAACGCGCTCCAACATACATTGGTCGCTTGGATCATGTGTACAAAATTCGGGAAATAGATGCCAGGACTAGCAGACTCAAGGACTCCTTCTTCGCACGGACAATACGGGATAACAACTGTAGGGTCACACTCGGAGATAACAAAAATGCCACTTGCCACCCTCGGTGTCTAGGTACCAATTAGTTAAACTCAATTGCATGCACTTTCACTAACCTCCTGTGTGTTGTGTCAAAACCCTTCCCGCATGCCATTAAGTTATGTATTGCTGTTTACAGTATTGTTTTCTCTTCTTTTGCTACCCTAAATTTCCACTTCCATCCCTTGTCCCTCTCCGTGGGTGTGCCCTCCTCCCACCTTCAGCGTTGGGCCGAATTCCTCGTCTTGAGTAGGAGAGATTTTTATGCGGAACGTTCTTGTGGTGGTGGTAATTCGCCTGGCTAATTGCTAGAAACTAGCTTGCACGTTCGTGATTAATTTCTTGCTGCATCCTGGGGTAAAATTATTTGTTGTAGTTAAGCGTATGTACTTGCATGCTTGTGGAGTGAAGGGAGGTAGATGTGTGTTTGCATGCGCGTCGAATGATGGGATGTTACGATGAATGTGTGCACTGCTGTGGATTGGGGTTTGCATGTGTGTGTTGGTTTTGAATGCGGTATTTCTTTTTTACTTTTTTGGGTGGTGACCTAACACCCCCCGCCACACGCCCTTGCGGCGGCTTGCGGGGTATTATGTAGATGTAGATGTAGATGAAATATCACAACTGAAATAGCATTTTTGGATATCAGACGATTGAAAATAAGAATTACAAAATAACCTTCCCGGAGAACTTGATTATTTTAAACGGTACACATCGTCGAAGGTTGGAATTCGTCGAAACTTTCCATAACGGAAGGGGAAAGGAACAAAATAAATAATATCCACTGAGGACTTTTATTTTCAGGACGTAGACTTCAATACATAGTGCCATCTTCAGGTGACATGAAACATTTGAGCTATCATCTGTCTGCATATTTTCATATACAAATCTTGGACCCCCACCCAGTGAATTTGTGTACATGTATACCAATTCAAATGTTCCTTGTCCTCTGAATGTGACGCGATATGTTCACACCCAGACCGTGAAAACAAAATTCCTTAGTATAAAATAAGCGTATTTCCTTTTTCCTTCCGTTATAAAATAAGCGTATTTCCTTTTTCCTTCCGTTATGGGGCCCTGGATTACTTTTATTTGATTACTAACTATTACTGCGTATCTGTCAGCTCCAATCGCTATTTTTGATAGCTTTGATCGTTACGGTAATGAGCTTTGAAGACCATTCATTTTTAAACAGTGAAAAAAATAGAATGGTAAACATCGAAGGCCACCAATATGATCCCTTGGTAATGATGAGCTTGTGAACTTCACGTATAATTATATGGATATTAGACACCATAATAGCCATTTCCCTACCCTCAGAAAGAGTCAATGATGGAAGACAATACTTTGATGATGAAATTCGAAGATACTACGGTTTTCATAGAAACAAATGCAACATTGGTGACCTCATAATAATATTTTGGCTTTATGCGGGACCTTGGAATCCCGCGAACGTGGTCACTTAGGTTACTTGGTCAGTTTTGGAGTTGTTGTCATCGGGTGGAATACATATTCAAAAATAAAAGTGGGAAAACGTTATTTTATTAATCACTTCATTGGGGCGAGATTAAGACTATATATTTCCTTCTTCCACGTAACCGCTATATAATACATTAAAGACAATTACAAACACCCAAAACCTATGTGGAAGAAAACCCGCCTAAATGGGAATTGAACCCGCGACCTCTTGAGTTGGCGGGCGAGGACGTTACCCCTTCGCCACTGAGGCAGGCAAGGTAGATGAATAACGGCAGGTGGTAGAGAACACATTTGAGCAGTATTGGGAGGGGAGTAGATAGACACGTAAAGGTATTTTAATAAGATATTTGTTGTTGTAAATTGTATTTATAAAAATATATATGGAAAACAGATAGTACAACCTTTGGTATCGAACGAAGTGTATGTTCCGTAACCATCCTTGCGGAAAGAATAAGGAAATATGAAGGATTTTACGAGTGTAGGATTGAAGAAAATAAGATGAACTGATAGAGAAAGAACTACAAAGATTTGTTAGTCATGTAATAGGCAGATTGAAAGTTCAATCAAGCAGAAAGAAGAAGTAAAAGAGTGTGCATTTAAGATTACATGCATTGTTTAGAAATTATCAGGTAATGAGGGAGGAATTAATGTAAGGAAAAAGGCATGCTGAAATATTCTAGAAATCCATGCTGTTCAGGTTTTCAGAGACAATCAAATATTTAATTTGTGAACTCCTTCTAATGAGGAATCAGGCAGATTATAATGACGCAAACAGTTAGTAAATATTGACTATGGCAACATCATCGATTGCGTTTTGACACTACCTCAGTCGCCATGAAGAAGTTATCATGCTCATCAACGTACTCGTTGAGGGTAAAACAATATGTTATTCTGTACGGTTCAAAAAGACCTGAGTTTTTATGACTGACAAGTGTAACGGGGTGTACCTGCATGGTGTGTTGCTGCTGCCTGCATGCTGTCCCCTATGCAACACAAATGTCATCAACATTTAATGCTTGACGAGCTACAATGTTTTCCTCGCGAATAGTTGAATTTTTTCACGCGTTACGATCATCTTTCAAATGTGTGAGTTACGAGACTTCAACTGAAATTATTGAAATTTCGTCAAACGCGATCAGTAGGATTACACACCACGCCCCGTAAGATCTCACAGCAATTCTAATGGCAAGGCTCAACAGTTCTCAGTCTCGATGAAAGCGAAGCTTCACTTGAGGGGCGTGGCGAAGGGTCGCTTGAATTATATTTCACCCTCGAATTTCACAACGGTTTCGCTAGCGAGCGATGGGGTAAACAAATGATTCTGCGCGTTCATTCCGGGACTCGCTCCCGTCCACACGGAAGAGATAATGTCGTATCTTATCTGGCCCGATAAACCAGGGATAGGTGATGGCTGTGGCGTGGGGAGAGGGTTGGGAATGAGGCAATGAATTGCGCCCAATTAAAAAGGAGGAGGAGGCGAATAAAAAGGGAAGGTGGAAACGTCGGTCACGGTGTCGGATGAGGAGAGGATGGAAGCACCGGGAGCCCTTTCCTCTCCTCATGGCACTCCGAGCGGGTGTATGCAAGCGAGAGGGAGCGAGTGGAGTGTACGAGGGTGGCAGTAGTGGTGGGAGTCCCGTCGGCACCGTTCGCCGATGATCGATGGTGTTTCCCTCCCCAAATCTCACAGTGATCGCTGTTGTGACGAGGGTGGCGTAGCTGCTGCTTTGCTCGTGAGAAATGATGGGGGTTGGTGAGGTAGGTGTTGGGAACGCCGGTCAAAGTGACCGTACCCTCCCTATTCGCCTCCCGCCAACGAAATTTCATCGGGTTGGAGCAAGAGAGAGTGAGAGGCGTCGACGTCATCCATTGACATTTTTCTCGCGTAGCTCTGAAGGGCCTTGTGGAAAGGGCCAAACATTCATCGCCCCTCAGGGTTTCCCTCTCTACTCCTGGCTGCTCACCCCCAGCTCCCTTCCGCCCCGCCCGCTGAGCACCTCCCTTTCGACGTCGTCGTACCGTCCCTCATTATCGCGTGCTTAAGAATTTTCGAATTTTCCGCGAGCGGGGTGCGCGGCGGGCGAAGGATGTGAGATTTATTAGGAAGTCTCACGTTGTCGCCGCAGCCCCCTCCCTATCCATCCCACTCCATTTACTTCCTCCCGATCCCATACCTTCCCGTCCGTACCCAGGTTGGAAATTTCCAAATTTTCACCCTCCGCCTTTGCGAGTGAGTGGCTCCTTTCACTCGCTCGCTCTTGAACTCTTCCGGGGTGACTTCGGCGGGTGATGTTAGCGTCGAAAGCCAGGCGAGTTCAGTGATCCCAGTTTGGCCTGCACTTTATTTCCTTGCGCCATTATGAGTGATGCGAGAGGATGGAAATATATGTGGCGTCATTTTACTGCACTGTGCCGAATGCATACCTAATATGCCGACCGTCTGTGAAACTGTGAAAAGAGATCTTATACTATTTGAACCCGGAGAAAAAAATGTTCAATGCGAGAAAGATGACAAACGTACCTGCCCGTTGGTGAAAAAAAATCTAGTAGGTAAACATAGACAACTGCAAATTTTTTTACTTCTGCGGGTTTGAATTCTATCTGAATAAAAGTCAGTACTTGTATTCTTAACAAAGGCAACACTTTTGAAATGTAATTGCCAGCCAATGACTTGGGAAAAATTAGTATTTGTGGGCTATAGTTAAAAATATTCAGATCAATTTTATACCACTCCCTCGCCACAGATAGAGCTAATAAGTAAGGATACTTATAAATGTGTAAATTTTAAGTATAAATAAATATTTATATATAAATAAATAAAGATATATATATATATATATATAAATATATAAATGGATGTACAGCATTGAAATTAGATATTTTAACAGTAGGTAAAGGTTTTGAATATGCCTCGTGCTTATGAACTAATAAACGTTAACCCTTGACCAAGAGTAAGTTCTTTTATAATGTTTTCTCCTTATTTTAGGGTTAAATCTTTAAAAAATTATATTTTTAAACTAGTTATTTATTATCAGTCGTGAATCTTTTTCGGTATGAAGAGATGTGACTTTATTTCGTCGAGGAAGGTTACTTTACATAGTCATCTATATTGCTCTCGCTTTAAATCTTTAATGCTCGCATGGCAGCGGGTCCTATGGCTTCTCTGATTTGCTGAAACCCTTAAGAACACTACTGTACCATGTTTTAACATGCCAATGTTCTCATTATAACTCAAATAGCATTTGCACCAATTTCTGGGACTTTCCGTTTCTCCGCTGAAACTCGAAGCCTGCATATTTCTATTTCAGCTGGTTCGATATTTTTGCGTGGAGTCACATTCCGAGGGTAATAGCGACTAATAGAGCATTTGTAGGAGAACGGTTAAGGAAAATAGGAGAAAAGGGATTCAAATGGAAAACATTTTGAAAAGTGATTTGCTAATTCGCGGCCAACAAAAAGAGAGATTTATTTAATAAACATTCAGCGACCACCTTACCCAAAATATTATTCCTGAATGAAAAATTGGAAACTATATTATTTGAAAGTCTACCGTTTAAGGTAGGTTTTAGATGAATTCTGAACACCAGTACATTTAGTAGCCTCACCAAACGGGACACAGCCTGAGACTCCAAACTATAATAAGCTGCTCATTATTTTTTCACAACCCTTTTTTTCCCTCCAGCATTCACTAAATAAACTGTTCCTAAAATTTGCAGGCATTCTACCTTAATTAAAGGTCCTCTTCCTTAACCCACTAACGTTCTGCCCTCTATAACAGTCATTCCAACATTCCATTCCCAATCAAAATGCTCTCCATCCAACTTTTCTGCCTTCTTTTAGTTTCTCCCAGCAATACTGTATTCTCCCCCACTTAGCCTAGTACTTCTTTCTTTCTTTTCTTCTCCAACCATTTTATTTTTCCATTCTTCACCATAACTGCATATAAAAAGTTGTCCCCTGCCTCAAAGTGAACCCTGTTGCATTAGCCAGGTGAACCACAGTTAATTAAAAATTTAATAAGTAAATAAAATTATTCAATAAAATATTATAAAATTATTAAATATTTAAAAAAAGAAGAAGCGACAGTTTGTGAGATTTAAATATCTTTGAGTAATTTTCGTCAGCAAACTCTTATTTATTGTGCGTTTAAGTTGGGTAATTTAGACCCCGTGCGAATAGTACTGGTACGTATTATTAGGTATACGTTTTACAGGGGAACATGTGATCCGCCTTCAGTACGGGTTTGAACTCACTCAAGTCATTTCGGTGTCCGTAGTGATTTTTTTTGTGAAACAGTATTTTCTATTGTCTTTTAAAAATGAGTTACATCAATTTCGAGCAACGGTGTGCTATCAGGTTTTGCTTCAGACTTGGGCACACTACAACGAAAATTCTTGCTAAACTTCGGCAGGCCTACGGAGAGAGTGTTTTGTCAAGAGCCAAGCTTTTTCGGTGGTTTAAGGCATTTGCAGAAGGAAGAGAGTCAATTGAAGATGAACCACGAAGCGGAAGGACTTCATCTTTAAGAACCAATGAAAATGTCGACAAAATCCGGGATCTTGTGCTTTTAGATTGTCGATTGACGGAATGATCGGGTGAGAGTTGAATTTGATTCACACCACCTTTCATCAGATTTTGACCAATGAATTGGGGATGAGAAAAATCTGCGCAAAAATGGTTCCAAAAAACCTTTCGCAAGACCAAAAGGCTGCCCAGCCAGCCAGCCAGCTGAAGGCTATTCCAATATCGAAGTTCCAGCACTGCTATGAGGAGTGGAAGAATCATCTTTAGCGCTGCGTACCTTCAGAAGGAAGTGGTTTTGAGGATGACAATATAAAATTGTAATTTTTTTTTTAACACAAAATTTTTAAAAATCAGTCCCATTACTCAATTTACAGACCTCGTGTATTTAGAAATCATTTTTAAGCGCCATCAAAATAGGTACTTCTAAGTTTTATTATTATCATTAGAGTTAATTTATCTATCGACGTTATGGATGCTACTGTCTTTGAAAACTGTTACGCATTACAAACTTCTTTCTCTTACTGGCCTTCCATTATTTTCTGTTTCAGTTCTTCATCCCTCCACTTACCTCTATTCCGCGCAACAAGCGTTTTCTATTGCTTTCTCTTGCCCTTTTACTTAAACCTCAGCCTTATATCACGACTTTCAACATCCCAGTATCTCTCAATAGCCCTTTTCTCTTCCTTCTTCGAATTTCACTCTGCCAAATCCACTCTTCTCCCATCATATTTAAAACTTCTTCTTTAGTCTTCCTCTTTGGCCAACCTGTTTCAAATAATTCCTAGTTGAAGTTCCCAGAAAATCAAATTTGACCGAAAATTTGATGATTTCACATGAACTGACCCTTAACTTAATTTCGCTATCGGTTCTCGCCGTTCTTCCTCCTTCTCTCTCTCTCTTTCTTGCTCTCAACCCCCTGAGGCGGCTTGCAAGGCAATGCGTGGGAGTGGAATTGCATGAGCAGCCGCCATCGTGAGGAAGAATGACGGGAAAATGGCGGGGGAACAGCGCGTGTGTGCGTCCGTTTATGGTTTCGAGCGATGCTCCTCGTCTGCCTACGGCCCACGTGTGAGATCCCCTTCTGTTGCTCTCGCATCCCCTACCATAAACCCTCCTGCCATCAATCCCCTCCCACCGCATCCACTCGTCCGGCTCCTCGTGATCCGTGTCGTAAATCGCAAGGGCTTTTGTCGAAACGATTTGGCAGAGGGGAAAAAAACGGATAATTTATACGCGGTGATTTTTTCGAATAAAACGTGTCCGCGGAGTACCGACGACAATGGTGGCCGGCGTATCCGATGGCGGAGGATGACGTGACAGACAATGCTCGAGCGCAGCGGGACGTTATTCTTTATTTTTTGGTCGATGTGATGATTTCGCGGCCTAATGGATTGAATTATTTTTTTGTTTCGTGAATTCCCCTGTACGGTATTTTGGCCATGAGTGACATCTTTTTTTTTTGGGGGGGGGGAAGGGAGAGAGTTTAATGTTTTATGGATCTGGAAAAAATTAATTCTCTTCCTTACTACTGGCTTGTTGAAGAAATAGTCCTTTTGGAAAGAGACACACCAGCAGACCGTTAGTAATCAAGCAGTGTGATTTCAGAACTAGTAAAAAAACCTATGATGGAAATATTTCGTGCTAAATTTTTTCATTGGATTTCTGTGGGAATATAGAACGACGTTATTTGGTTTGGAAGGCAATAAAATGGCAAGGATTAAAAGAGGGATAATTAAAAAAAAAATATTTTACCATAGTGCGCAGAGTAGAAATTTCTAAACTTGAGATTACTCAGTTTAAATGGATTTATCTGAATCCATTTTGGAATCATCATTGTATAAGATGAATCGAGTAGAACTTACGTACATTTATTTTCCCCAGACGATTTCACGAATATTCCTTAGTTATTTTGGTTATATTATTTAAAGTACCGTCCATTTTAGTGAATATTTGTTCATCATTCCATTTCAAAAACATTTTTTAAAGGAACTATTCTCACTACAGGGTTTAATTGAATAGCTATGAATGATTTTTTTGCTGATTGAAGTCATGTGTACTGTATTGCTTTGAATCGATAAAATAATAGCCTATGTTGTCAATAACATTCTTGAGTTTTATGCTGTTATTAAGTCTATAAGACTCTATCTAAGGCGTTACTTGGTGGAAGTCTTTCATACTAGGCGTAAATGAGGGAAGACTAAATTTACAGATTCCACTAGAATTTTTATTTTGCACGACCATGGTTTAGCTGCAAGGCAACATTTTGAGATCGTCTGATGATTTTACCTTTCAAAGAAATTATGGTCGTGCAAGTAAAAATTGTAGTAGAATCAGCAAAGTTAGTCTTTCCTCGTTTACGTCAGGCGTTTACTTTGTACATGATGCAAGATTGTGAAGGGGACATTGAAGACGACGTGTCGTCACTTCCAATTAAAGTATTTTTGAAGAAAGTCCTTGTTTACTGATATTCTCCAATAAAATAAGGACTTTAAAGAACCAAGGCCGCATTCCGCGCTATTCTATGGAATCAGGAAATCATGAAATATTTAAGTTTATCCTTACCTTATTCCGAAATCTACATTATCTTATAGGGTTGCATTTGAGACACTTGGTTTCATCAAACAAATATCGGGGAGATATTTGAGTGCAAAAAGCTCGGCGGAGTATTTTTTCCACATTTAGTAAACCCGATGATAAAAAACACTTCAGCACTTGCGACCCAGTGCAGAAAGTTACATTTCTAAATGGAACAGAAGGAAAGCCCGACTGATTCATTGAAAAAATACTACGACCCAAAGACAAGTAAAGCATATTTGTTAGGAAATATTGGATGAGAGACTCTTGAAGCGTAAAGATTAAAGTAATAATTAAGCAAGCTGATAAACAAGCTGGCTTGGTGTATGCGTGTGTCAGTTGGTAGTTTGTGTATTTGCGTGTATGGGCTTTAAGGGTTTTTGCATGAATGTATACCATGTTTTGTTTGTGGACTGTATTAATCCCCCTCATCCCTTACCCTTTCCTCTTGGTGCTACACCCCCTGCCACACTCCTTTTTGGTGGCTCACAGGGAATAAATATAGATGTAGAATTTATGGCTTTTGCCTGCGTTTTTTTTTCTTAATTACGGGTCGTGTCCTAACACCCCCCGCCACACGCCCTTGCAGCGGCTTGCGGGATATGAAGTAGATGTAGGTGTAGAGAAAATACCCGTGGTACGAGTTTCATTATGAAGCCGAGGCATTAGTTAAACAGTTAAACCCATATTAAATTGTTAAGCGTGGCAGCCCTGATTCGTGAACGCTAGCCGAGGCAAAAGGTTGGTCAAGTAATTTTAACCACTTCAGAGTAAAATGTCACCCGAGTATTTTAAACTCGTGATAAGAATGCGTATTCCACTAATGAATAGTGGCCTATTCTTACACCTAGCTGCACTTCCTTGTGGTGGCTTCCTGAATAATATGAAAATGTAGATGGAATTGTGTGAGGTATTCCGGCTGATGAATAGTGTGGACATCAAAGTTGAAGTATGAAAAATATATTCCTTCAATGAAAAATATTTTTTCAAGAACATTATTCGCATTTTTCATTATTCTATCATAGTTACTGAAACCTTCGTCGGCATTCACCTCATATCTGTAGGCATTGGATTTCCCGCGTTTCAGTCAGTTAAGTTCGAATGGTAGGTCACGGCCGCATGGCAGTCTAAGGGAGAGAGTGAAAGTTGTTAAAATCCGTTTGACCGTAACACGGGAGAAGGCTCCGGTGACTATTTTTTACACTCGCTGGGCACCTGCTTGGGAATCACTCTCCGTTCGTGCCGTTAAACTCTGGGGAGGAAGGCAGCGTGAAGAGAGAGAGAGAGAGAAAAATGGGCCACACGCCGAGTTTGCGTTCACTGGGGGAAGGTTGAAGTTTTTCTGGCAGCAATTCAGGCAAGTCCGGGAAAATAAATAAGAAAGTAATCACGTGAGTTGCGACTATGCGGGCGTTCAAATTCAAAGGCTTTCTTCACAGTGATCTTGGGTCTTTCTCGCACAGAACTTCCATATTGCGCGAACCTTCCCAACAAAACCCCAAAGGAAGGTTACACTTTGCATAGTGAGGACCCGGGTTAAAGCAACAAAGCCAGCGCTAAAAGAACACGACGATATGGCGACCACAAGCGCATTTTGCACGAAATACTGCAGCGTAGTGCTAAATTTGGTTAACATGGGAAATGCAGCTTTCTTAATTATTATATAATTAGGACCAAAGGAAAATGAGGAACAGTAACGTGGCTCTTTTACTCCTGACTTATATTGCAAAAAATACTGGAACTGAGTGTAAAATTTGAGCAACATGGAAAGGAACGACTTTTTAAAATTCTGTATCAATCGTGTAAACTATTGCTTTTCAACACTTAAGAAATTAAGTGTGCAATATGAATTATTTTTATGGGTCTTTTCAATGAGAAACCACTCTGTTTATACTTCGAATATCACGTAGTTCAAAATCGTAAAACAGATAACAATACGGGTTAGATTTCTTTGAACTGCTATTTAGTTATTTCGTCAAAAGTCTTTCAAAGCGTGACACTATCGCCAACTAAAGCACATGCGTATTAGGTATGTCATGTTATATTTATCTTAAACAAAACCCATTCAATAAAATTACGCGGGGGAATTTAGGTCGGAAGAGGAGTAAGGAAGGCTCTAATGGAAAGGACCGGTACTTAAAGTTCCCAGCCCATGGTACTGATTTTACAGCAAAGACTAGAACTATTACGTCCGAGAGCGTTGCTTGTGCACCGAGGAATTTCCGGAGGAAAGAGGAGAAGAACGGAGGAGAAATGATAATGGTCGCCGCGTTTTGCGGATATTACGGCGGACTACCGGTAAGCGCCTGCGCTATCTGCTGAAAAGCTGCGTTTCTGTGATCAGTCACTTGGCTAAGAGGCAGACAGCGTTGAAAATGGGCGCAAATGCTGAGATGTCAGGGATTTATAAAGTCACTGGTTACGATGATTTTATTTTATGTTAAGTTGTAAGTGTTATGTGGTTGGAAGCGGGTGTTACAGCGAGGGACCCCTTTTTAGTGCGGCATCGTGGAATTTGACCAAGAATTGTTATGAAAGAATAGTTCCACACTTTCATCACTGTCTCTTTAGAGGATGTTTTCAAATGTCGAGGAATAATTATCGTTCAATAATTTTCCATTAAATTCATCAAAATTCCTGAAAATGATTCCCATTCCATTCCATTAATATAAAGTGCACCTATAAAGCTTTCAAGGTGTTTCCAAGAAGCAATTTTGTTGGTAATAAGCAATGATTAAATTGTGATTTTAATGTTGCTTGCAAACAGAATTTAAATATTTTACCATGTTCGTATTCACGAGTAGGTTAGTAAAAATTGAATATTTTGCTTATGCTTTTGTAAACATATCATTGTATAGCCTGAATTCTTATTAAATTCATCACTCTTAAAACCTTTAAATCAGGAGAAATAAAGTTATGATAGTATTTTAAGTACATATTGCCTGGCGATAGAAGTGAAGGTGCCAGTGATGCAATTAAAACTATTTATTATTTTTATAAGATTACACGTATTTGAGTCAGGCGCGACTCTTCGGAAATGATAATTATTATTTGGTAGTTTACCGCTTAAGTTAGGGTTTGGATGGACATAGATTGAATTTCTAAGATTCGCCAAACAAGACACATTCTCATACTGTCCACTAAAACAAACTGTTCCTTAATTCTACATACATTCTACCCCCATTCATTCCGTTCAGCATGCCTCTCCATTTTCCTTCTGGTACCTCGCTTGCTTAAAGTCCTTCTCTCCATCACAGTCTTCAACATTCCATCGCCATTCAAATGCTTTGCGTTCAACTTTCCTGCCATTTTGGATTTCTTCCAACAATCCTCTCCCTTTTACCACCGTGTCTAGTAATTCTTTGTCTGTTTTCCTTTCCGTCCATTTTACTTTTCCATCCTCCACACCCTCATCACATATCAAGGGTTTCACTAGTGCTTTATTTATGTTTCACTAGTATTTTCTTGTACTTGTCATCAACTCTCCCTTTCTTTTATAAGCTACTTCGCTTAGCGGAAATCTTCTTCTCATGCCCTTACCACTTTGACCATCTTAATACAAAAAACTTCTAAGTTAAGGAAAATTCCAATCTGCTCTTGTTTTTGCCTTAAATTTAGAAGTTTAACTTAGCCCTCCTTCTTCAGAGTAATCTCATAATATTTGCTTTTTTACAATTGTTCTTAGCTCATATTTATCTCACTGTTTTTGTGATTTGCTCAATAATGATTGCAAACCTTTAGTTGACTGACTAACTAATTCTCCATCATCTGCAATTATAAAAGATTTTGTGAAGTTCCCACCCCACTCACTGTGTTTCATTCCTGTATTAAGTTATTTTAATGCTTCTTTTGCCATTTTCCCTACGTATACAAAATGTTGAAAAGCATGGGTGATAATAGACAAGGCGGATAATTGAGGCGAAACCTCTTACCTCACGTCTTAATACTTCCCATTCCGAGTCTTCATCCTCCACACTCACCTGAGCAGTTTGAGTCATAAGAAAGTCATAGATATGTTTCCTATCCCTTCAATCCGTTCCTATTATCCATTTATTAATTCATTGTCTCTACTCATTTACTCCTGCTTAAAAGGCTGCTCGAAAACCTGCTTGAAATTCATGAAGCAAACAAAATACATATTTATTTTATAATAAATTTATGTCTACCATTTCTATCATTCACCTCATTACTGCTATGGTTGCACGCGCACCTCCCATTTCTGAATCGACACTGTTCAGCTCCTAAGAACTCATTTTCATTCCTCTCCATTCTTTCATTGTTTAACTCAAGAAGCCTCTTGGCAAAGGGTGAAACTTATTGTTTCCGAGTCCTCACATACGGTTGCCTTTTTCTTTTTTGGGATGGAAGCTAACACTGATTGATCATAATCTTCCGGCTTAGGTTATCCCTCATACATGGTATTAATTTACCCATAAAAACTTTTACTTGCAAATTTCCTGAAACCGTAATTAGTTTCGCGGGGATGTTATCCATCCATACGGCCTAATTTGATTTCAATTTCTTTAATGACCCCTCTGTCGATTAGGCAAGTCTGCACCTGTGCCTTCCTCATTGATGTTATATTCCTGTTCTATTGGTAAGCTTACTGCCCTAATAATTTGTCCGTTTAGTCAATATATGAGGGGCAGGTAATTGAAAACCTAACGAACGAACGCATTAAACCAATCCTCACACCAAAAAGGGCATAATCCAAAAGCTATGTGTGCCCGTGAGTTGTCGCTATTCAGTTCTTCCTACCACAGCGATGTATCATTGTTGCATATCGATACGTAACCACACCATTACTACCTTTTAAGCAGACTATGTGTTCTGGTGGGTTTTCGGCTTTCATTTGACTGTCCCTTAAATAAATACAAGGTCTATTCCATAATTTGTATGACTTATTTTTTCCCATGATAGGCGGGCGGACGGGTGGCGGTTTGTCTGGCTGAGTTCAGGGAGGGGAATCTTAGGAAAGGCTGGAGGCCGGTGGCAGCTGGGTTCCAGCCTTTGCGGAGTGCGAATGGTTCGTTTGCGAAACCTCTATAATGTGACCTCGTTACGGTCGTCATGAACCGGCTATTGAAACGAATTTCCGTTAACAATATAAGCGACACAGAGAGACTTGCGAAGTTGGTGAAAAGGGAAATTTATTCTGTGGTTCGGATACTTCCGATGCTTTTTAAGCGTTCATAGGGCTGCGCTATCAGGAGCAAATGCTCTTATATACAATGTTCTTAGTGTCCACTGAGTCATGTGCTGTGATCAGCAGTGGGAGAGACATTGCTTCTGCGGTAGTCATCATACGAACTCCTAAGAAATGATGTGTATCCATACTTGAATTGCTCAATCAATAGCATGTGGAAGCTGCAATCTGCTCTTTTACTTATGATTTTTCTACGAGCTACTTAGAGTTTCTTTGAATAATTATGAAAAAGTTCACGACATTTATATGCATAACATTTTATTACCTCTATTATTATGACAATATATTATCCAAAAAAACTCTAAGTACAGCGCTACACAATAAAATTTCGGAGTTCGAGTAGTAGTTTTTATGGGAGGCGACCAACAGCTAAGGTCATTTGCGACGTTGCGGATGGATGGGAATGGAAGGGTGACGAGAAACCCGGCGTTGGTATTAGACTACTCTTATCGAAAGGCGCCTAGGGGTCCACAGTTTAACATCCCATCCGACGGAAGTCGTACTCACTTAAAGTTCTCTCCACAAAGCACTTCAAGTAGGGATCGGGATACTGCTGAGAAATTTTGTTGTCTCCAGAATTTGAATCCATGCCCTCTCAGTGGGAAGCCTGTACGTTAGCCACCGCACTATCAAGGATCCCCTCGTAAGGAGATCACGTGACCGGGAAATTGTTCTTGCGGGGTTTGGCTTGAACGACTGGTGGTATGATCCGTGGCACCATCTTGTTGAAACCAAAAGGCCTCTGCCTAATATTCCTCACCAGAACTCTTCCATTTTGGGGAGTAAAAAGTTCTCCAGCATCGCACAGTTCACAGTAATAGTTGGATATCGAGATTCAAAAAAGTTTGGAGCTATGGAGAGGTCTTGGGTGAAGTTTGCGAGGGTTGTCAGTCGCCTAGTAACGAAAATTTTGCTTATTTACTGAGTCGGAGAAATGGAAATGCGCTTCATCGCCTCTGCGTCGCCACCACATTATAATTGGTCTTTCAGAACGTTTCTACGATAAAGTCTCGACGATCACCAGACCACTACATGATAAACACTAAAAAATAGAGTTATTTTTTTCATCAAACGCCACTAGTCCTACTCCGCCAATTCACCTGTGCGCTCTTCAGTGATTTTTTGAAACAAGGGAGTCCATTCTGACTCCACTTGTGTTCCTACATCTATGCCTACATTTAGCCTGCAAGCTGTCACGAGTATTCGTGGCAGAGGTTGTTAGGCCACCATCCATCAGAGTAGTTGGTGATTGGTTGCATTCATTATCGTTTTATCCTTCGTAAGTTAAATATTTTTTATTTCCTAATGCTTTGGTCGCGATTTTTACGAGGGAAAAGGATTCATGTCATCAATCAGTTAGGCAGGTAATGTCCCTTAACTTATCGCCTGTCAATATGATTCGGTTAAATTATTCCTTCCGTGTCTTCAATAAAATGTTGTTTTGTATCCATCTAAAATTTGAAGTCGATCATATTATTTTTGTGTTTCTGTCGGCTCTCAACCCACGCTTTACATAACCATGCGACACTTTCCGTGCATACGAGTTGTGTTCAATTAATAACGGGAATTTGATTTACTTGTAAAGAATTTTGTTGATTCGTTTTTATCAGTGGTTCCCAAAGTGGGTGCTACCTCCCCAAGTAGGGCGGTGCTCTAGTCTATCGGGGCGATAAGAGGCAAGGGGGCAGAATGGGGGCGCCGGAGGGTCCTGACAATGTGATATTTGCGAAGGCTCGGTAACCTTCATTTTGTCTCCGTTTTAAAGCTTCGTTTTTAAAGTTTACATTGTTTCCCGCATCTGGAAGTAATTTAAGCCATTTGTTTCCTTATATTTTAAAGTATGAACGACTGAAAAATATTTCCAAACCTTTTTCGCACAAGAAAAATTTCTGAAGGGATTTAATCTCATTTGGCCTATCGTTGGTAAGACTTCACGGCACTGAGTACTTCGGCAATAAGGTTCAGTGTAAATAAAACGGGTGTGAATCCAGAGAGGAATCAGCTCATCTGATAGGTAGATTCTGTGGTTTTACATCAAATGTTTGCCTGGATAATCATTTTCCAAAGCATTCGGTGCCAACGAAATTATCAAGGTTGTGTTGGTAAGTTATTTTTCGTTCATCGCATGATATAATTCTTTTATAGTACTATTGTATAATTTTTTGTATTATTTTATGTTTGCGAAGCATATCACGAAAATAAACGGTTTGCATATTGTTTACGTTTTCACCAACGCATACACAAGTATCAAAAAATGGAAACAAAGCCAAATTCACCGTAGAGCAGTTTTTTAAGGACAAAAAATTCCACTTTCTAACATACTTGCTGTTGCGACAGACGGAGCTCCGACGATGACTGGTCGTCACCATTTTGTAATGCTTCCTTGAGAAAATATGTACTAAATGTTTTTGCTAATCATTGTGTCATTCACCGACAACATCTAGAGGATAAAAAACTGAGTGATCGCCTTCACAAGTCCTTAAACATTGTAATTACAGCGGTTTACCAAATAAAAATAGATGCTCTTTATACTCGACTCTTTCAAAAGTTTTGTAATGAGAACGACGAAGATTTCAAATGTCTGTTACTACACAGGAAAGTTCGTTCCCTATCAAAAGGCAATTCTATATGAGGCTTCTGTAAACTTTTTGACACTGTCGAGTAGTTTTTTGAGGTGAAAAATGCTTTTCTAAGCGACAACCTTAAAGAGATTAGGAGTGGCGTTGCATTTTTGTCTGAACTATTTGCGAAGTTCAATGAAATGAATTTACAATTGCAGGGAAATGATACTAACCTTATAAAGGGAAAACCTTTGATGACTGTGTTTATTTCCAAGTTGCTTTTATTTACGTAAGCGCAACATAGGTCGCCTCGAGCTTTATCACTTCCTTCCCTGCTTAAGCCAGAAGAGCAAACTGGTATAGGTGATGATAATTTTAATCTTTTGTGAACGTCACTTTGCATTAAAATATGACCTAGCAATTTGAGGATCTTTTTTTGTTGGAAATTCCAGACTGGGTGATAAATCCGTTTTTAGACGTTGAAGAAGTTGAGTATTTGAGGAAGAATTAATTGGACTACAAAATGATGTTGAATTGAAACCAAAGTTTAAGATAATTTATCAAGAGTTTTGGTAACAGAAGGAGGTTTTCCGATCGTTATCCTGCATTATGGATGGTGGTTAAAAAACTCCTTATATTTCCGAATTTATATTTGGTGAAACGGGGTTTTAGTGCAGTCATTCAGCATATTTCCAAGCAGAGAAACATACTTCAGGTTTGTGAACGCTGTGATTTAAGACTCCTGCTAAGTGACGTTAAACCGGATGTTGGATAACTGGTATCAGGTCATCTAGCCCATCCACCCCATCAAAGTTTTATTTGATGGAAATATGTCATTAAATTAGGCAATAGATTATCTTTAAATGCCTTCCAGACCATGAAAAACTATAATCAATAGTCACTTAATTGTTTAACTAATTTTAACAAAACATAATTGGCTATTCTATTTTCATGTATTGAAAAAGTTCATGCTTTTTAACTTCTTAATTTAAGTAAAAAAATACATGTGAACTTCCAAAAAAAGCTCTCTTAAAATTATTCGTTTTGATAATTGATTTCTATGTAAAAAGTATATTCTCACCTAAGCTCCTTTCATTGTGTATTAAGACTTTTACATACATGTGATATGAAAACTATGCATCTATTGGATTCTATATAAGCATTTGATTAGTCATTGTTTTTAATTTAACAATTTCAATGTTCCTCATTTGGTTTAGTTGCTTTATGATTTTGATTATTATTTTAAAGCTATCGATTGGGGAGCGTTGAGTAAAGGTAAATGGATCGAAGGGGGAGGGGACTCGAGGGGGCGGTGGCTCGAGAAAGTTTGGGAAGCACTGGTCCATATCAATGTTATCCCTTTCTAAGTAGTTCCCAAAAGATATTACGCACTTATGTATTTTTCTATTCCTCGAAATACTTCTGGAACTCGATCTTTGGTATAGTAGGTTTTAGCTCTTTCAGCGATTCGTTTTTATTGCCATCAATGTAATGTAAGATTCTCTTTGTTTTTGGGAACAGAAAAAAGTCTAGCAAATATGGAGGCTGGCACATAATTACAGTGTTGTATTTGGCCATATATTAATGAAAAAGCAGTGAGAAGTGTAAGCAGGTGCAATTTGATGGTGCAAAAGCCATGAATTTTTTCGCCTCAAATACATGCACGGGCATTTTTTTCGTATTTCTTCACGCAGACGGCATTGTAATTTTTATTAGTCCCATTTATTGATCGTTTGAACTTGTGGTATGAACTCATGGTGTCCTATATTGTGCACTATGCACCATTCGAAATTGCGAAATTCCCATTGATTTTGGAACACATCTCGTAAATAAAGAGTCATCTCGAAAGAGATAGCCTTTCTCCAAATCCTGTATCCGTTGCAAAAATAATTCACATCAATTTAACGAGTATTTAAACAGAACCTGTATTTCCTGAGAGATAAGAACCGGTGACTGCATCATAAAATCATCTTCATCCACTTAATACCTCACATGCCAACACAAGGTCGTGTAGCAGGGGGGGCGGCTTGAAGGTACCTGCCATACATGCTCAAATACGAGGTCATAAATACATAAGGAAACAAACACGTTTTCTGATATACACAAATTCTCGTATAAACAGTCTTTAAATAAAAATTTTCGGATGCTTGGGTTGGATTTTCGTATGATTGTGTTCCTTGCGAGGGAAGAACTGGTGCTTGTATTTGGCGCGGACGGTGAGAATCTCTCTTATTTCATCGCTGCGGTCGAATCTGCCCATGTAACTTGGGACCATATCAATAACCTATGTCGCTAGAAAACTCAAATGTCCTTTTGATATTTCTGACAGCTGGTCAAAAAACCTAAACCCAAACTGCAATGGTATTCTGCAGTATTTGTGATTTCATCCAGAATGTTTATATTCACGTACGTAGGAATAATCATATTAGTAGACAACATGATGGGAGTAGCCATTTCTTTTCTCGACATGCTTCACCTTGTACGATTGACAAGGGAAATTGACATCTTGAGTGACCACCGTTTTTTTCTCGATGGAAAAACATGTGGGTCTGAACAGAGGTGTTTTCGAGGGGTGAGAGATTTGGAGGGACAAGTCAATCTGATCTTATTCAGCCTACGGATATGTGAGTTCTGTCATTCACACTACGCAAGAACTATATCTTTAAAAAATTTTCTTACTGGCACCTTACAGTCATTCGTTGAAATAATGACAGGTTTAAAATAGTGGCTCCATAGAATAATGCTTTCATATCTCTTGATTAAGATTCACACTCCTTCACGTTCCTTCTTATATAGTTAAGAATGCGAAGAGTTTGAACATGTAAAATCATATTTATGAGTCACCCATTCATTAGACCTCACTAATGATTTCTAAAATATATATACGTATATATACACACACGTATATACATTCAAACACGAAATCCCCTCCATATGGCGAACAAATATTCATTCACAAAGAAATAGATATAAGGAAAGGAGAAAGGAACACACATAAAGGACGAAAACAGGAGAGGTGGGGAAGGCGGGAATCAAGCAGACCACTAATATAAAAATATATCCTCGACCGGGACTTGAACACCGGATCTTTCCACTTTCCGGGCGAATGCTCTAACCACCTGAGCTATGTTTTATTATTAGGTAATCTACCGGTTAAGGTAGGTTTTTGGATGGACACAACTATCAAATAAACATTTTGTGACTCCCCACCTAGCAAACTAATCTATATCAGGTCCCTCTTCATCTCGGTGTACTTCTTTCCTCCCATCATCCCGCTCCAACATCCCTATCCTGTTCCTACCCTTACCACGCTTGCCCCAACATTCTCCCCTTCTATTACCCTCTTCAACATTCCACTACCGCTCAATACGCCTTTCATCTATTTTTCCTGCCTCCATAGGATTTCTCTCAACAAACCCCTCTCCTCCCCCCACCATCTCCAGTACTTCCTCATTTGTTTTCCTTTCGGTCCATTTCACCTTTCTCCATTCTTCTCCACACCCACATTTCAAAAGCCTCCAATCTACGTCTATCCTCCTGCTTCAGCGACCACGTTTCCGCGCCGTACATAGCTACGCTCCATATCAGAGTTTTTACGAGTCTTGTCTTAACGTCCCTACTCAACGTCCCCGTCATCAACTCCCTCCTCCCTTGAGAAAGCCTCCTTGCCTAGCGCAATTCTTCTCCTTACGTCCCTACCACTTTGACCGTATTGGTCCAAAACACTTCCGAGATATGTAAACTGCTCTACCTGCTCTATTCTTTCCCCGCCTATTTTAATATTTAGCTTAGCCTTTTTTCTTTCTGGAAAATCGCATAACCTTTGTTTTTATTAATATTGATTCTCATCCCATATTTATCGCACTGAACCTCCAATTCACTCAACAATGCTTGCAACCCCCTTGGCTGACTGAGCAACTAATGCTTGGTCATCAGCAAACCTAACCGATTTTACGAATTCCCCTCCGACTTTCATTCCTACCTCCATTTCTTCCCATGCCTCTTTAATCATTTCCTCTACATATACGTTGAACAGAACCGGTGACAATGGGGCAACCCTGCCTTACACCTCTTCCTAACACTGCCCATCCGGACTCTTCGTTCCCCCACTCGCACCTGAGCAGTCTGAGACATGTACACAGGTTGCGGATCAGTCTCCTGTCCCTCCAATCCATTCCTATTTTCTGCAATACACGCATTAATTTTTCCCAATTCACTCTATCAAACGCTTTTTCGAAATCTACAAAACAGGCAAAAACGTCCTGATTGTATTCTATATTCCTCTCGACTAGTGATCTCATTACTGCAATGGCTTCACGCGTACCTCTTCCTTTCCTGAACCCAAACTGATCATCCCCTAAGTAATCATTTGCCTTACTCTCTATCCTTTTGTTGATGATCCTGAGAATAACTTTAGCTGCGTGGGATATCAAACATATTGTTCTGTAATCCTCACATGACGAAGCCTTTTGCCTTTTTTGGAATAGGAACTAACACCGATCTCAAAAAATCTTCCGGCCAGATTCCTTCCTCATAGATACTACGAATCAGTCCATATATGGCCTTCTTTCCCACCTTTCCCTAACCATTTCAACATTTCTACAGGAATATTGTCCACCCCCACAGCCTTATTTGCTTTCATCTCCTTTAATGCCCTTTCTATTTCATCGTCGAGTATGCCTGGGACCTAAGCTATCTTCTTCTACGTCATGTTCCTTTTCTATGTCTAACCTTGTCGGCCTAAAGTTCTTTACCATACGGTGTTTTCTATATATTCCTTCCATCTCTCTTTGGATTTTTCCTGGTTCAACTATTATCTTACCCCATGTTATCTTTAACTGTTAGCACAGATCTTGCCTTCTTACTTCCCGATAATAACTTAACCTTTCTGTATAGAGCACCAATTTCACCCCTTCTTCTGTAAACTTTCCATATCCTCGCATTGCGTTTTCCACCATTCTTCTTTTGGCGGCTTCCAATATCCCTTTCTTGATACATTCCCATTTTTCTTCGATAGTACTCAGTTCTTTACTGTCATCCATCATTTTCTCTACAGCCTCCTGATACTTCTTCCTCGTTAATTCATTTACTGCTTCTAAATTCCATTTGTTAACCCGCCGGCCTTTGCCTTATCTTCTTGAAACGAACATTACATTTCATAACAACTAAATTGTGGTCAGAGTCCGCATCCGCTCCTGGGAAACTGTGCGAATTTATCACACTGTTCCTAAACCTGTGCCTAACCATAATATAATCTAACTGATACCTTTCTGAGTCACCTGGCATTTTCCATGTATACCTACGCCTTTTGTGGTGTCTAAACCATGTGTTAGTGATGACTAACCCCTGTCTCCTGCAGAATTCAATTGCTTTCTCCCCGCGTTCATTCCTCGTGCCTAACCCATAGTCCCCCCACCTCACCACCATCTCTTCCCTTCGCCTACCGTCGCATTCCAATCCCCCCATCACTATCAAATGTTTCCCTGCAGGAACACTCGCGATGATATCCTCTAACTCATCATACATCCTATCGACTTCCTCCTCCTTGTGGTTGCTCGGTGGCATGTATACCTGAATAATGACCAAGTTCGTCGGCTCTGCTTTAATCTCTACGAGGTAAAATTCTATCTGTCGCTTGCTCTATGTTGACTACGCTTCTTCCTACCCCTTTTATTTAAAATTACGGCAACCCCCTCGTTGGCTCTGAGCTATGATTCAACTAATTTTTATTCGGTCCAGTTCATACGTTACACAGCAAGTGTTTACATTGTACATAATATCAGCCTGTCGATTTTGGTTACAGAATATTTTTTCCCATATAAATATATGTATAAATATATTCATACACATATATACACATAAACATAAAAAAGCATATGCACACATACATATATAGTCATACATTCGTATATCTGCATTATACAATTGTGGCCATATGCAATACTGTTGAAGGAAATAATGAGGCAAGATTCACAAGATATACATTATATATGGTGAGGGGTTATCGATTAGTTGGAATGACATTCTGTGAAGCAACTCTTCAACCACTGGCGAAGTGTGTGCACGAAGAAAACCTAATTTACACTGAAATCTGCGATCTTATAAAGCGCCCTAAGTGCTCCGATTCCTTGGCCAATTATGTCTATAATCATAATATTATTATATTTAATTATAATATAATAATTATATATATATATGTATTGTTTTTTAAAGGATAGTATTATTTTGCGTGTTTGGTATAAGATACATTCTAAATTCTTATTCTTGTAGCAAAAAGAACAATTTAAATTTAATGCCGGATATTTAAATAAAGTTGCCATTTTGTGACGAATAAAATAATGCGTTGAATATTAGTATACACTTTGGGAAGTACTCTTTGGAGGCATGTATAAAGTGACTTGTGTGGTAGGCAGGAACTCTGGGAGGGGAGACGATTAGATAACATATGAAAGATGGACGTAATGTGTGGCAGAGTTTGATGACTGTGGAAAGGAGTATAGGAGCAAAGTTCATTTGCGACCAGTTTTGAAACTGCCATTTTCTGGCATAGATCATGGATGTATGGTAATTTGTATGTCCTTTTTGAAGGGAGGAAGGGTATTGGGAGTGAGCCAGGAGGGGAGTGAGGATAAGGAAGGTATTCGGAAATTTTTGCGGTCTCCGGTCGACACAACGGGGGTAACTTCTGTGAAAAAGCAAAGTTTCTTTCATTGTATCACCATGAAAGAGTTCCACCAAGTGACGCCTAGTGCCATTAAGCGAATGAAAGATGTCGTCGGTTGACTGCAAGATTTGAGGCATAGTGTTTGTGGAATGGGAAGAAAATTTCGCTGTGACAGTTTTCAGTTCTCTAATTTTCTCACTTAAGGCCTTCATGTTCTGCGTAAATCTGGTGTTAAAGAGGCATTAAAGTCATCCACGGCAGTCTTGACTAGACCAAGACATGAAACTCCCCTCCTCCATATTTTAATGCCGCAAGTCAGCAGTTTTCTGCGTGGGGTCAGACTTTGGAGGTTGGAGGGCGTCAGCTGTCGCCCCCCCTCCCTTGCTTACGCCGCAGGAGCTTATCTGTAATATGTTGACTCTCTGAAGAGTAACTATACAATGTTCAGTAGAAAGTTGGATCCGGCTTCTCAAGTTTTGAGTCTGGTGGACGCGAACAATGAAATCTAAACGGGCGTATTCTCTCCTTTGTCCGCGCGTCCTGTTTGACGAGCACCAGACAAGAGATTTGGCGAATTGAGCGGCGCCAGAGTAAACAATTATAATTAATGTTGGTGGTCCATCGATTAGAGAGAAAGCGTTAATGACCCCCGAAAACTATTACGCGATGAACTTTCAACGTACCTCTACGCAAAATTAAACAACTCTTAGACTAGCGCACCAAAAACGAAATAGTTCCCGGCTTGGTGTGAAACTTTTTCATGGTGAATTAAAACGCGTAATAATTCCACGTCCAAAATTATATTCATGACAAAGGTTTCGACGTGGTACGTCACAATTAGGTGCTGTTTGAGAAGAGATACAGAGAAAATTAAGTTAAAAATTAAAATAAATTTTATTACTTAAATTAAAACAATCTTTGACACCAATCTTACTAAGAATGCATCATGGGCATTTATATACTATGCTGCGCATGTCACATTTTTATTTATAAGTCATCCGGTGTGTGTGCAATAAGTAGAAATGTTTGACATTTTAAATATCGGACATATATACGGAATAACTGGAACACATATGCTATTGCAATTACTAGGAATATGTATATTACATAATGTAATGCATTCTGTATATATGCCATATACATTATAGTGATGTGTGTGGCATATATGCGGCGTAATTAACGTCCATGCATAATAAAAATTCATGACGAAGATCCCTTTTTCGGGACATTCGTGGCGAAATTTAATCGCATCTTTGCCAAAGGAGTGAATGAGATAGCGTTTCGCAGGAAATCCAACTCGAAGAACCTAACAGAGATTAAAATTGAAAAAAACCCGATGTTTATTGTTAGTGCTCGGAGGTGCAAAGGTGCAAAAAATATAGAGACAGGTCTATAAGCGAGTAAAAGAACACCAGACGTGTTTCTGGAGTAAAAATGTATCACCTCAACTTGAAAAATCCCCTGAGCAATGGCCAAAGCAGTGTGCTTCCTCCTCGGAAATCTTCCATTTGTAAGAAAAAGGCCCCGGCCGGATTGGTTTGGATTTTGAAGCCCGCACCCGTTCTAATCACGAAATAGTCCAACACATATTTTATTCTTGATCAGCCCTGCTCGACCTCTTTACTCCCTCCTGTGGTCCTTGGGCACAAAGGTTTTCCCCTTACAACCCAGATAATCCTTTTACTCCCCTCCATCCCCCTCTCCCTGGAGATTAACGTAATATAGAGTCCTTAACCTTGAACCCTCCCCCGACCCCCGTCCACTAACCTGCACCTTAACCCTTTGGAGAGAGTACGTGAGAACATAATATTTCTATATTTTGAACCTGAAGACGACATCGCATGTCTAAACCTAGGTTGTTAATGAAATCTTTAATGTGAAAATACGAATTGTTTTAATCCACCTTCGCACTTTATCCTACACAGGCCCTTCATACTCTCTATCGTCCTTAATACGCTCAAAATGCCTATTTTTTACTTCCTCTTTCCCACTTCCTTCTTTCTCTCACAGCCTTCAGTATCCTATTTCGTGCCATTCTGATTTTTACAACATCTGCGGTTTCTATCGTCTTCGAATCTCGGAATTACTTGCTTTAAAATTTATTTACTATTATTTACCTAGTAGCAATTTATAACCCTTATTTTTGTTATCCTCTTATTTCAGTTTATATCATACCATATCATTGGCATGCATTATGCCGTACCATAGGTGCATAAATATTAGTTCATGCTTACATATGAATGTTTATTTATTCATGTACAAAAGCATGATTGTATAGGTAAATCATACAATAATTGCTATGCTTGACGTAATCAATAAATTTCGCTCCATATTCAAACATATTTGGGTGATTTTTTCAATGTTGTCATGACTGTGTAGCGTGCAATTTTCTCCAATATCAATGCCCCAACTCTCTCTCTGCTTATATAAATCTGTTCTTATCCTCTTTCCATAAAAAAACAAATATTCAAACAATAAAATCCTATGCATCACTTAATTGCCTATAAGAATATTTTCGCTCAGCTTTAACCTTAAAGAACACCGATGAATGGATCCTACCCTTTGTGGATGCTTCTTTTTCTAAGGTGTTTAATCTCTTAATGCTCTTATGCTATGTTCATTTTCACCCTAAATGCTTCCCAAACAAATGAATTATTCCATCTGATAATTTTTGGCATTCTCTTTAATTTTTACCTTAGTATTTGCACTTGCTAATATCATTAATTTCTTGTTTTATGATTTATCGCATACAAAAAGCCTCTTGTGTTCGTTTTTGGTACGATCAATAGTGACAGAAATTCCAAGGTCTAACTTGCCAAAGCTTTATCGTCCGCAAGTATAAAGGGCCTTACATTTAATTTGTTGTCAAATATTTTAT
Organism: Hetaerina titia; assembly: GCA_037158775.1. NCBI lineage: Eukaryota > Metazoa > Arthropoda > Insecta > Odonata > Calopterygidae > Hetaerina > Hetaerina titia. The sequence continues at coordinate 72,256,060 of CM073772.1, read as the reverse complement.
AAGTGCTTCATGCCATTTATTTGGGGTACATACTATATGTGAACTGGTATTTATGTACGATCGCGCTTTATTCTTCTCTTTTATAGCTCATCACGATTCATCATCCGCTATTGTTATGCGCAAAATAATGTTTCCTACCATTGTTCTTTAAGAAATCCAAGAGCATATATACATATCATAGCATAATAAGCATACATAGCATAACCAACCACCTTCGATTAGGATACATTCTCTAACATAGCAATGTCTAAGTGTTTAATAGAATCGCTTTGACCAGGATTCGAACCCGATATCCGGTCATATGCTTTAACCAATTAACCTACTAAGGCGTCATATCACACTCCGAAATTTTAGGGGTACCCAGTTAGTTATTTTCTAGCAGTGTTGAAAATACGAGGGTCATCCGGAAAGTAGTACCCGTTCGTGAAATAAAGACACAAAAGTAAATATTAACAAACATAAAAAATTTTATTTGAAAGAGGATACTTTAAACTACTTCTCAACATAATCTCCAAGCAAATTAAGGCATTTGTCATAACGTGTGACAAGTTTCTGTATTCCTGCTGCATAGTCCTTCGCCGCCAGCTCATTGAGATACAGGGTCACTCCTTCTTTTAAGTTCTTCATCGCTGTCAAATCTTTTTCCTGCCAAAAAGTCTTTAAGCTTTGTAAAGAGATGAAAATCTGAAGGGGCCAAGTCCGGGCTATACGGTGGATGGTCGAAAGTTTCCCATTTGAATTGCTGCAAAAGTTTTTGTGTTATCCCAGCTGCATGAGGCCTGGCATTGTCATGAACGAGAATGACACCAGTAGACAATAGACCTCGCCGCCGATTTTGTATTGCCCGCCGTAATTTCTTTAATGTTTCACAATACGCATTGGCATTAATAGTGTCTCCACGGGCCATAAAATCAATAAGCAATACACCTCGTCGATCCCAGAAAATGGTTGCCATGAGTTTCCTGGTGGACAGAACTGTCTTGAATTTTTTTGGTTTGTTTGGTGAATGAGCATGATGCCACTCCATTGACTGTCGTTTACTCTCAGGTGATGCATAACAAACCCATGTTTCGTCACCAGTAATTATGCGAGTCAAGAAAGAGTCTCCTTCATCAGAATAACGTCCCAAAAACGTCAGTGCTGCAGCCATACGCTTGGTTTTGTGCTCATCTGTAAGCATGCGAGGGACCCATGTTGCACAAATTTTTGCATAATGCAGATGGTGTTTAACAATTTCATGAACAATTGTTCGAGAAACATTGGGAAAATGCTCACAGATGTCATCAATTGTGACGCGCCGATCGTTCCTCACGAATTCGTCAACTGAGCTCACCAGTTGGTCTGTAATGACAGACGGTCTCCCCGAACGCTCATCGTCGTGTGTGTTCCCCCTCCCCATGTTGAAGTTGCGACACCACCGCCGAACAGACGACTCGTCCATTACATTGTCTCCATACACCTCCTTTAATTGGCGATGAATATCACTTGGGCGAACGTTTCTTGCATTGAGGAATTTAATCACTGCCCTCACTTCACAACTGGCGGCGTTCTCAATTTTTTTAAACATTGTAAACAATCACAGAAACAACACAGGCAATGCTAGCGTCACGCAACTTGGCTCAGAGAAGGCAGACAAGCCACTGAAGCTATCTGACCTCGTCCAGCGGCTACTCGCGTCGTCAGCACTTCATGCGGCACGAACGGGTACTACTTTCCGGATGACCCTCGTAGCAAAGCATTTTACACACGAAATATAACAAATCGCGCGTAACACATTTCAAGATTAAAATAGCGTATTCTTGTTCTGATAACCTTTTTTCATCTTTCCAACGCTTAACAATTATGAAGCCACAATTTATCTAATAACTCATATTCCCGCATCGCCATCGCTCTCCGTTTCCCCTTCTCCACATCCTTCCTTCCAATCAACCTTTACACTGGATATTGCATCAATTCCTCATCTTCATAGGAAGCGTAGTGTCTTTAAATAAACGGAAGTCTTTTCATTAATTTTCCTCCCCTTCTTCGAGTTCAAAGACATCGGCTACTAGTGAAATTCTATTAACTCTGCCAAAGAAAGCCTCAGTAGTGCTTATGATACCTCAAGATCCCGCGTGCGCCAAGACTCGGGACGGTTACCTTGCTTGTTTCAAGGAAGGTTTAAATTTGATTTATTTACGACGCTCGGCAAAGAGACGGCCGACGCGATTGAGTGTCGTTTTCTACCTCCCCCACCTCCTTCCCCGCTTTGCCAGAGGGGGAGATGAAGGGGTGGAACTAAGGGTGGAGTGAAGCGATGTCCGTCCAGGCGTGAATTGTCAATCGAGAATGCGATTCCTTTTTTTTATCATTCATTTTTTTCCCGGAGCATCTCGGCGGTGGTTATTTCGGGTTGGAGGTGGCGGTGTCGCACATGGGCGCAAAGGTGAGAACCGAAGAGGGTTTTTCAGTGGCGCCGGTCGAGGGGGAGGGTTTCACCTACTTTTTGGGGGGAGGAGGGTTGGGGAGGGTACTGGAGAGATGGGGAGGAGTATTGAGAAGGGAGAGGGTGGTTTTGGTGTGAGGGGTCGGTGGACGTGGGGAAGGGTCCAAAAGTGTGGGGGGGGGAGGGGCAATGTAGGGGAGTGAGAGTCGGGGGGGATGCGGCGACTGCGTATGGCTGCCGGAGCGAGTCCCTCCTCCTCCCAGAGAAGTCTCGAGCGCTCGGCGGGCGTCGGCGCGGGGAATCGGCCCAGCAGTCAGTCGCGGAAGTTCCGTTCTCGGGGTCGGGTCGCCGTGCGCGTCGCACACCCTCGTCCCCCGAAAGAGCCTTCTCGGCCGTCAGCTCTCTCTCTTTCTCCTCGTGCGGTCGAGCAGACGGCTTCCCTCTTCAAACCCCACCCTCGCCCTTTTCCCTGCCATACTCACCCGATGAAGTAAGTCGGAGCGAGAGAGTGTTTGTCCAAGGCGCGACGCCGACCTTCCCGGAAAGGGGGAAAGAGTCCGAAGAAGAGGGCAAAGGACGCGGTAGTCGGCGGCCCACGTTCGCGCCCGTGAACCCACCCCTCCCTGATCGACTGACTCTCCTCCCGCAAGAAAAAGTGCAGTTCTTCAACTCCCGTGATCGTTTCCTCTCTCGGGAACTTTGGAGTTTCCGGAGGTTTTTCCCGACGCGTCGACCAGACCGAAACTCTCGAACTCTCTTCCCCGGCGACCTGACTTTATAAAAGCGCTTCGCGCTCGAGTTTTATTTTTCCTCCGTCGGCTCCCGTGAAGGGCCTTAAATCACTCGGCCCTTTTCTTCCCTTAATGCTTTCCCCTTTTTTTTATTTTTCTTTAATACCCCCAGAGAGTGAGACTCCACCTCCATTTCGGTAGGGTCTCTCCCGCCATCCCAACTCGTTGATTCATCGGGGAATTTATTTTATTTTTGTTCGGAAGGTGAATATTGTTCTCCGCTCCCGAGCGTGGAAGACTTTCTCCGGAGGCTTTGCTTCGTGATGCCCATAAAAGGGTAGGAGAGAGATTAAAAGGAAAAGTGTTTTTGTGGTGTGTGGAGGAGACGGGAATATTTCATCGACGTCGACTCCGTAGTTCTCCCCACTTGATTTGTTTCCGGGCAAGTTTCCTTTGGAGAGGAAAGCGGACGGCGTTCTCTTCTCGGTTATCGGGAATCGAGCCTGCCGGTGGTGTCCATTACTCCCTGGATTTGACTAGTCTGTCCATTGTTCCCATCTGGAAAAGGACCCATATGGATGGTTCCAGTGGGGTCATGATTTTTCGAGTTTGAACTCGTTCGGAGGTGAAGGTTGCTGGATTGAGAAAGAGAACTGGAGGAGTCAATCTTCACATACCTTGGCGGTGAATTGCTTCCTAAAAGGTAAGCAGTTACTGCTTTCATACAGGGAGGGTTGCCAACTAAGTACCAATATAATGTTGTATATCTTTCTAGGAATGTGAAATGCTACACATTAAAAATGTGATGGTTAAATTGGTACTGTTCTTTACGAACTAAAAATATTTAAAACCATGTTCCCGAGATAACTGATTGTATTTAATTTGGTGCCCTTTCCCAAAGTAGTTTGTGAAGACTCCGTCTGCATTTAACAGTATTCCTAATTTTCGGCTTTACAAACCGATAATCATTTTTGAATGCATGAGAAAACAGGTGATGCGCGGTCCGGAAGGAAGGAAATTACAAATCAGGAATTGAATTTAGGAATAAATAAATGTTCGAAGTGAGGTGTTGATGCGAGGTAAAGTCTCCTTCCGAGACAGAGGAAACCAAAAATGGACGAATTAGGACTCCCATCTTAAAGCTGATAATAATTTAATTTTGGATCCCACCGAAAAAGTTAAGATTACTGAATCTTTAAATTTTATTTGGATTGCAGTTCATTTGATTTACCCATGTAATTTATTTTTCAGGCAATGGTATTGGGTAAATTTGATAAATACCAAATGCAATAAATATAAAAAGTGATCTTTCATACGCAGAACTTCTCGCAATAGGCGCAGTTCATTAAACGTGATAAATGCAGACATTTCGGTTCGAAATTAATCCCCATCCACTCATACCCAGTTATATCATGCTTTATTTAGAACTTATTTTTTGAAAATTGATCTTTGGGAGCCACCTCTGGCCAGCCACCCGGGGTTAAAATCAAAACATTTGCTTTCAATAGAATGCTCCATTGTATTTTTAATATCCGCTTTTTTCTTAGTTATAGCCGAAATTATGAATTTCCGGTGGGAAGAAGGGATATTTCTTTAGCATTATGTTGCGAAAATGCATATAAAACACTCCTCTGTTAAGTTTACGATTGCAGTCTAAGGATTTGTCGTTCTTCTCCCTACAAAGGAACATACCAGGCAATAGTCGAACTAAAAATTCGTCTAATGAAAAAGGGTACGCGAAAAAGTATATGGATGAACCAAAACTCAAATGTCATTACCATTTGCTGAAGAAAAACAACTCTTGCTTAACATTAGCTCACTGCTTATATCCGCGTATCGGCAAGGTATTGATTGGCAGCGAACACTAAAGTTTGGCAGAGTACTGGACCTTTTGAGCGTCTCGTTGTAGGCGGTTTCTCGTGTGAGTTCAAACGGCTGTAGTTTTGGCCATTGTTTACGCGCATCCCGTCGAACAAAAGCCGTCAAAGCCCATTAAATTCGCCATGCACCGCACATCCTTGGTTCAATTGGTCGAAAGCAGCCGAGGCGTACAGAAAGTGACTTGTATGCGGTCTCTTCGCTTTCCTTTCATCCTCTCCTCCCTCTCTTCCTGTCGACTGTTTCAGGCGGATATATATTTGTATATTTAGAGAGGTTGTCGACCATACCTCGCCCGGGGTCATCCCGTCCGCAAACTGGGTTTACCCCGGAATAATCGGGAGACTTCTTTTTGTTTATGGACGCCGTTGGTTTGTAGGTTGATGTCCCGCACTCTCGCGCTCTCTCGCTCTCTCATTCCTTCGCTTTGTAGGCGGGCGTCCGTTTCGACTTTGCAGAGCTCGGGCCGCCCGGGATTGAAGCCCGCGAATGTTTCGTGGTCGTTCCCCGTCGAATAGATCTGGCGAACGGACGAAGAGAACGAACGGAGCGGATTGGCATTCAAGCGTAAGCGAACGGGTGAATGCGAGAAACGAAGTTTATTCATGTGAGCAATGGGCGGAAGGGCAAAAACCATAAAGCGGACCAACTGGACTAGGTATGCAAAAGGTACAGATCGCTTTGGTCATTGATCGGATTCTCAAACCGAAGGGCACAGAATTTGATTCATAGGAGTGGAGGATTTTTTTTTAGCCTTAGGGAGTCTTTTCCCATCGAGTTCCATCGATGAGGCAGTGAATGCATTAGATTCCGGGGTACCTATCGCCCAGAGCAATGCCAGATCACTCAATAGGATGGTGAGCAACTTCCCAAGGGAACTTCAGAAACTGGAATAAAATAAAACAATTTTACTATTGGAAATGGTCATTGCAATTTATTTCTAAATCTAGAGTTTTAATTACACATCATTGATAAATCAACAATACGAACCATGATAAAAGTTGCATATGAATTCCTAATATTATATCTTCGTGGGCCCCCGGAAGGTATTAATCTACAAAGTACGTGATATGTCAACGCCTGATTTCCATACTCCACCTCACCTTCTTCATTACTTAATTTATTCTTCTTGACCTATAACAATAAGTGTTTGCGTTTTATATCCTTAAGCGTAAGTAGCAATTGGCTGGGCTTCTTAATACGGTTTATAAAGTGATAATGAAATGGATGCTGTTGTCAATTTCTACTTTTCTACATTTTGCAAGTTTATTTACGTTAATTTTTGGAAAAATTCCACCAAGGATAAGTAGTGAAGAATTATGATGTTTAGAGCAGATTCCTACGAAACTATTATAAGGGGATCAGAATTTTGCGATAGCTAATGTGTATTGGATTACCACCATGAGGACCCGGTTTCGAATCTCAGAAGAGGCGGAATATTTTTCATTAGTATCCTGATCCCGCCTAAGGGTACTGTGTGGAGAGATTTTCAATTGGAGTACTCCGTCCGTCGGATGGGACGTTAAACTTTTGATCCCATGACGCCCATCATTTGGAGCAGTCTTATTATTCCGAATCCGGGTTTTTTTTTACCCTTCATTCTCCTGTTCCCTGAAAATCTGACCTCTATAAAATTTCCCACCAGTAACTAATGGCGGAAATGATTTTTACTTAGGTCGCCTCACTGTAAAACTACTACTACTGACTGATATACTAAATTATTCAACCCCAAGTTTCTCCAATTTTGCCAGTAATACGACTTGTTTGCTATTGAGGACGCCCTGTCAAATTCAGTATTGTAACGTCTCTTAAACGTAAAAGCCCCCTCCGCGAATATTTTCAGGATAAAATAGCGTCATTGGTTTGCGAGTCTTCGCGATGTAATTCAACCAAATCCAATGTATTTCGCTCTCTCCGCGTCTAAGAAATAATTCTAACTCACAAAGGTGAGAGAGAATGGTGCCAAAAATTGTATTCTGCGGGGAGCCCCAAACCGCACGCTAAACGTGAAGAAACGAGTGAGTGAATGCATTCCTTGGAGTTGAAAAGGGAGCGGGAGAGATTTGAGGTTGCACTCGATGGGAATGAACGGGTTGAAGGTGTGTTGTCTGAACTGCGAGTTTAATGCGGTGGCTCTTTTAACTTCTTAATCCGTTTTCCCGCTCGAGCAAGGAAGCCTCCGGCCATCCCACCGTTGAATTCAAAAGGAGTCGGAGGTCCTCTCGCCTTGCTCTAAGCTTTGGAGGGGAATGAGTCGAGGAGGGGTGAAATAAAAAAGGACTACCTAGATGGAGTTTGAAATTTCGGTCTGTTTCCCCTTTCGGGCGGAAGAGGCGAGGTCGCAAGTCCCCGTCCCTTTCGAAAAGAAGAAAAATGAGATAGAAAGATATGGAGATAAGATACGGGTTGGCATAATGGGAGGAGGATCGGGGGGATCCCAGTTGTTTCGCATTGCGTAGGAAAAAGGAACTTTCATGAATTCGACACCTTCCGTTTCGTTTACAGAATCGCGTTTCCTGTTTCTTCCATTCCAAAGTTCAGTTATTTTGAACTTATTAAAACTTTATTCCCACAGGAAAACCTTGCACCAGTCCGAAATTTGATTTGAAAATGTTTAGGGTTAGGGGGACCCACAATTCGTTGAGTCATTATGAAGAATTTAGTCAGGCTGTGAGTTTGCACAATACAGTGTCGCTGGCGAATCTTTTTGGAGCTCATAGGATGGAAACGACTTAAAAAAAAATTATATCATTGTGATATGTGGTATCATACTATGATTCACCAAAACATCCTCAGTGGATTTCAGCGTTGACATGTAACTTGTTTATTTTGAATACTTAACTGATATTTCCAGAAAAGGGTATTTTATATACTGATTGGAAATAGGCTAACAGTGCGTCGTAGGCTAACCCAGTTCGTCTCTAGTCCGGAATATGAGTTGATTTTTTTTCTCGCTTTGCCTGCTCTTTCATCTGTGAATCCTTTAATTAATTAAAAAGTAACTCTGGGATATTTTATAATTCTTCTAGAGCGACGATTAGATTATTTAAAATTAATAATTTGGCTTGATAACAGTATTATTTTAACAAATGTACGCACTTCATTACCATCGCCAATCACCTTCCAAAAATATATTTACTTTTACAATATGACTGATTTGGAATCTGTAAAAAGAGACGAAATAGAATATAACACTGTATTTCAAATTTTATTTAATTACATAATTTTCCACTCTAATTATTCTCTTTTTAAATGCTTAATTAAATGTTTGATTCATTCTAAAAATAAAAAATTATCGGTTTAAAACTTTATAAAGGATATCTAATTGAACATTGTTATCTATTTTCAATGTTATTGAGCAAAAATCATGCCAGATGCTTCTGAGGGTGTGAGAGAATTTATTATTAAAATTACTTCGTTAATTATTTTTAACGAATTTACATTTTGTCATAGTTCACCAGGAAAATGTTGACCAATAAGTTATTTAATATGTAATTTCGTGGAAAAATAATCTTAGAATGGTTACCTCATATGATTTGAGAAAGGATAACACTTTCTTTCATAACAAGTTCGGGTTGTCATTCAACAAAGAAGGATCTTTCATAGTTTAATTCTCGCAGGTTTAACGTGGCATGAGTTTACTGATGATTTGTGAATTGACAAAAAGCGAAGGAAGCAGAGGAATCGCAAAAAATGGATAAGTCCATCCACACAGTTTAAAAGTAACGATTATTTGAAGTGATTGGGAGTATTTCAGAAATAAATTTCAGCTTGCGAATAAAAAAATACATAAAAGGTAACCGTTAAGGGCATTTAGATCACTTTAAATCGATTACCAGGTTTATAATGACCGTATATAAAATAAAGGATTTCATGTTAGACATGTGAGTGAATGGGCTGATGTGATGTAATATTGGATGGGGGTTGACATATATTAGGGAGAAGTTCAGAAAAGGTCAAAAACGTGTGATACGCGTAGTTCCTATCTTTAGTGTGTAGCTCTGCCTTTATTTAATTTATTTTACGGCTTCTTCACTATTAAATTCCATAGTGTATGCTAGGAGTTCTTATAAAAAAATTCAGATCGTCATTAATCTTTGAAAAAAAATCATGCTCCTCTCCGAGGGAATGTTTTGGGAAATTATTTAAGGAATTTTAATTGGGAACTATAAAACTAAATTTTTAACAATATATTTTATAAAAATATGCTATTAGCGAGCGTATTGATTTTTAAGCGTAATTAAAACCCCAAGTCACTAGAACTGGTAATGGTATTGAAAAGTAATTGAAGGGAAAACTTTTTATTTCGTACGCATAAATTATCTGGTATGTGGAATTAAAGTTAATTGAAAAAAATTTAAAACTCCCCAAGTTGTTCCGTTCTTGGTAACTTTTTTTTTTAAGAATCCCCTGGCGTATTTTCGCAAGACAGAGATAGTATCCTGACATTCTCTGTCCTTTCGGGTGGACGTGCCATTAGAATGTTGGCTGGAATCTCGGAAAACGTAAGAAATCGAGACGAGTAACCAGGAGGACGGGGATTGTGCTCTTGTTCTTCGTTCCGTAATCTTCACCGACGGTGATTGTTGTAAAGAGTCCGCGGTTTGGTAAATAAAAAATGCAAATGAAGGCTATAATCAAGTTGTTACTGCATCAAATTATATTGGCAAATAAGTTGGCAAGGTATAAATTTAAGCTCTTTCCAACTAATTTACATCAACTCCACCACTTCTGCCTTCCCTTCTGGCTTCGAAGTTTTGAACATTCATTAAAAAAGAGCAACCATGCGATTCCACAGAAAGACTGTTGATTCTAACTTGTTTATAACATTTCTTTGGGTGGACAGTGCGATAGTTTGTTTTCAAATGTAAATTTAAACTTGTTGTGTTAGTGGAAGTGAGATATTTTATCTGCAGCGCTAGTTCCAAGGAGTTTCTCGGAGGGCAATTAGGGACGATATGGCCGAGTTCGTTCAAGAAATTTTCAACAACGTGGAGGGAACGGCGTGGTAAAACTGTGGGATGACCTTTAGCTAGGCTCCGAGAGGTAATAGGTGTCAACGTTGGAAGGCGACATCTGAATGTGTCAAGTTTCAAATGATACTACTCTGTCGAAATCCGACGCTGATACCACTTTTCGAGCACAGCGCAACAACAAGGTACCAGGAGTTTTCGGTGCCGTTGCTCCTATCTGATTGGGGCGCAGCCGGAGTCACCAAAACCGCCGCCGTGCACTCTTGTGATCACTCAATGGGACTACGGGAGCGCGGTTGGTCTCTCGTCCCCTCACCTACTCCCGAGCTTCCCGCTTTCCTCCACGCCTTCGGGCGCTTGATCCTTTCGTCTCACCCGCCCCTCTAATCCCTCATTCCGGATTTGTCCTCGGTGTCGGACGTGTCTGAGAGCTCCTGCGGTCAGTTCTGCCGAGGGTCGCGTCGCCTCTCACGTGCAAGGGCGCGGCGCGGGGACCTTCAAAACGCCCGCAAGCCCGAGTGGACCCCCTCGCACGGAGAGGGCGGGATGTGCTGCGCCTCCTACACTCCTTTCCCCATCCTTTTGTCTTTTCATCTCTCTCTCTCTCTCTCTCTCTCTCTCCATTTCCCCTCTTTTCGCTCTCGGCCTCCCCTCCTTGAACTGTCCCAGGCGTGACGTTACCGAGTGCAGCAGACGTCGGTAGAGGACGGCGTGAGTGCTCGCTCAGGGCGTATAGTACACGTATTTATGGAAATTTATTCAATTTTTTTATCTTTTTCTTTTGACCTCTCTTCTATCTTTCCTCCAACCTCCCCTCCCCCATCCCCACCGCCACTCCTTCAATTCCCTTCTCTCGGTGGTTGAATAAACGGCGGGAGACTTATTCAAAGGCTTTTTGCGGAGCATTTTCGAGCGAATTTAAACGACGGCACAAGGGTGTACGAGGACTCGTCGAGAGGGTAAGGTCCCTGATTGATCCAAAATTAAAAATATTCCCCGGCGGTTACGAGTCATCGTGGCCCAGGGGGTGGAGTTCAAGGGGCGAGGACCCACTGATGGAGCTGTAATTCGATTAGTCTTTTATTTTTATTTTTCACTTTCTGTTTACCATTTCCCTCATCCAGTATTTTTAAACAAGCGATTTTCGAACTCCCGCGAGGGCCATTGCTTCACTCGCCAGTTTTTCCGGCTGTTGATTCTGCAATTCCCTCCGAGCATATTCCATTTTGCGACGAAGGTCCTTCGTCCTCTATGCCCGCTTGAAACATTTTTCGGTAAGTCGGGATGGGGAAAAAAGATTGAAAATAAATGTCACAACTGTCCGTCGTCGTCCCTCGCGTAGTGCTCAGATTTGGCGGAGATGCATGGGAAAGCAATATCATTTCCTTTGAATTATTGCACTGATGTGTGATTTGAGTGGTCCCGGAGAAACCAATGTGTATCAAAACTCCGAGTTACGTACATGTGATAGTTAAAGGAGCAGCAGCCAAAGGGGATGCCTTATTTTTACGTTAAAAGATTGTAAAGATTTTAATTATTCTGTGATACTGGGATCATAATTTTTTCACTCCTGTCCCAATGAAATTTAAAAGGAAGTGAAGACTTCAGCCATTTTTGAAAAGAAACATTGTGAATGAAACAAACATCACGTTGATGTTACATTCTGTGCCAAAAAATTTACTTTTATTTATGCACGATATTTTTCTTTGAACCCTATTCTGTTGGCCTTAGGGAATTTCTGTGTCCGGTGTTTTTGCGTAAAAATAATGACGAACAAAATGACACGTCGAGCCGAAATTATAGCTCTTGAAGACACCGATGACCCTCAACCTCCGCGTCTGTGGTGGTCCTTGACAGGACTTAGTTTCCTTTAGGATTAATCAGCCGCCTATAAAACGGTTTAATACAAAGCTGGATACTCAGAAATGACACTCGTTAAAGCATGGGACACATGGTTATTTAACGAGTATACAAACCTAAGGCCATAATTCCTATAAAAATGTGCCATGCCTCTAAATTCCCTTTTGTGGGTGTAAAAAGGATCAACCGCTAGAAAGGACAAATTGTTCCGCCAAATACAAAAGCACGGTGACTTGGGAGCGGTCGGATGAAAGCAACCAATTTCTTCTTATCTCTACCTAAGGTCATCCGAAGGAGAAGGAACATCTACGGGTCTTGTTGCCGGGGGAGTGGGAGATGCTTTTGAGCTAGATTTCAACAAAGACCGTGACTTCATTTGAGGGGAGCTCGTGCTTTCGTTGCCCTCTTTTCGCTTCTCTAAGCCTCTTCTTTCGTCTCCCCGCTCTCCTTTAGTCCTTTCGATGTTATCCCCTTTCTCTAGCTCTGCCATATCTCCAACTTTTGTCCCTTCTCCCTGCAAAACTTTCCTTTGCTCCGCAGCTTGCTTTGCCGTGCCCGTTTCATCTCAACTTTTTGTCCTCGTCCATATCCCCCAAAACCTAATCGTCTCCCTTATTTCACCTCGAGTCATCTAGACTCCGCTTACGCTGAGACTGCGTGTGAACCTTCATACAGTAACAGGGAAAGAAAGCGATCTGAGAGTATTTTCTTTATTATTATTATTATTATACGAGATGACGCTTACTTATCACGAAATGCTGCCTGCTTTAAATATTAACAGAATAGTCTTAATTTTCCAAAGAAAAACAAGGACGTATGAAACTGTTAAATTATGAATTTGTAAACTTGAATGCTTAGGCAAAAAGCATTTATTTTTGACAACTGAAGTAGAAGTCAAGGGTAAACGCTTGTCGATATAAAAGATCGTAAGGCTTAATTGTCATTATCATTTGTGATATGTTTTTAAATCTTTCCGACTACCATCACCACAGTAATTAGCTCGAAGATAGATTTTATGTGATGGAGCTCACATAATACCTATCCCGCCTACTCCAGCACACAGCTGCAAAATTGATATTAGAAATACTATGATAGGAGAAACGAAAAGCTTATTTTAATTTTTTATTCAACGACCTGGTTAAAATGAGTGGCCCATATATCTGTCACAAGACATCGGCTTTCCTGAAGTTATCTAAATAGTGACATTGATTATCTATCTCTCCACTAGGGTATATCCAACATTTCATTAGAATTTTGGTGATAGACGAAATAGTTTTTGCCGAAATATATCCACCACACTCTCTTTTGGTCGTTGACAGATTTGCTTTCGTTGCAGAATAAGCACCGGAATCTGCGTTCCTAGGCAACCTTCTTGCTGAGAATATTGCATCGTTGCAGAATTACCGTTATTCTTAAAAACCGATGGGGAGTTTCGAAAGGTATTTCCATAAAATTGGTCGGCGCAAAGACGTTACGCCTCGGATTTTATCCTCGTTCGGTCGAGCATATAAAAAATCTTTGCTCATTTGTGCGCAAAATTCTGTCTGAAATATCCTATAACCCCGTGGTTCCAGGATTGAAAGGTAGTCCAGCATGAAAATGGAGACATTTTCTTTTGGGATACAACACTTTAAGGCGGGGGACGACTGGTATATATCCCTCGCGGATGTGAATGTTGGTTTAAAAAATTTGTATTGATAGCTAGGTACTGATTTCGTATCCGACTAGATATAAAGAGTTATTTTGTAGTAGGAGTTGGTCGAAAGAATAATCCCCGATGGCTGCATTTTTAATTTGGGGAAAATTTGCAAATAAGTTACTCCATTCAAATTGATTAACTCCAGAAATAGAAGTACGATTAAACAAGATCGATTAATTAGTCAAAACTGTCGTGAACCTCGAATGTTGAGTGGAGAAATTATTATGTTGCATTATTTAAAGTTTAAATTACGGATTGACGTTTAATCACTTTAAATGCCATGAAATAATGGAATTATTATATGCGAGTATATATAAATTGTTTACTGAACTTTGGAGCAGATCAAATTGGATATCGGAATGAGGAAAATCCTGAAATTCGTGAAATAGCGTGCATAAATCCTTTTTGTGAATACCAGTTAGGCAAGAGCACAAGGCGGTAAGTGCAAGTCCTAATGAGAACGGATGTGAAATGAAGATGATTGATTTTGGAAGAGAGAAATTAAAGTTGTTTCTGTCACATGCTGTTAGTCGGAAAATACGTGCTCTAGATCTATATGTTCAGAAATTTATAAACCTCTATTTTAACCTTTATAATCTTGTTGACAAATTCATTTAAGTTTGGGGATGGATTATTAATTGAACTTTTAGATTCAAACCCATCCACTCTAATTTTATTTCCAATCATTCCAATCAAGCGTTAGACTACCCCTTGTGTCATGATGACAAATCCAGCTATACGGACATCATGGTGACACTTTTCATATTATCGTAGCACATTTTAAGAAATTTGGCTACTCTAGGCTAAACTTTATTATTTTAAATAGCCTAATTAAATTTTTTTGACCCTATAAATTGTATGAAAAACATAAATATGATGAGTAAAATATAGTATAGCAACGTTGTCAAAATTTTAAATCAGAAAAATGTGGGGTTGAAATAGCATTTAGATTAAATCCCGGGCTGCAATAACGCATTCACATAAAACGAAGTTCCCATTGTTCCAATCATACATCTTATGATATTTGGAGGATAGTCGCTTCCTAATGTCGAATCAGTTATATTAATACATTAGTCAAATTAGTACCTTCTTTGTCTATCACGTTATAATATTTTCCTCTGCGCCCCCAGTAACTGCCACATCATTTCTGTTGATGGAAGCATTAGATTAAGTATTGGAGTTGTGGCGGTGAAGATGTCATCGTTCACATTGATCAGATTATATTATCTCATTATATTTGATGAGAGTGAGATACTCGTTTCATTCATATTAAAAGGGGATATTTGCATTTAAAATTTCTGAATATGTCTAGGTTTGGTTGGGACTTTGGCAAAGTTAAAATTTGATTTAATTATAAATAGTACTAAGGTAATAATTCAGACAAATTTCTTACTGTAACCACCATAAGGGACAATCAAGAATATAACCCCATTGACCAAGTTTAAATCGCAACCCAGGGAGATTACGAGCTCACCCACAAACTGTTGAATAGTCAGGAACATATGAATTAACTACCAGGGGGGCCTCTAAAGTCTATTGGATATTTAATACAGGGATTATTTTTGTATTGGCTTTTGAAGGTGTTTTCATAATTTGAAATTGAGACAATTAATAAATTGTTTGAAATTTAGGTATGGTAGATTTTCATCAGTGATTTGTGGTATTTAAAAACCCAATCATAAACATGATGTACATAATGAACATGTTAGACTCTGAAAAAGGACTATGTGCATATTATGACTGGAACAATTAACTTTAAAGCAACACAAGCTTCGGTACCAGAATTTGCAAGACTGTACTGTAGGGTATATAATTTTACGATTTGTGTTACATTAATGTATGTTTTAAGTAATGTAGTAGAGTCATATGATTTTACAAATTCAGGACTGATTTCAATAGTTTCGATGGTTATTGACCTGGCATGTTTAAATTTTGCAAGAATAGTTTATTTTCTTGAAAAGTTTGGATAGTTTAAGTAGCATATATTTGGTATTCTCAAATGGATTCACATAAGTTTGATGCATTTTTAATGTAATTGGTTGGAAGTGCGGCAAGTACCTGCTGACTCCGAAGGCCCCTCTCGAACCGCTTCTCCCTAGAAATCGCTTTCCAGATTTCCTCACCTTAAACTTCGACTGTTACTCCATAGTCATCACTCGCTTGTTTTCATTTAGTACTTTTTAATTATTAGCTCAACTCATCATCAGCTTCTTGAAGTTTAAATTCACACTCGATGTTACATTAAGTAGCATTTCATTTCACGTATTCAAAATATTTATTAATATTAACTTTTCAGCTAAAATACAAACTTTTGAGTACAACTGGGCAAATGTTTGCATATAAACTCGATAATCTCTCGATAACTCGATAAGTGAGCATATATTTTTACCTAATTTGTGACGTCTTTATTTATGCATGAAAGTTTTATATACATTAAAGGATATTATCCTCTTTGAGCAGGTGCAACAGAAAGAAATACTATAATTAAATTGAAAATCGTTACTTTTCCCTTGAAGTCATGCCCTAAAAATGTCGTTGGTAAACATTCATATTCATAATGAAAACTTCGTTGCAATTTTCCACAGTTAAAACTTTATTGCCGACCATGGTTTCGATACACTGTATCATCTTCAGGTCAAGAAGATGATACAGTGTATCGAAACCATGGTCGGCAATAAAGTTTTAACTGTGGAAAATTGCAACGAAGTTTTCATTATGTCTCGATTCCACAATATCACGCCTGATTCTTCACTTTTCGTTCATATTCATAGGACGAAAAGGCTTTCTTTAGGACGGTAAATATTTCTGAAATCACCGGGTCCTTTAGCATAATAGAATTCGACGCTGCTTCAACCAATGAAAGTCAGGCCGATAATACATTAAAAATATGCCTATGATTTAAAGAAATGAGTCGTATAAATCGTTTGAACAAAGTCGCTTTTCAAAAAAAAAAATATTTTCATACTTTCCTTAGTGATATGAAAAAGAGTCAGAAATAACAGTTCCAGTTCAGTCATCTGAAATAAAAATTCCATAAACGTATGTTATCAAAGCCTCAACACTGTAGTGTTATTTTTTTTATTTATTTTTGTGAAGTCTCGGTATGAAATATCCTGCCTTTAGTTCACTATTGATTCTCATGATTTTCGGAAGGGGATCAAAAGTGTTTTCTGGGTTAAAGCTCGGGCCAATTTTCCACATTTTTTTGATTTTATTTTTTGGCGGTTGTGCGACAGTAATCACGTACATGTCAAATTCAAACGCCTAGGCAAACTGGATGTGCCCTAGACATCGGTGAGTAAACATTGTACACATCAGCGAGTGTTAAGCCAGATGTAGCAATGCATCTGTGGGGCTTGTTTCAAAAAGGTACCGAATGCAAAATAAAAAAAAAACGAATTTTCATAAAACCAACGAGGGATGTTTTTATTTCTTGTTGTGACACTGGAAATATTGAGGCCTCTTGCTTAGGACGCAGTACGTTTAACAAGAAAAATTTAAAGGTAGTTCCTAACCAGTACTACACAAGTTCTGACACCAACAAAGAGAGTTTTGTTTAAAAAGATTCCTTTGATAAATAATCGCATTACTCTCCGACAGGACTATTTTCAGAGTTAGACCGATAAAAGTTGAAACTTTTCTACTCTTTGATGACAAACTGCTCGGTATTTGATTCTGTGTCCTATTTACATGGAAAAACGTCCTTTGCCTGTGATAAAAACGACGGCGATTAGCGATTAAATTGTTTAATGTAAATGGGGACAAAGCTAAAGAATCTCAAAAAAATTGAAATACATTGTTTTAAAAGTAAATAAATTATCATAAAATAGGTTGAATTTCCTCCTTCGGGATTATGTAATAATTTGTCTCTACTCCGTGAATCTATGGAATGCAGTTGGGTGGATTGATATAAAAAAACATCGCATACTACAATGGTGAATATTATGCTGTTACAAAAATGAAAACTGGTCGACCATCTGTTTAAAAATGAAGTAAAAGGAGTTATCTTAAAAAATGCTAATTAAAAAAGAATGCTTATAAAATATATAAAAAAAATTAAAAAATATATAAATTTATATTTGTAAAATACATGAGTATTAATCATATATAAGTATAGAAAATATTATAATAAAGTAAGAGGTTTAATATCGCGTCTGGAAAGAAAAAAGAGACAGGTAGTTTAATTTGTATTATGTATTTTCAACTTCAACGACAAATGTTTCGTTAGGAAAAATATTCTCATTTGACTACATGCGATTTAATAAATAAATTGTATAATGCCGAATCTTTTAATGAATGAATTTGTAAATTGCAATTACAATCTGGAAAAGGGAAATAAAATCCTCATCAGAGGACCTCAGTCTAAACCTTTCAAAAAATCAAAGGAGACGCCATTAGATTACCGTCACTCTTACTAAAGAAATATTTTAAGAAAACATAGGTTTCCATCTGTATATACGAGTATTTTACTTATCGTATTGTCGATATTTTCTGAATTTAATGACTATTAAAAATAGTGAATATATTGGATGCAGTATTACCTTTTAATGTGAGAATTTTGTCCGCAATCGTTGCAGGTTTTCCAAAAAAAGCTATTTCGCGTGTTCACGGGTACAAATTGCTGGCAATTTATGTCCATAGCCGAGATTAATATTGATTGACTGTCATGATATGAGATCATATATTCGGAAACATGTAAACTTCGTGAACTGAGGTTTAAAAAATATACTCCTTAGAAAATTTATATAAATTCGTACATGACGGCGGAGTATTTCAGCCCATAATCACGAATTAATGCATGATTTATTGCATACTGATCAATTTACATTCAGTTCGTAACTTTTTGTCTACAATAAATGTACGTCTATAACAGTCTTTCTAGGAGTTTAATTATTGGTTGCCATGCCCTCTGTGTATTAATATGGAAGGTACATCCTAATTGTTATGACTTGAGTTTTGATTTTTTTAGAAAAATAGGTAGCATTTTACCGTTGAGGTGTTTTTTTATAGTGCAAGGCCTTTCTGAATTTGATAGAATTAGACCCTTCCTGTAATTTCATGATGAAGAGAGAGAGAGACAAATAAATCTTTGTTCTAATTATAGAAACGACCAGTTTAGTCAAACATAATCAAATACAAAATACAGGAAATTTAGCGAATATAGTCGAGCGTTAGAGCGTCAAGTCGAAGATCCTTGGTTCGAGTTCCGGTCAAGGAAACTATTTTACGCTTGTGATCTGCTAGATTCCACATTCCCCACCATTCTGGTGTTCGTTCCTATCCCTTTTCCTTGTATCTATTTCCATGTGGATGTCTATGTACGTATATATGTATGTATGTATGCATGTATATATATATATATATATATATTTCTCATTTCTCAAGAGGAATTAGGAACAGAACTCTTGAGTTCTGTTCCTAATTCCTCTTGAGAAAGGTGGTTGGTTGCACCACCGAAAATTCGAGAACCAGTGAGTCCCTCTTTTATGTGTCTCAGTTTCTGTGTTAGTGTCGACTAGTTAGTCCATTTACATTTTATATATTTTTTTATATTAATTCAAATACGAAGTCCCGCCATTCGGCGCACAAATATTCATTCAAACATAGAAATAGGTATAAGGAAAGGGGATAGGGAAACACATACAACATCGCAGATCTCGGTGTAAATTAGGTTTCCTTGGTGGTGTAGTTGGTAGCACATCCGCCCGGCAAGTGGAAGGTTTGGTGTTCAAATCCCGGTTAAGAAAATATTTTTACATTCGTGTGAATCGGAAGCAGTCTGACCTGAAGAAGGTCTCAGAGAAGGCCAAAAGCTTAAACTTTCTAAATTTTTTGGTCCTTTGCGTGTTTTCTATTTATATTTTAAGAGTTCTATTGTACCGTTTGTAGTGTATCAATTTCCATGCCTTGAGTATAGTTCCCTTTCCTCTTGCATCGATGAATACTCCTTTTGCGAATGTTTTCGCCCCTCTGCGGGTTTTCATGTTCGAATATGTATTTGGCCAATATGGCTCATAACCTTCTTCTGTCTATGCTAACCTTTAAACGCACTGTGCTTTCCCTTTATGAAACTGCATGATTTCTCACCCTATTTTCCTTCCCTATTGTGTGATCGTCCATTTCTTCGGGAGTGGAAGAAACAACTCTCGAGCGCCATTCTTTTTAGGCAATAAATCAGAGCACTTGGTTCCATAAACCCCCGAGGATTTGGGTTATGTACATATGCATATGTATAAATTATAATCGTATAGCTTATACAAGACAAGTGTGTATGTGTTTGTATAATTTTATTATTAGATTCATACTGAACACAAAACAAAACCTAACACTCTTAGTTGTGTTTTAATTGGGGTGAACGTACTACCAGAGTTTAGTAGAAGGAAGAGTAGGAATATTTGTATATATGTGTGTAGAGCATATAAAAAGACACATGCGAACACAAAAACTGGCACACACATACTCGTGCAAAAACACATATATTTAAAGGTACATATGTACAGGTAACGCTCGTCGGTCCTCCTGCCTTTCCCACTCCTCCCAGTTCCCCGCTACTTCCATTTGCTTAATGTCTATTGGCATATCTTCTACTTATGCGACGGAGCCGCGATGGGGTTTTTCTCCGCGAGAGATGGGATGGATATCTTCCCCCCCCTGCCGCCCCCCGTCATTTTTACCTTCCCCACCACCTCTCTCTTAGTCTTACCCTTTCCCAATTTTGCTCTCCCATCAAAATCTACTCCTCCCACCAACCCACACCCTCGATTCACCCACCCGCTCGTGAATCTCGGCTTCATCCTCGCTCTGACCCATTTGGCATCTGCATCCTCAATCCATTTCCTACAGTTTTCCGCAGAGCTATCATTCCTGCCCACCTCCGTGCGAACGCTCCATGGGATTTCACACGTGCGCGCCTTCGCGCGCGCGCGTGTGTGTGTGAATGAGCGTGTTTGTGATCGGGTCCATGTGTTCATGTCGCTCTCCCTACCAACCCCTCACCTACGGCACGTTCCCGACCCTCATCCTCCTCGCCGTGCTACACCCGCCTCCTCCGCACGCCCCTCGGGCTTTCCCGCGTGCCGTGATTGAAGCGCCCTGTGAGCATGGCTCGGTGCAATGTTCCTGTGCGCGTGACGATCGCCTGCATTAATAAACTCTTTATCCCGGGTGACGTGGCGGGCGTTTTTGGGTGAAAACCAAACAGAACGAAGGGGAATATATATTATTAAAAGCGGTCATCGGGCATAGTTAATGGCAGACGCCGTTTACAACATTCACTCCCCACCTATCCCTATCGTCTGTCATGATCACTTAGCCGAAACGGTCATTTTCGATATAGGTCGCAGCAAGAGAAATGCACTATTCACGCGTGTAAAAGGGTTTAAACAATGCATATTTCCTCTTAAGAAAATTACGTAGCGTCTCTGCAGTACCTATATGTATTACGTACAATGCGCCCACCGATAATTGATAGCGAAAAATGTATTTTTTACGCAGGGAAAACACATCAGCAAACGTATATTATCAAAACTGAGTGGTATATATTTTGAGCAAATACCAATGGAATATCCATAAGCTTTGAGGAAAATTAAATCATTCACTCCCGATATTAAACAGAAACTACCTGATTTCATTTCCGCCAATAAATTCTCTGAGAATGTAGGGGAAAAATTCTATCTCAAATGCGTTTGTTTGGCATTATATGTATAACCCACTACATTCCTGGTCATCATAGAAACATATCCAAAACGAATGATTTATTGTGCCCTTGCATCACGTTTTGTGACCTCTATTAAATACCTTTGCCAGAGAACCGCTTATGACTGCCCACTATTGTCTTTGACCAATGCATTACCCTGATTAAATTCCAATTTTGTTTTTAATTTTAAACGAACTTAGTTACCTGATTAGAGTAATTTTATATTTCAACACAGTTTTCTCTTTAGCATTCCGTCAAGAGGTCCTGTTTTCCAGTTTCTAGAGTGAAAGAACATCTGACGATTTTATGTTTCGTCGTAAAGCTATCCTTCATGTATTTATGCTATTGCTAAAAGAATATAAATTTAATCGATATTTTGAATGCCCTTATCGAAATATAATTGGACAAAACAAACAATTATTGAATTTTAAAGTTTTAAATTCAGGGTTTCCTAAAGCCGGTTTTTATAGATTACGTCATGAGTAGTATCCGTTTTATATTGGAATCGAAATATTTTTTCCAAGTACAATTTAGATATAAATTATTGTAAAAATGGTCGGCTAATATTTTATCAATATAAACAAAATGCTCTAGTATGTAGATATTAGGCGTTGAGGTTGATGTGGTGCCAAATGTTTAGTATTTAGCTTCTTCTCCCTTTCCTGGGCTAATAAAATCAGGTGGCATAGACTGGTGAGGTGAAATATTGTAAATTTTACAAAAGTGAATCGATTTACACGAAATTAAACTCCCTTGAATTATAGAGATAGTCGAAGAGGGAGATCGACAACATCCATAAAGCTACACTTATATCCAAATTATGAAACAGATCGCCCCAACATGGTATATAAAGTCATATTAAGAACAATTATGTGCTTCTTTTCAATTCAGTAATGGTCGCATGTGAAGACTTTGACACAAACAGAAATTCCCAAATTGCTCCCTCGCGGGTACACTTGTGAGGTAGCCAGGTTTATACGGATGCGAACCGATCTCCTCAGATATTGAATCTAATATGGATATTTGGGGTCTCTATTTGTTGAAAAATATTTGAAAAACTTTGAAGGATATTAGGCGACAGTATTTTATACGTTGATATCAATTTTCATGAAAACATGCGTAAAATTCTCATTTCCTTAATAAATTGGAAAATTAACTTCTCAAATGGTTGGAATATATGGATCGCATTAACAAATTCGTCGTGCACAATTGAGATAAGCATATTCTTTCATTATTCACTATATCGTTATTTTCAGCGATTGAAACCAAAATCGAAGCAGTCGTACCCTAGAGTTGTAGGTAAGTACTCCTCATTACTTATGAGGATAATTATGACAAAGTTTTCTGTATGATTTCATAACACAGTTCCATAGATATTCAGTCCATGGACCAACATTAACTGCAATGTAAAGTATTCGGCTGAAAATTATTTAGACCAGAAAATGAGGACTTCTAACCGCTGCGCTTCAAAGACTTTTCTCCACAGGTATTTTTATCCCAACTTGAGTTTTTCCGCGTGGAGAACACTTCAAATATATTCCGTCCGCGGATAGGGAGTTCAACTGCGTGATTACTTGGCGTCTTTCATTAAAGATACTTCAATACCGACTTGGATTGCTCTCCACCCTTGGTCCATCACCGAACTATTCCAATACCAAGTTATCCTTTGCTTATCAGCAAAACTTAGATGTCCGTTGCCGTCCTTAATAACAGTTTTCAATCCTGCAGAAATGTCATAAGGTTAAGCTCAAAGTGAAAAGCCGTTCAAAATGGAATGAAGCATATAATATTGACAGACATGCCAACTCTCCCGATTTAAGCGGGAGACTCCCGATTTTTCCTTCTTACGTTCTTGATGAACTGTTCAAATTGTGTACTTAGCTTAACATGTTAATAAAGTGTGACATTCATTAAAAATTGGCAAAGTGTCATAAAGGGATTAAGGTGCCATGCAAATATTGTGGTAATTAAAAGTGATTACTTCGTGATACACTTCTAAAAATCTCCCGATTTTTCATTTTTGAAAGTTGGCATGTCCTCCCGATTTTTCATTTTTGAAAGTTGGCATGTCTGTATTGAATTTGTGAATACATTATTTATGTTTAAATCAGTCCTAATGTGAATGCGCAGTTTGTACGTCTGCTAATTATCATGACGGTGGTAATATTTTATAAGAGCTAATTACTCATGCTTTTCCGTTTGCGCCTGGACTTGGTAAAAGGAAAATTTCCGGTAAATATAATTTTTAGTCACGACAATAAGCGCAAGGCCAAATTTTAATTACCATCGGACTGTTTGGAACGAATTGCGAAAATACTTTGATGCCACGTGAGAGAATTAAGTGCACTGGACTCACTTATTTCCGATTCACCTTTAACATTTAAACATTTCCAATGCAGAGGACCCTTTATCCTGACTCGGTTTTGCCATAGAGGAAAAGTTAGAAGAGAAAAACCTTTCAGGCAAGGTAGCTAAGTGGCATTTATACCTTGCTCCATTTGGGTTTTAATAATGAATCTCAGTAATGATATGACAGCAGTGTTTCGGATCCCGGAATAGCATAAAAACATAAAGACATTAATTTGCAGAAAATTTCATCAAGCATTTTTTTCATCTCTTGTTTTATTATTGGTGTGGAAGTGAAGTGGGTAGAACGTTGGGCTGCTGACCGGAAGGTTTGGGCATGATTTCCCGTGACGCCTCTTGGTACCTTCAGCTTCATTCAAGCGGTGTGATTTTTTGAGTATGACATCTACGTGGGAAGCTACAAGCAAAACAGAGAAAATAACTGCCCTCTCCTACCCTGATGTGTGAATTTCACTTACTGTTGGGCTTAATATTAGATAAACTCTACCCTCACCTCTCAAGCACATACTTTCGGGTTGATAACTCGCATACTGTTTCATTATTTTGCTGCCAAAAAGATTACTAAATCCATGAAACATTTTTGATTTACGACCTAGAACGGCATATTGAATGTGCTCACATATTAGCCGGTAATTTGCTCATAAGTTCTATATCAAATGTTTGGTCCTGCTTATCAGTGTTCGAAGTTTGAAGGAGAAGCAGTTGTTATGTGGACTTACAAGATCGTGTAAATAACCCGAACGTCCTTGGTTTGAATGTCAGCACAGAAATAACTCTATTACATCGGTGAAAAAAAAATTAGCTCTGCATGGGATTTTTAGAAGAGGAAACGGGTATATTCAATCTATTTCCAAATGATTACGAAAGATTGAGGATTGAACTGCTCTCGGTAAACATTATGTATAAATATTTGATTTTACATCCTATGTAGTTTGCATACCATATTACTTAGTTGTACTTAGCGTTACTTGAACTCAATTTAATATGAATTGAAACACATTGTCTACTTGATTTTTCTAAAATTAACACTCTTTGACGACCCGTGCTTTGATATGAAACGACCTGATGATTATATTTAGTGCTCTGGAAGAATGTTTATTTAACTAAAATTTTATAGTTGGATCTATCTCAGGCATACAGTTTTAAAATTGTAAATGGAATGCAATGAGAAATTACAGCTCAGTTATTTACAGAATCGTTATTCATCACTTATTACTCCGACGGAAGAGTTTTATAATTGGTTACTTTTCTTCAAGCTGTATTGGTTTAAGCATTAGGAAAAGAATGCTCAATGTCTTCGGGAGGATTGTGTTAATATGAGATAATATTATTACAACTGGTGGTGATTCCGAGAACCTTCCAAACTACCCTCAAATATTACTCTAAAACTTGAATTGCTAGTGCAGGAGAGCGAAAAAGGCTAAACGCGTTTGATCTATGGTGTTATAGGAAGTTATTGGAAATTTGTAAAGCATGTAAGTAAGATCTTCAACAATAAAATCTTTAAAAACTGAGAAACATGTACTTTGAAAGTCCTTGAAACGAAAATTAGGTGAATAGATTTGCAAGCATTTGGAATCGTGGATTGGATAAAATCTATAATTGGGAGTGACATTCTAGGGAAAAACTGTAGGGGTTTACCTATCGAAATGAACGAAGTAAAAAATAGAAGGGGGTGGCCACTCATCTAATACAGTAATTTAGCAAACTACTAGTAGAAAATATAAATGTATGGGGGAATGCGATAGCTGCCAACCAGTTTAAGAACTGAGATCCAAAGAAGAAGAATTTTAATTGCGATTTTTGAAAGTACTCTTTGAATTAAGTACAAGAGTAAAAAAAATAATCTCTTAACCTATGCATCTGTTTGAATTATTTCCTGAATATTAATAGTAGGAATACAAGAACTAAAAATAGAAGAGGGGTCGAAAATATGTTGTACGAAATCTATTCATGCATATTGCTGTCATTTTGATATTGTGTATGTAGTATTTGAGATTTAATACTGATTTGTGTATAAAATTATGCTAATAATACATGTTAAAAGTTTATTTATTTTTACTCTCTCCTTATGAATGATAAAGTATTATTATCATAAAAAGATCAAGTCAGGAAATTGCATATAAAATATCTTTTTAGGTCCAATGACCACGTTTTCACAATTTTTCGAATGGCCTCTGCATGTGCGTATGTGTACCTGTGGATATGCAATAGGTTTTTGTGAACATGATAACAAACAATGTTAAACTGAGTGTTAAGAAATGTTATATTTGTCTTTACTAAGAGATACTGAACTTACGTATTAGATTTAAGCCCAAATCAACCCACTGGTAGTGGCGATTTCGTTCTTCTGAACAGCTGGTTTTAGTGACGTCGCCAAGAAAACTAAACAGTGTGTGAGACTTGAGAAATATTTTTCGACGACGTAGCCTTACCAAAATAACATCCAAATGGAGCAGGAAATCTATAGAACTATTTTTTATAAAATTTATATGACTTTCCTCTAATTACCGTTCTATCTCTCTCCCATTTATATTTTAGGATGAATCGGAAACCAGCACTTTTGTGTCCTTAACATCACACTTTTAACAATGACATTAATAATAATACACACAATTACAAACATCCAAGCCCTGAGGGGAAAAAACCACCTAGGCGGGAATCGAATCCGCTACCTCTGGCTAGGCAGGTGGAGACAGTACCCTGCCGCTATCGAAGTCGTTTAATATGTTACGATTCATTAGTGTGGAACATGAACAAGGTTACTGATTAAGAATCATACATTAGTACTCTATTAACTCTATTGGATTTCTGTTGATGCCTCTGAACACTTTCAGCTTTACCCAAGCTTTATGACTTTTCGGATACCAAATCTTCCTGGGAAAACATGCGGCACAGGGTAAAGAAATTTGCCTCCAACCCTGATGCGTGAATTTCACACGCTGTTGGGCTTAGTAATAGGTGGGCCTCACCATAGCTCATCCACCAACCAACGGGTTGATAACTGTCTTTGTATTACGCTTTTACGATTTATTGTAGCTCACACAACGAAGGAATGACAATTAGTTCATATGCGAAGTTTTAGTCTTTTTTTTGGCCCATAGGAATGTGGTAACCGTAAAATCCTCATTATTGTCCCGGCTCATTCATTCTCAGGCCGAACATCCTGATTCCTGAAGTCCACTCCACCTAGAAAGAAACAAGAATTCTAAAATAGCTTCGTGTTTAAGAATAAAATAAAACAGAAGATGATTTAGAAGCTATTACTTCATTTCGCCTTGCAGTAGCACAGAGAAAGCATTTGCATACTATATACCTGAGTTATGAATTAGGTTACCGAAAGTAGGTAATATTGTAATGATAGCTTAACCCCTGTGGTGGCGGGGTAACGATCTCGCCTGCCAACTCAGAGGTCGCGGGTTCGATTCCCTCCTAGTTGGTTTATGTAATTTTTATATTGTTATATCTTTGTTTAGAGTCCGACATAAAAGTGGAAGTGCTGTTTTCGGACTAGTGCAAGATAAATAAATATAACGTTGTAAAAACACACGAAGACAATTTACTGGAAACAATTTATTGTTACACTTCAAAGAACAAGTAACTAAACAATATATTAAACAATCTAATATTATGTTGCCTTTAACAGTCGGTTAAGGTTATGAAATCTCCTTTATGATATCAAGTTAAAGCGCCCATCTTATTTGGCGAATACATAATAACATTTGGATACCTTTTGTATGATGCTGTCAAACAGTGTGCATATTAACATGCTCTTTTTTATTTTACGGCTTTCTGTGTATACAAGTTAATAATTGAATATTGTTGAAGAATCTGAAATAATCGTTTGCTGACAAAGATTTTATTGTAAAGCGCTTCAAATAGTTGATATCAGTTAAAGTTCTCTTGATCCGTGATGACGCTTCGACACATGTTATGACGACACTTCAAACTCATTTTTTACCATTTTGATCTTTGAAATACCGAACTGGGAAAATGTGCTATGATAAAAATGACAGAGTAGAACATTGGATGTGTGCGTGCATCCTTGGTATTGCATCGGAAATAATTTCGCCGGTCAACTATTTACTTTATTCTCATATTGAAAAAACTATTGTCGCTGCGAGTGGCCACCTTGTCATTCATTTATTAAAAACCTTATCTGAGGTAAGGAATGAGTTAAGGAATAACATAAAAACAAAAAATATAAATTTTTAACGGAGAATCAGTTAATTATTTCCAGTTATTGAAGTACGTAACATAGCTGCCAGTTATTTTAGTATATAGTTTACATTTCTCAACAGAGACCTCCCCAGTACATAACGGTAACTACATTTAACAACTCATGAATTTAATTTGCTTTTTATGCATAAATAATTTTAATTTGAACTTTACCTCGATTAGATTTAGTTCGCGGTTTAAGTGGATTAATGAATTGAGGACTGTTAAGTGGAGCAAGAAAGAAAAGAGTGAATTATTAATACTGGAATACAGCTAAAATTAATTCAAATCTCCACCATTCTAAGTGGGGGTTATTAGTTAGACATAAGAATTAATTTAAAGTGGAAAATATTGTTCATCGCCTACCTAATTCATGAACTAATATTTATTGGAGTAATTTATTTCGAGTGCGTGCGTCTTAAGAGTCAATATGGGATAGTTTCAAGAAAAGTGCGTCGTCCGGAAGTGATTGATTATTCTGCAAACATCACTCGAAAAAATTCATTAATTTGAAAGATTTTATGCGCAATCACGATTCTCATTTTGACTTCGTACGACTTAGATGAAAGATTTTCCACAGGCCAATCTCTCTTTTCAATATCCTAAAATCTCAAGCATCATCGACGAAAGTAAGTTTTTGACGAAGATCAAATTAGTTCAGGTCGACGCATGAATTATTGATCGATTTTTCTCCCAACAGTCACTGCAGTGGGCTTTTGAAAGGTCCTAACAAGGAAAGGCTTTTACAAAAGTCTTTAAGA
Source organism: Hetaerina titia (assembly GCA_037158775.1). Lineage (NCBI taxonomy): Eukaryota > Metazoa > Arthropoda > Insecta > Odonata > Calopterygidae > Hetaerina > Hetaerina titia. The sequence goes on along the minus strand of CM073772.1, from coordinate 72,227,452 downwards.
CTCCCCAGCCTGCCTGTTGAATATCGCCATCATTTTTCTATTACTCACCTCTTGCACTTTATCGCGCGCGCAATCTCGATGTCTCTCTCCCACACCATCCATCTCATTCCCTTCACCCATTGTAGTAGCGTGCATGTGTGGTTTCGTGGATGTGTGCGTGTATGATGTGTAAAGGTTATTGGGAACACTTAGCCTCGCTTGGCTTTCGCGTGGATGGATTGCTGACCTATCGCACAGCCATCATTTATCATGGAGGATAGAGCGCGCGCCCCACTGCGAAGCGAGGGGAGATAAACCTCGGATCCCGCAGGTTGGCTTGCTCACTCACAAGGGGGGGTGCACCCGAAGGGTCACGGGGAGGTGTAGGAGGTTTGCTTTCCGATGTTGCGCTAAGGCGAACGGTGACAACGACGATAGGAGAAGCGAAAATCCTTCGAATCGCGAGCACTACCGGGCGTTCTGAGAGGAGATCCATTCCCCATCCGTTAGTGTCGATTTCAAATGCACGCACCACTCAACTCCATTTGCCGTTGCCGGAGGGCAAAATTCATTACACTCCCAGCTATTCCCGAAATCGTGTGCGTCTCCGGAAGTTCACGAGTAAACATTGTATCGGAAGTAAAAGAATTTGGTTTGCAATTTACAATTATGGCGAGACCTTTCGGAAGTAAAACCTGCGCGCATGAATGCAATGAAAGTTGAGTGGATGGGGCGTGACAAACAAAAGACAGAACATGAAAAATGAACACAATATTTGAAATTTTTGGTGGCGCAGCAACCTTCTTCAGCGGGAGAGAGGGTAGGATTGTGGGTTTGTTTCCCCTCTCCCGTCTCCGCTAAAAAAAGCTGGACAAACCAACAAAAATTACGAGTGCCATATAAGTTTCCATATTAATGTTTTTTATAAGCTTTACACGCGCCTTATAGGAGTGACCAGTGTGGAGGAAGCAAAAGAATTGTGCAAGTGACAGGGATTAATAATCACCAGCACTTGGTTTAGGCACTTAAAAAGACGTAGGTACACACAAAAAATTCCGGAGGATTCAAGAAGTTGTCAACTAGACTGTTATGTTTAGACAAAGATTTAGGAACAGCGGAATCAATTCGTACAGTTTCCCGATGGTGGATGTGGGCTCCGATCACAATTTTGTAATTATGAAATTTAACATACGATTCGAAAAAATAAAAGAGGGAAGATGGTTAAGGAAAGCGAGCGCAGAAGCATTGGTTAGATCGAAAAGGAAGGAGTGTCAGCAGGCTGTAGAGAAAATAGTGAGTAAGAAAAGAGAGTTGGGTACTATAAAGGAAAAATGGCAGCATATTAAAAAGGTACATCGGAAGCCACAGAAGAAACTGTGGGATTATTAAATAGGAATCCTATCCTTGTCTAACAAAGTCTTCACTCTTGCAAGATTTTCGCCAAATTTTTGTGGTCGACGGACATCCTGAACGCTGGGTGTCTTCAACTTCTACTCTATCCTCCCGAAACAACTAGTGCCAATCAAAAACACCAGATTTGCCCATTGCGTTATCAACATAAGCTGCCTTGAGCATGTTATGAGTCTCCTTCCCGATTTTACCCACTTTCACGCAACATTTGATGGCGTAGTGCTGTTCCAATAACTGTTTCATGGCGGAGCGTAACGAGGTGACGTTATAGAGGTTTCGCAAACGAACGGTCCGCACTTCGCAAAGGATGGAAGCAAACTACTACCAGTCTCTAGCCTTTCCTGAGACTCCTTTCCCTCTAATCGAGACAGAGAGACCGCCATCCATCCGTCTATCCGGGAAAAATAAGTCCTACTGCCTTTGGGACAGACCTTGTTGGAGGCTTTTGAAATGTGGCCGTGGAGAAGAATGTAGAAGGTGAAATGGACCGAAAGAAAAACAAATGAGGAAGTACTGGAGGTGGTGGGTGAGGAGAGGGGTTTGTTGAGAGAAATCCTATGGAGGCAGGAAAGATGGATGAAAGGCATATTGAGCGGTAGTGGGATGTTAAAGAAGGTAATAGGGGGCAGATTATTAGGCAAACGAAGAAAGGGCAGGAACGGGATAGGGATGTTGGACGGGATGAAGGGAGGAAAGAAGTACACAGAGATGAAGAGGGACCTGATGTAGTTTAGGTTGCTGGATTGGGTTTTATTTGGAGTTACAAAATATTTATTTGATAGTTATGTCCATCCAAAAACCTACCTTAACCGGTATATTACCTAATAATAATGTATGAATAATTTTGTAAAACAGGAACCCGCTTCCAGTTTTTCTTTCAAATGTCCTAACTATAAGCACATTTATATATTGACCAAGACAGGTAATTTTTCTAGTGCCATTTCAATTTTTTGCTTGAGCTTTGGAAATGCTTACGGCTCGTGGCATGCTGAACAGCTGTTTCACATTAGGCATTAATTTGCGCGTTATAATTTGAATAATATGCTAAGCGTATCAATAGAATTTTCTTTTTAATAAATAGGAAATTCAGTTAATTTCAAATCTGGCGTAAAATCCACTCATCTAAGCCCTATTGTTTGATCAATGTAAAGTGTATTCTTTTTCCTTCCTTTTGTTCTGATCTAATCCAGTAATAATATTTTCTGTCCAATGTGAAAAAACTCATCCATAGAAATTTTTTTTCAACAGAAGCAAATTTAGGTGAACTCAACGTGCTTCAATTGCAAACGACTGCTTTGAAATCCTCAATTCAATGAAACTTTTACCATATATGCATTACAAACTAACAATATAATTTCAGAATTAAATTTTTGTGCACCGTATTATTTGAAAAACATGTACTATATCTTAATAGGACAGTCCTCGTATTAGGCAAGAATATTTGATAAGGCTTGAGTTCATTCCAACTAGAGGCTTAAAAACCTGATTCCAACTTAAAGTCGCGTATTATTAATCAAATTAGATGGTTCTCAGACATTCATTCCTGTCCATTCAAATTCCTGAGGTTCAAACCTAAACAAATTGATTACCGAAATAATGACTGATTTTTCTTTAGTAAATTCTACCACCATTTTTGATTAATCATGATAATAAGTGTTAGTTTATCTGTTATTTACAAAATGGTAGAATTCCCAATACCTATTGTGTACCTATTCCAAAATTATTTAAATGTTTTTTAAATTTTAACATAATTTCTCTGTTATAGTTACTTCACAAAGAAGCCTTGATATTATTTAATCCACGTGATCATCTGTATCATACATTTACTTATATTCAGGTGAAGTCAGTATATGAATTCCACAGTATGTCAATGACCACATAATGCGTACTCAACAGTTTAAACTCAATGGAAAGACAATAAATAGTTTGGTTAAAAATAATTGTCTTTGCAATAGCTTATTATGCCCGTTGGAATGCATTTGATTGAGATCATAGTGTTTTAAAATAATGTCATTACGTTCATGTTGTAAATCACCCAATTCTTTTAATTAACAATTTCCTCTGTGCATACTTATAATTTGGATATTTTTCGGCGATTTAAAATCCATTTCTTTAAAATTTCGTTTTCATACGATCTAAGTAAAAATTAACATGGATTCATGCAAATTTAATGCTCCATTCGGTATTGAATATTACACTTCGATCGTGTTGCACCATTTCGGAAACATTTTGTAATCTACTGATATTTTTTTATTATTTATATTCTTTTGCGATGAAAATAACATTAATTCCTCAATTGACTATAATCAAGTTTAATATTTTCCTGCTTCGCATCACACGGGTCAAATTGCATTGCACAGTTGGCCGGAAATACATGTATAAAGCCTAAGTTCGATTTGAGGGAACAGAAATAGTTCGCTTTGAAAAACTTTTAGCTACTGTTAGGTAGGATGGATAGTTTTGTATTGATCATGGTCAAAATTACTATATCGTAAAATGTTTTCGTTGAACTGCTCTCGCAAGATGTCAACTATTCCAATTACCGCGCCAATTTGACCTCGCAAGGCTCGGGTGGCTTAAATCAACATAGCTTTTTTGATCGAGTGCTTTTATAATATGTTTAGAAATAATCTATTTCGTAATTACGCGGTGTACTTCGGCGTTAAATTTCAGTTGTGGGCTGGTAGGGATTCATAGATTACGATTATCCATGCATGTAAAAAATCGGAGCACCGTATTTTGCTCTGGAGTTGGCTGCAAAGTAACGATTGCCAGGGAGAAAGGGCCGAGTCACGTTTACTAATTGGTCTCTTTTTGAGAGCATTGATTACTTGCGCTTTAAAATTTTTCATGAAAATATCTCTTTAAAACAACGCTCTACCAATGCTATGCAATGCTTATGACCTGAATATAAGAAAAAAAATGATATGGAAGTTGCGACCAGGCTTTTTACATGAACGGCTGCATATAGCGACCATTTTATGTTTGAAAAGGGAATTTTTTCAAAGCTGTAACGACATATTTCATCCATTTAAAAATGATACTCCATAATATAGTCTAGTTAAAAGTAGCTCCAGGTTCAGACCCTTCTGGTATAGGCATAGAGCAGTCTTAGTAGGTTCTTTTTGCTTCGCATAAAATGTAATTATCGATAGGAAAATGTAGAATGATTTTCGATATAGAACGAGATTGATGGCATTGAAAGAGAATATTGGTTTTTTTCTCGCAAATGTCAAGGAGATTGAAAAGTCTTGATCCCGTAAAAATTTTTCGGTCAAATTTTCATGCGATTGCGGGTAAGCTGGGAGGCAAACCTTCACCTTCATTTCGGTTAATTTTGTACGTACCTTTCATTCCGAAGTATATTATAATGTTTTTTTTTTTAGGTAATCTACCGGTTAAGGTAGGTTTTTGGATGGACCCAACTATCAAATAAATATTTTGTGACTCCCCACCTAGCAAACTAATCTATATCAGGTCCCTTTTCATCTCGGTGTACTTCTTTCCTCCCTTCATCTCGTCCAACATCCCTATCCTGTTCCTACCCTTACCTCGCTTGCCCAACATTCTTCCCTCTATTACCCTCTTCAACATTCCACTACCGCTCAATACGCCCTTCATCCATTTTTCCTGCCTCCATAGGATTTCTCTCAACAAACCCCTCTCCTCCCCCACCATCTCTAGTACTTCCTCATTTGTTTTCCTTTCGGTCCATTTCACCTTTTCCATTCTTCTCCACACCCACATTTCAAAAGCCTCCAATCTACGTCTATCCTCCTGCTTCAGCGACCACGTTTCCGCGCCGTACATAGCTACGCTCCATATCAGAGTTTTTACGAGTCTTGTCTTAACATCCCTACTCAACGTCCCCGTCATCAACTCCCTACTCCTTGAGAAAGCCTCCTTGCCTAACGCAATTCTTCTCCTTACGTCCCTACCACTTTGACCGTGTTGGTCCAAAACACTTCCGAGATATGTAAACTGTTCTACCTGATCTATTTTTTCCCCGCCTATTTTAATATTTAGCTTAGCCTTTTTCTTTCTGGAAAATCGCATAACCTTTGTTTTATTAATATTTATTCTCATCCCATATTTATCGCACTGAACCTCCAATTCACTCAACAATGCTTGCAACCCCTTGGCTGACTGAGCAACTAATGCTTGGTCATCAGCAAACCTAACCGATTTTACGAATTCCCCTCCGACTTTCATTCCTACCTCCAGTTCTTCCCATGCCTCTTTAATCATTTCCTCTACATATACGTTGAACAGTACCGGTGACAATGGGCAACCCTGCCTTACACCTCTTCCTAACACTGCCCATCCGGACTCTCCGTTCCCCACTCGCACCTGAGCAGTCTGAGACATGTACAGGTTGCGGATCAGTCTCCTGTCCCTCCAATCCATTCCTATTTTCTGCAATACACGCATTAATTTTTCCCAATTCACTCTATCAAATGCTTTTTCGAAATCTACAAAACAGGCAAAAACGTCCTGATTGTATTCTATATTCCTCTCGACTAGTGATCTCATTACTGCAATGGCATCGCGCGTACCTCTTCCTTTCCTGAACCCAAACTGATCATCCCCTAAGTAATCATTTGCCTTACTCTCTATCCTTTTGTTGATGATCCTGAGAATAACTTTATCTGCGTGGGATATCAAACTTATTGTTCTGTAATCCTCACATGACGAAGCCTTTGCCTTTTTTGGAATAGGAACTAACACCGATCTCACAAAATCTTCCGGCCAGATTCCTTCCTCATAGATACTACGAATCAGTCCATATATGGCCTTCTTCCCACCTTTCCCTAACCATTTCAACATTTCTACAGGAATATTGTCCAGCCCCACAGCCTTATTTGCTTTCATCTCCTTTAATGCCCTTTCTATTTCATCGTCGAGTATGCCTGGACCTAAGCTATCTTCTTCTACGTCATGTTCCTTTTCTATGTCTAACCTTGTCGGCCTAAGTTCTTTACCATACAGTGTTTCTATATATTCCTTCCATCTCTCTTGGATTTTTCCTGGTTCAACTATTATCTTACCCCATTTATCTTTAACTGTTAGCACAGATCTTGCCTTCTTACTTCCCGATAATAACTTAACCTTGCTGTATAGAGCACCAATTTCACCCTTCTTCTGTAAACTTTCCATATCCTCGCATTGCGTTTTCCACCATTCTTCTTTTGCTTTATTTGTGGCCCTTCTCAATTTATTGTTTAACTCTTTGTACTTCATTTTGCCTAACTCTGTGTTTACATTTTTCCATATTCTTCTCTCATCCATCTTTGCAATCATCTCATCCGTTACCCATGGTTTCCTTATCCTTTTCCCGTTAACGGTTCCTATAGTGTCTTTAGCGGCTTCCAATATCCCTTTCTTGATACATTCCCATTTTTCTTCGATAGTACTAAGTTCTTTACCGCCATCCATCATTTTCTCTACAGCCTCCTGATACTCCTTCCTCGTTAATTCATTTACTGCTTCTAAATTCCATTTTTTAGCCCGCCGCCCTTGCCTTATCTTCTTGAAACGAACATTACATTTCATAACAACTAAATTGTGGTCAGAGTCCGCATCCGCTCCTGGGAAACTGTGCGAATTTATCACACTGTTCCTAAACCTGTGCCTAACCATAATATAATCTAACTGATACCTTTCTGAGTCACCTGGCATTTTCCATGTATACCTACGCCTTTTGTGGTGTCTAAACCATGTGTTAGTGATGACTAACCCCTGTCTCCTGCAGAATTCAATTGCTTTCTCCCCGCGTTCATTCCTCGTGCCTAACCCATAGTCCCCCACCTCACCACCATCTCTATCTTCGCCTACCGTCGCATTCCAATCCCCCATCACTATCAAATGTTTCCCTGCAGGAACACTCGCGATGATATCCTCTAACTCATCATACATCCTATCGACTTCTTCCTCCTTGTGGTTGCTCGGTGGCATGTATACCTGAATAATGACCAAGTTCGTCGGCTCTGCTTTAATCTCTACGAGTAAAATTCTATCTGTCGCTTGCTCTATGTTGACTACGCTTCTTCCTACCCCTTTATTTAAAATTACGGCAACCCCTCGTTGGCTCTCGTCCCCGTCGCTGTATATTACTCTATAATTTTCACTCCAGTGATCCCCGCTATCCTTCCATCTCACCTCGCAGAGGCCTAAAACATCTATGTTACCTCTTTCCATCTCTCGCTTAATATTTTCTAATTTGCCTCTCCTCAACATTGTCCTGACGTTCCAGGTTCCTATTCTAACTACTTTCGTCTTCTTCTGCATCTTCTGTCCTGCTGCTGTTATTTCTCCCCCGCAAGGATTTCGTGGGATGACGACCGCGGAAGCCTTGCCTCCCCCGCTGCCGGGCACGACACACGGCCCCTTGGGCCGAGTCCCGCAGTTGCCAGGACTCAATTTCTGTTTTGCGTCCATCATATTTTCTTGGGAATGATAATTGAGGTGGTTTCCCGTTGCCTTCCTCAATAGTGTTTTTAACGTGACACCATCACTTAATGGCCGCCCCACTGGGGTCAGACGCCATTGCAGCCGCCTCACTGAGGAACAGACGCTGCGTGGACTACCTTTCGTCTGGCTCCTAACCTTCGACCTATCTGGCATGGGTGACCCTTCCAGGAGTAATTATTATTACTCCCGCCAGCGCAGCTCTAGGGGTCATCGGAACACACAAGCCCTTCCACCACGACAAGGTTGTAGTCCATGGGAGGGGATATTATAATATAATTTTCTAAATCCAATTTAAGATACGGAAATCAAAATAATTGCCGTTTTTAGCATATTATCGAACCCACTCGGGAATCGAACGGTGTGAAAAATATAAAACGCTGTGGTAAATAAAAGAAAAACAATTCTGAGAGACGATTCTTGGGAATGAGCTGGCAATTCATTATCCACCTCTTTAACTGGTATCGAAAAATTATCCGATCGTGAGCAGAGTCTCTTCGGAAAATAAAAATTATGGAAAAGACAGTTCGTGAATAATTTATAGGCCTAAAATGCGGAGATTTCCGTAGCTTCAACATGGAGGGGTTTTGGGAATGAAGTGCTCTTTTAAAACTGATTCATACGCCGTTTATATTTGTCTGTTATTGGCATTTCGGTAAAGAGCATTCATTGTGAATGATTAATGAACATATCAATCTTGTTTTGTGGTTAAATTGTTTTTCGGATATATTTTTTTTCCATATGGTGTTATAGTAATTGCTGCGAAAAGAATAGGTAGGTAGTATCAGACCTATCTAAGCACTACCAAGTCGAAAGAATAGATACCTCATCATTTCATCCATTAAATTCGGAAATAATATTTGTCATTGTGAATTGCTTGAAAACAGTTTTGACATTAAGAACGGAATATGATTGGGGAATACCTTAAGGTATCTTCTGTTTATAAGGTTTTCTCAATTTATTATAATGAGGTGGTGGTTCAATGTGGTGCGTCATAATACAATGGGGATGCACCGTATTACGCAAGACAAGGTGTAATAAATCAGATCTGAATGATCTAATGAATGAACTAATAATTTCTGCAACGTACTCGTATATGAAAATGTATTTGTATTTATAATGATTCAATACCTTTCTGGCTCTTTTTTTTCACATTCCTTTACATTAATTTGTGTGTTGGACTACGTCATCGAAATTGGACACTACTTTTTCGAATATTTCACTAAAAGTGCAGATTTAATCATTTTTGAATTCTTTGTCACGTTTCCTAGTTAGAAAGTATCCCTGAGAGATGCAGATAGTTTTTCATGGATAGAAATTACGTTATTCAAATTTATTTGTGTTCCTCTGTTAATTTACAACTCTACCAGTTTCCTATTTCGATCATTAGCACAATTTCCAGTGTGTTCGCTGATCACTGAAGGTGGGGATGTTGCGTGGGCGTTAGAACTTTTAACCATCGGTTTAACTCGGGTACAAATCACGCTCGAACTGTACGATTTTCTACTTGCTGCAATACTTATTGGGAACCGGTTGTTACATTTTGAGCAGAGGTGTCTCCCTAACATGATGTGCGAATTTCACACCTCATCCTTCCTCAATCTCAAGAGAAGAATGATCAACAATTTTAAAGGGTTTCTGAACCTCAGTATGAATGATAATTATTTTATGGTGCAGGGCTTCCCATACGCCCAACGGCAACCCTCACCTGCAAATACGAGTAACTTGAACTCACCCGTGTTTTCTACTTCAATATGTTCCATGCATAAAATTTTCTTCGACTGTCTATTTTCTTTAATAATATTTCCAGGTCGGAAATCTGATGCATTCCACACGCTCTCTAACATCGAGTTTATTTGAATAGCTTTCTAACATGCCCTGCTGCTAGCATTCCGTGAGAGTAACAAAAATACGACGGTGCATTTTAAGGTGGTTTGAAATCGTCCAGGGCCGGAAATTGGCAGAATCAGAGTGAAGTAATTGCGACGACGTGCCGAGGCCCATCGGAGTGACGTGCTCTGGGTTGCGTCGGTCTTTGGAGATAGCGGAATATTTGTGACGCCGAGTCGCTATCGCAGCGTAAACAAATTGGCGTCGTGATTTCGGCTCACAGGGGACACAACACCCCAACATCCGTAGTAATTTTGCGCGAGAGCCCGCGGGGACCTAGCGAATAGGAACAATAGTCTTTGGCCCCTAGATAATCGGATAAATGTTCGAGTTATTATTGGTCGTCGTCTGCTCCTGAATCAGGTTCAGCAGCCATTTACTCCTTTCTTCCAACTGCCGCCTTGCCTCTGACATTTCTTTTATTTCACTACAGTGTATTCCTTTTAGCAAGCCATCCAGTATCTCGATTCGTCCTTTCTCTTTTTCAACCGCGCCTTCAACTGCGTCCTTGAAAAAAAATTGTCACCTCGAAACACATGGCCTATCAGGTTTGCTCCTCTCTTCCTTATTGTACCCAGTAGCGCCCATTTTTTCCTTTCAAAACTTCCACATTTTTCATCTTATCTTTATAATTGTACTTCAAAATTCGCCTCCGCATCCATATCTTAAAAGCTTCAATCCTCAATGGTGTCGTTTCTTCATCACATGGAAACACTCGCCATAATAAACACAAATCTCGACTTTAAATCCAAATCTCAATGTTCGAGTATAATCTAAGAAATAGATCGATACATTTTGATGTTGAAATGAGAAATATTTTCAAGTAATTAGTTTTGAAAAATTTCAAGAAACTGTAATAGTAACTTTAACGGAGTCACCCGCCATGTGTGCATTATAATGCAACCATTTCAGAGAGTAAAAATCATTCGCCTTGACCGGGATATCACTCGGCCGGATATCGAAGGATCCGGGTTCGTATCCCGGTCAAGGCGAATGATTTTTACTCTCTGAAATGGTTGCATTATAATTAGTTTTGTTCATTTGTCATTGCTGAAATTTGACTGTCCAGGGGACTCAAAATATTGATTTTCTGAGCGCGAGTTTAACAATATACTATATGTTAAGTGAAAGAGGCGTCAATTTAGCTTAAAATTTATTCAAGCACATTGGAATACGTATTAGAATCCGTGTATGAAAAATAGAAGCTAGGGGAGAAAAATATAAGCGGAGAGACGATAATGAAATTAAAGTTTTGAAATTTAGACATCGAATGAAATATCTACCATATACTTAAAATGCATTACGTTGGAATCAATAATTACTCTCATGAGATTTGTATAAATGCACAGTGTTTTGATGGCTAAATTGCTAAAATGTTTTATTTTTAATCTTTTCATGCTTGTGTTTAAGCGACATTAAAATTCTACTGATTTTTGGGCTTTACTAGCGCGTACGCCTGGACCTATACTTAAAGTTCATTTTTCTGACTTATGATCGAAATGTTTTCATGATTTAATCGGGAAAGATTTTTTGTTAGGGTGCGAAATCGTCATACAAATATATGTTATATAATTTTATTTTTAATCTCAAAATTTTGGGCGAAAAATCACGAAATTGATGAAGTACTTGAAATCTTCCTTCGGACAAGAGTGTATAAATACATAAGGAGGAGGGGTCGCTGAATGAAAATGTGGTGAGGGCACGTAACATTTTTTGAAAATAATATTGCATTTAAAAGAAAACTTGGTGATTGATCTGTGTCGAAGAAAGTAACAAATACCATTAAGAACTTTATCTCCCCCCTAGAACCATAGTGTAAGCGACTTACCATCTACAAGCGTCGTATTTCCATTTGAAGAAGAGCATAACGATGACTTTGGCACGGGCAGTAACCATCAACCCTAATCTGTGTACATATTTGTTTTCGGCGATTCTCAATTATGATTTGGAAAATTTACGCGAAGTGTCTGAAACACAGACTATTTTGGACATCATTGCAGTCCAAGATTACAAAATGGGGAAATTGGGGGTCCTGGGTAACAAATGTCCCACACAGTCTTATATTCTGTCTTAAGAAGTTTAGAAATGACTTTCCACTTCATTCAATGCCAAACCCGATATCCATCATCTTGGTTTCATTTCAGTGTCTGACAAGATAAGTGGAAGAAGAGTCGTAAGAGTGGATGTGCCGGCATAAGGGGTGGGTACTTGAACTAGACGTTAACGGTCGGGAAGAGGCTTTTAGGACATTATTGCCGCTTTCATCGGCCCTTACCGAGACATTTACTGTTTGGGATATCCAGAGATTAGGCCGAATAGTTTTTACTTTTATTTAGTACCCTGGGAGCTACCACTAGGGTAATTGGCAGGGAGTGATTACACGCTAGACTACCCTTAACCTTGAACACTTTTCCCTCCTATCGCGGTCGGATGAGCATTAATTAATTCTGATTCCTTATCGTTCTTGGGAAAACGTACATCTTAAATCTATCTGCTCTGCCCTTAATCTCTCAAATTTTATTGACTTGAACTCTCCGAGCGAAATACGATGGGGCAATATTATATTTTCAAAATCACTGCTAAAGAGACATCCTTCCAATTTATGCAAGAGATTTAATCTGTAGTTTAACTTTCACTCCGTGAGTGATTCCCAACCTAGCTCCTCTAATAATTTTGATATGCTACTCAATTTGTCATTAGAACGTTTTACAAATTCTGCTCATCTAAGCTGCACGCGAATCAATTTGGTAATCAATCCTACTTCGTAAGGATCCCATATACTTGTAAAAATATTTTTAATATATACCCTGCTAGCCACCGCCCGCATTGCCACACACTCTGGCGGTAGCATGGAGGATATATACGACCTCGTAAAAGGGGGTCTTAAAAGTTTCCGACCTAACAAAGATACAAGACATTTTTTCTGAAATTTTCTGAACTTTTTTTGAAATTTTCTGAGTCGGAAACTTTTCAGACCACCCACGTATAAATAAATAAACCATATTCTAAATGAAGTCTAACGAGTGAAATATTGCATTTATCCTTAACCTTTTCATCACATTTCTCCAACATTCTTCTAAAAAGTCGTATTTTTTTGTTAGCTTGTCCACATATTCCCCGTATACGTTTCACCCAGGAGAGATCGTGAGTGAAAGTATTGAATCGAGTCTACACCCTCTATTTCGGTGTTGCTGATGAAGTAGTCGTTCGGATGGGAATTTCATAATATATCTGCGCATTCGTCAATAGTGAATTAAAGTGCTAAGGTTTCCTATTTTTTATCACTGAAACATGCTTCACATGGATTACTGTCATTCAATTTATTTGAATTTGACGGGAATACTGACACGAAACGCGTATTCGTATTCAGTTCGGCTAATCCAGAGAGATCTATTTGGGAGTAAAGAATTGAAGGCACTTTGCGAGCTACATGAATCACGTGAACAATGCAGGGTGGAGTCGTTTTTTTCCGACGCTTGTATTCCTAATGAGAGCAATTTAGGCAATGAAGATGAGTGGGAATCGCTGGAACTTGAATCAGATGGCGTCGCTGATAGATGCCTCCTGGGAAGAAACCTGCTTCTGCAGAAACACTTTTGGGGACCCTAATTATGGGCGGTTCACTCATTTATTCACCCCGATAGGAGAAGGGGTCTGATATCGTTAGGCGACGTTAGACTAGAGGGATGGGTGGGTTGTTGACTGTATGATATTACACGAAAAACTGAACTTTGCATGACAAACACGGAAGAATGGTATTCCCAACTGAAAATATAACTTTCATGATTCTTTGGTTATAAATATCTATAGTTAAAAGTTGTTCAAAGTATTGGCTCATATAAAAAAACAAAACTGGAAGAAAGTGCCTAGTATAACGTTTTTTGTTCAGAGTCTACCTGAGGTATTTTTTCGTTACTCCTAGCGGAATGTCCTTCCTGTGCCTTTCTGGAAGTTATCCTTTTTCACATTAGACTCCAGGCAAAAATAAGCAAATATCATGGATTTTTTTTATTTTTGAGGTTCAAAACAAAAAAAAATTTACTTAAAGAACAATAGCACCTACATTACAGCCGAGTAATATAATATAGTATTACCAATAGTGCTTAAACTATATAACTGCAAATTCACCAAAGATTGGAATTTTATGAGTTGGGAATTATTGAGATTTTTGTTACCATTTTGTTCGAAGTATTAGATATCCGTGAAGGAAGGGAATCTTTTTTCGCTTTTTTAATCTCGAAAGTATCGGATGTAACCGTCAGGGAGGAGGCTCGGTCGGCTGCTCTCAACTCTTCCTAAGTTCGGGAGTTGCTGAGAGTGAAACTCGTTTCTTTCTCCATTTGCAGCGACGGTGTTGGAAACAAGGCTACTAACGATTAGATTAGCAATTGGTCCTGTAGACATATAGATAATCACCTTTATTTTCGGGCGAGATTAAGACTACGCAGTCCCTTTTACCACCTAATCCCTTTTTAGAGTAAAACGGACTCTATGGACAGTTCCTTGTCACTTAAAGCCTCTCCGCAGGTTCTTGTAGACGAATTTTTCCAGGAGTCTTATTTGTTTAAGTCAAACGTAAATGACAAAATTTATCTTTTAAAATCGGAATTCGATTCGAAATTTAAAAACTGTCTTAGATTTTCTCTAACGCAAATTCTCGTCAAAGTTTGAAGCGGAGATACGATGTCTCACAATAATGTTACCCGAACTACAAAAAAAAACGGGTAGCCAAGAGCATAAACCTACTTTCAACAATGAAAACAACAAAAAAAAAATCCACAGATGAAGATAAAGGCTGAAATTTTTTTCGTGTACATTTTGTATTGATAAAGGTGGGAATAAAATTCGTACCGAACGTTTTAATTCGAAAGTTAATGACATTTTAGGAAATCTTTATTGAAATATCTATAATACATGTACATAGAGTTGCTGATTTTTAGTTAATCCCAAAGGGTTATATATCGTTTCGACCATAAAAAATTAAATTTTCTTCAATTTGGCGCTCAAGTCAGCCCTATATCAGAGCCTTCTGCAGGACACCTACGCGCCATCGTTCTGATAATATTCATCATCACTAAGACAATGGTGTTACTATCTTAGACTCTTCAATCCTTCAAAGATTTTAAATTCTTCAGAAGAGAAGCGCCACCTTCATTCCAATTTCGTATGAGGGACTACCGTGTAAGGCGAGACCCAGCAAAGTTGACGGAGATGTATGCGTAGGCGGTAAAATAAAATTGAAAAAATCAATATTGATTGAATTTGCTTCATTTATTTTGTTTTTTAATGACGGTATAATGATTTAGGAGTTTGAGAGGAAATTTTGTATTGTTTGACGCCAAGAGATCGGAGTTGGACAAAATGATTGTGTATTGAGCACGGTTTGAGGAAAACGATTAACAACAAACAAACTTTAAATTTGAATTGGTAAGAAGTTCGAATCATTGGAGGTGTCTCTTTTCCAACTTAGTATTGACTTGAGGAGTATATAGTGTTTGATTCGATCTAACCTGAAACTATTGTTGAGAGATATGGAGTGACTTAGAGCAATCATAGTCTCTCAAGCTTCTTCTCATGAAAATGTTTGATTTTTATTATGCGAGGGTTCAAATAAAAGGTCACCCAATTTTTTTATCGGAATTGGAAGTTAGTAGGCCAATGCGGTTGATCTGGAACTACTTGAGCTTCCTTTATAAATCTGTAACCGTACACAGAGTTTGTATAGCTATCACTAGATTGAGAATCGTTTTCAATATTTTAAAGTGGCTTCATTTAGAGGGCTAGATCAGCGTATAATTCGGTTTCTCGTCTTGAGTGGGTTAAAATTCCTTGAAATATATCGTAAATTAAATGAGGAATATAGTGAGGTGAAAAAAACTATACATATTTGTGGGATTGATAGCTCAAAGAAGGCCGTACTTCGTGAGGCAATGGACCATCGAATCCTTATATTAGGAGTTGGAACTTTCTGGTATAAGCAGTTCCTTAGAAAACATTTAGGATTACCTAGAACTTGTATAAAATGAATTCCAACTTAGTACAGACTGAAGCGAAAAAATAGCGTAGGATTTAATTGAATTTGAAATTAGCGTTCAAGGATCTTGATTGAATTGTAAATACCATGTTGTATCAGGTGTCACTTTGTGAAAATACTCGATTATATGTATAATAAAATGACGAACCAAGGACCATAATTGTTTCAATGCTGTTGGAATAATGATCGGTGAAAGAAATTTAGCATGAAAATTGAAGTGTTTAAATTATCACAGTGCCGTATCCATTAGTTTAACCCTTATTTTGGATCACTGAAAACAAACAAGTAGGCATGACGATGGAAGCAAGGGCTGCACACAAATTACGGTCAGTTAAAACGTTTTTCAAACAATGAAAAACGAATCATCTCATTATAAAACCATTGATCCTTCTTTTACGATGACAAACCTACTTCGACGAAGTTTTGTCATCGGCGATGCAGATAATATTTACAGGTATAGAACCACCGTTCATCGCGTTTAGACTTGTTCGTTTTGTCATAAACTTAGAGCATTATCAATGTGAACGAATAGTAATAGCCCAGTACGTAATCTGAAGTTTCGCTGTATTCGTCGTCAAATGCTTAATATTTACCATTACTTAAAACAAAAGAAAGTAGATGTAGTTAATTAGACTTTAATATTATTTCGTAAATTAGACGCTGATATTTTTCTATAAATCGAATTTCGCGTTGCTGAGGTGTCGGCGGCTGGGTTGTGTTTACCAGACTCACCAAGTCCAAGGTCCCCTTTCTCTACGGGTGGGCATTATGCCGTGGACGGGGCTCACTTCCAATCCCATTTCATGCGACCGTAGCATTTCAAGCCACCACCGCCGATGATGTTTGCGACAGCGCCGCGGCAATCCGAAAACGTCGGCGGCAGCATTGTCGCGTTGAAATTTGTCGTGGGCGGGACGAGGCGCGGAGGTCACGTCCCGTCATCCCCTCGCCGTGAAGCGGTAACCAACGGCAAAACGTATTCAATGTCAGCAACATACCCGGAGCATTCTGATTTCCCAAGTTCCCCGAAGCCCAAGCAGAAAAAAATAGATCCCTCGAGTGCTAGGCCCCCAGCGATGCGACTGGGGTCACCACCATTACAATGGTTGCGCACGCGCAGTAGAGAGTCATGTTGCCTGTTCAAACTGGAAAGTAGCTCTGGTTTTGTTGAGTTTGGTCTCGCTTTTAATAGCTAGGTCGTACTGTAATTACATTGGTAAATATTATTCGATCAAAAGCTGTGCACAAATTGGCTTGGTGGTTCTTTATGTGCATAGCAATAATTTAAAAAACCTTTGGTATTGCAATGGATATTAAACTATTTTTTATGAATTTTGGTATTATTCGATGACTGATGGTAATTTTTCTTGTTTATAACAATTCTTTACTATGCTCTTTGTTTGTATGCCAATGAACGTTGAATTTACAGTTTTATTTTATCACGCTTGGCGAAAGTGGCTAGGTGAACGACAGTTACTGCTGGTATTTAGTGGCTGTTTGGTACCAATTTGTATGTGAAATGATTTAATATATTTCATATAATCTTCCTTAGTTAACTAACACTTATATGATTCAATTGAAAGTGATGCGGCCATTGGATAAGGTTTTCAACATTGATGTCATCAATCGTGTTATATTACGAGCATAAAAAAGGAAGGTACAGTATATAGTATTCTATTTTGAGTGGATAGTTATAGGTTCTGTATCCATCTCCATTGGAGATGAATTTCTAGGTCTCATTTTTCACATTGAGTGGAATGGTCAGTACCCATCATCATAACTCGCGGAGCATCACAAAGAAAATCTCACTATGCGTATATTCGGTAATGGAAAACGCATACAATATCAGTTTAAACTCGGGTTTCTCAGTCGCTATTTAATTTAACTAAGAATTGCGATTTCGAGAAGATTTCTTTCATCGTCTCCTTCCTTGCTGGCCGAGATCAAATCAGCCTATTCGTCGTTTGCTGGGATCCATGCAAAAGTTACTTCCAAAAGTAACAGTTAGTGAGTTTTAGACCGCACAATGATTTTCCTTAAAGTTTTTATTATTATGTGCAATTTACAAAGATTTACCGAATGACAAAATCGTATGAAAACGTATTAATATTCCTTTTTTTGTGCCTTTTAATCTGCGGGACTTTGAATATGTTTCGGACTTATTGCTATTGAATCCAACCCGCACACTGACATTCCCGAAGGGCTATGCCAGGCCGCATGGTTAGCAGCGTCGGATCAAGCCCTCGGGCCGCAGGTTGGGAGCAACCGCAGTCTTCGCTACGGGAGTCCATAGCCTCAGGCAAGCGGCAGAAGGAGAATTTCCATCCGCCGAGTGTGGTGCTAGGGGATGCGAGCGCCTGCGGCAGAGATAAGGTGGGGCAGGAGGTGGGTTTGCCTCTCCGGGTGGAGCGGTGTGGGGCGAGTCGAACACGGGGTCGTCGCGTAAAGGGGCCGCAGAGAGGAGGAAGGGGGTTGAAAGCGGAGGACAGTGTGCTTGGTGGGCGGAAGGACGCGAAGAACAAATTGATTCGAGTCAGTGTTGTTGCGCGAGTGCGTGGAAGACGGATGGTCGCCGCGTGTTGGGATTACAGACAATCGCATTCTCAGGAATCGCCATCGATCCTTCTCACCACGATCCCCCCACCCACGCCTCTTCTTCCCCCTTACACACCCCATTCCCCTCTTTCCCAGTCCCAAACGTCGTCCTCTCTCTCCCCTTACACTTCTCCCCTCCAACTTCCATCAAATGAGAGAGAAAAAGGGGATACTCCACCCACCTCCCCAAAAGTGTCACTTCTTCATGCTTACCACGATCTAGTGATGAGAGGTGAATTTTCTATTAGGTAATCCTTCCAAACCGTCGCGTTTTGGTATCGTCGGACCATACTAATTTTCAAAGTCTTTTAGGTAACCTTAAAATAATGCTCTCCGTTGTAATTTCTTCGAATTATTTCCCCCCGAATAACTCCAAGGGAAATACGAGAAAGTGATCGAGAGCAACCACTCTCGATGGTGTATTGTCATGCATGCATGTGGAAATTGGTGGAAAAAAATTGACACGATTGGTGGCCTGGGTTCGACTCCCGATTAAATCGCTCATGTTCTTATGTGAAGTTTGTCCATTTGCTTAGTTTGAGCTCATTTCACATTTAACCAGTAATATTATTCAAAACATCGTTGCATAAAAATAGGTAAGTATGTTCACATTTTCTTTAGTGACATATTAGAAATCTCCAGTAAATAACTTTTCGGGCTTGTGAAATATGTAAAATTAACACATTCAAGGTTCATTGGAGTGAATTTCCTTTTTCCAAATTGCCTGCAGTTTTCCTAGAGAGTTCCGGTAGACCTTAAAATCGATGGATTTAGTTAAGTATGGAGATGGACTTTGAGATGGAGTTATCCTAAGGCATCACCCGGGATTTGAACCCAAGACTATTCGATTGGACTTGGCTGAGGGTACTGCCCTTTAGTGTGCTACGCTTTTAGATTTTTAAACGTATATTTCATATTTTTTTGTCTCAGTTATCATTGTTGGTTCTTTTTTATTTAATTAAAAAAAGAGTTGACATTTTGTCAGGCCGTTCTTCTGCTTAATTTTTATTAGAGGCTCCCAATTCATCCATGACTATGCTATATCCGTAGCTGGAATTGAGAGATAACCAATTTCGCATAAAACTCACCGGGAAATTACTTCTATAAATATCCCCAGACAAAAAGAAGTCCTGTAGTACCAATTGCTACAGTTCAAAGAGGTGTTCTACGGCAGGAAAACTCAACCTTATTTCTATGACTGATGTATTGCCGACAAGAGTTCCTTAAAGCGGTAAACCGGTCAAAAGGCCGTTTCAGTGAAAGGAGGGAATTCACCCCAGACGGCTGAACCTACCGCCTTTGATTAGTCTATAAATACCTCACTCGAGAGACGAGCTTATCCATTTATCCCTCAGTCCAAAGGAAAACGATTACAATCATGAACTCTTCCTGGGAAAAATAAATTCCTTGCTATGAAAAATTTTGGGGCGGCGTTCTATATTTAGTTATTGCGTAAAGAGCTGCTCCCTGGAAGGTCTCTGGATCAGCTCTGGGTGTTGAATCTTGGAAAAATCCAGCTTAGGCTGGGCGTGTGACTTTCTGAGTGTCAGAGATTTTGTTTAAACTAAAATCAGTGCGGAGAAAGGAACACCGATTGTCAAGCGTGTGTGGGTTTAACACCGATTCTAAAGATAGCTTAAAAGTTGCTACGTTAGTTCTAGCCTCATATTCGAAATTGAATGTGGGATAAATAGCATTCTCATGTGTAAGCCATACGGCAAATAAATACATTTAAAAAACCTGTGGAAAGAGCGATTTGAATGTAGAGAGTAGTGGCATGAAAAATTGTGGGGGACGCCTGCTGTTTACTTCGCTTATCGAGGAAGACACATTCACGCTTCGCCAACGCTACGATCTCTTTTCTCTCTCTCTCTCTCTCTCTAGCCAACTTTTCTCAACCCTTTCTCATTAACCGTTCTGCAGCACTTTCGCTTTTACTTCCGCACTCCCTCGTCTTCAGTCCGTCTCACTATTTCTCTCTCTCTCTCACCCTCTCCTTTCTTCCCCCCTCCCAAAGGCATCCTCTTACGGAAACTTCGCTTTATCCGCAAAAACTCTCTGCCTCCTCCACCTCTCGCCCCGCACCACCATCTTTTTAATCTACCCTCCCCTCACAACCTCCCCCTCAAGAACTACCTCCCTCTCAGCCCTTCCGCCTCTGACTCCTTCCGCCCTCTTCTCTCCTCAAGTCGTGGGTGGTTTCTCCTCACCCACGACCCCTTCCGTACCATCTCCCACCGCCCCATCCTCGCCCGTTCTTCCTAAATCCTTAGGCCGCACGCGGACTTCGCTTGGTCACCCGCCCGCCACCGACTCCATAATTCATTAGGACCAGAAGGAGCTGTGCATGTTTTATCGTTGCCTCCATTTCTCTCCGTCTCACCGTCCCCCCCTCACCGCGCCCCCGCATTCTCATCCACCACATCTTCCCCATTTCCCACGTGAGATTTTTGATCCCTCGGGGGGTGGGATGAGATAGGAGGACCTAGCTTGTCGAGGGGGAGCAGGGCGGCCGGAGAGGTTTTTTGGCGCCTCACTCCGCGCCGGGGCCAAGGGTTTCCGCCACTCTTGCTTCCAGGGGACCGCAGCATCGATCGGAAACACATACATATATGTATATGTATCGCTGGAAGGGTATTCGGGCGGAATTTCCGAAGCACTTGCTGAAATTTTTTTTTCAAGTAAGGCCGGTGGAAGTTTTTGGGGCAATATTTTTCGCGTCGCTCATTAGTTTGATTCATATAAAGTGGGTGATAAGGGTTAGCTGGGTTGGAGAAACCGAATATTTTAGTCCAGGAAGCGAAATCGAACGGAAAGTGATTAATCTTGGGCGGTGATTACTTATTGAATATTTTGTGCCTCTAAGAGCATGTTGCGTTCACTTGAGGTTATGTTAGTGTGTAGATTTACCTAAAGGGGATGATTGAAGTGATTTCCGGGATGAAAACTGACCTCGTAAGCAAGGAGTACTTTCTTATGCACGAACGGACCTTCTTAAGTCCTGCAGAACAAGAAGGATTACGGTGTAAGCGAAAAGAAAGATAGATTTCATGAGTTTGAAAATAATTTTAATGAAATGTAGACAGAAATTAGTTAATTGAAATAAAAATATGATTAATTAACCTCGGTATGCACATATAAATCTTACTTTAATTAGAAATTATGCTCTACGCAGTTATCTGGGAAGGTATGAAAAACTAATATGTGTAGCCTAAGCATCGCTTACTCTTTATTCTCGACCACACGCCTTCTTATTGTCTAGATCCAGAAATCTCTTAATACCTGTAAAATAATAAAAAGGCATAGGGTATATCTTACTAATCGCTGTTTTAACTGAGAAATACACTCTTTTGTTACATGACGTTATTTTTATTATCTACTGATCATTCTAATGTAAAAAAGACAACATAATAATATGCATGATAGCAAAAACTTGTAAATGATATGATACAACCTTATCATTGCGATGGGCTGTATATCTTACTGGTAACCCAAATTCGTACGTTATAATGGGAAGTATTAAGTTTACGGTCTCGGGATTTTTTTGTTTACATTAGGATCCAAGTCAGTAAATATGTAATTGAGGGGTGGATAATTTGTTTTATGAAGTGTTTTAATGCAAAAGTAACCATGAATTGTACGTAATTAAAGTGCTAATCTTGAGACATTCAACTGTACTATGCTTATTATTTTTCCTCTTATTGACGATGGTTCCATTGGGAGAACGGTGAAGTTAAATGGCTGAGCTTAAAGTCCAATGACGCTTCCGGTTGGTATGTCAAAGATGTTCGAATCCCGAATCGGGTATGGGTTTTGGGTTTGCTCTAATACTGGGACTAAATTTAAGAGTATCGCTATTTAACGTAAGAAATTGTAACGTGTAACTGTAATTTACTTTTCACGAAAATATGAAATGGTAGGTATACTTGTAATTTTAGACTGAACGAATTTGGATAATGGAAATTGGGATAGTACGGTGGCTGATGTGATCGATTTCCACCCAGAGAGCCCGGGCTCGAATCCCAGAGGTGGCATAATTTTTCAATGATATCCTGATCCCTACTTGGGATGCTATGTGGAGAGCACTTCAAGGGGAGTACTATGTCCGTCAGATGGGACGCCAACTTTTGGTTCCATCGGCGCCTTTCGTTAAAGAGTAAGATAATGTCGGATTTCTCTTCATTATGTATACCTTGAATATTCTACCCCTGCCTACCCAAACGCCGAAAATGACCTTAGCCGTCGGTTCCCTCCTCTAGTAAATACAACTATTACTACGAAGTAGGATAAGCTACATTCAGAAAGGAAATAGTATTTACGTATTTATTGGGTAAAAGGTTAATAATTTTTTCATGAATAATTTTCAATAGTGAATTTCCGCAGTCATTAAAAGCATATAATCAATTAATTAATTTCTCCATGATATGCACTTACGAGGCGTGTTCATGAAGTAAGGCCCGTTTGGTCACAGGAAAAAATATACTCATATGAAACATATTTTATTGGCACTTTTAGTTAGCTACAAACCTACTTCACTTATCTACATAATCGCCGTTCACTTCTAAGCATTTTTCGTACCGCTGCACCAGCTTCTTTAACCCCTCTGCATAGAAACTCGCCGCCCGAGGGTTGAACCAATCGACAACGCCATTCTTGAGTTCCTCTTCGGTTTCAAAACGTTGTCCACCGAACCACTGTTTCAAGTGCAAGAAGAGGAAGTAGTCGCTGGGTGTAAGGTCAGGACTGTACGATGGGTGGTTTAAAGAGTTCCCAACGACCCAAAAACTCTCGTCCACTGGATATTCTTTGCTCTTTGTGGTGGTCGGTGAGCATTTTCGGTACCCACCTTGCACGCAATGTGTGGTATCCGAGGTTTTCCGTAACAATATTGTAGACAGTAGTGCGTCCAAGTTGAGGAAATTGTTCAGCCAGGCGGTTGATCGTCAATCGACAATCACATCGCAGTTTTTGTTCCACTTGTGAAACAATTTCATCGGCCAGAATACTGGGCCTACCACTTCGCTCTTCGTCATGGACATTTGTTCGTCCATTTTTAAAATCACAGCACCATTGTCTAACCTTTCCTTCACTCATAACTGTAGGTTTATAAACTAGGCATAATTTCCGATGAATTTCAGCAGCCGACAATCCTTTTGCATACAAGAATCGTATGACAGAACGCACTTCACAGCTGGCGGGATCAACGATTGTCACGGACATTGTTGTTTGCATGCACGGACAAGCAAATGACTTCTGAAACAAAACAAATGCTGCTATAGCTTCTTAATGAGTCAGTAGATGGCGCTGCAGGAGAAAAACTGTGTTCTGAAGCGCCAATATTTAAATATAAGCAAACGGTACTTACTTTAAGAATACACCTCGTATAACTTACAAGACCTAAATCGCCTCCAGAAGTATGAGAATTGCGAGCCGTTTACAAGATTCAAGACACCTCTATGAGGTGTAAATTCCATAGCTTACCTGAAATCAAATGGGAGTCAGCATTTGAAGAAGAGAGGTCAAAATTGGCAAGTCAATTAATTAAAATGAAACAATAGGGAGAATAAAATAAATACTCGCTAATGGTACTGACGACAAAGTGGATGCCTCCCTTCTCAGACGGAAGATTAGGGTCTGATTGCACAACATACAAACGATTATCTCCTCTTTTTGCATTTCCTCAATTCCTCATTTTCATTGACTAAAATGCAGAACGTATTCATTGTATTTAAATTTGTTTAAGGTTCCAGAGCCCCTGCAAAAATAGTGATTCGATCAATTGATCGAAAATGATATTATGTTAGTTGTGATACTTAAGAGTTGCCGGCGTTGAACGGTTGATAGCAGTTGAGCGAATTTAAAAAGTAATAGAATTCACACTTAAATATTATTGGTGAATGATTCTGTTCCATAATAGGATTCTTGGATGTAATATTCATGATCTCATTAAATCTGCGTTGGTTTTTCGCGAACAGTAGAATTCACGTTGCAAAAAATAGCGCAGTTTTTTAAGGCATTTAATTAAATGAATAATATTCGGTATTAAAATATTTTAAGAAATGCTTTTTTGAGAAAAGAGCCTATCAAAGCAAATAATCCTGGTCATCATAATAATGAAAAAATGTTTAAAGAAAAGGTGAACATCGGTTTAGGTTAGTGATGCAAACTTTTGTTCGCCAACACGTGATGCAAAAAAAGGTTTCCTGAGACTGCGGGCCCATTTGAAAAATTCTGGTAAAAACGGAAATTAATTCGTGTACATGAGGATTATGTTATGACAGAAGTAGGTGTATAAAAAGAGTAAACACATGAATTTGTAATTATATTTGAATAAAGCATTGACTGTTTTATTATTTCAATGCAAAATAATTTGTGAAATTAAAATACGTTTAAGTTAAAAAAATATATTTTCGATTTAAAAGTTATTTTTATTGCTATTTATTCTTTAAAATTTTCCTGTTCAACTTAGTTTTAAGAACTAAAAGTTAACGGTCGCGGACCGTATAGAAACAATGGGGAGGGGTACGGGGTATACAACACTGGTCTAAGGATTTTCAACTTACAGTCTTAGTACTAGTAGAAAAAGATTACTAGTCAAAGTTTCGTTGAGCAAGGCTTAGAGGTGATTAAGGGTGTTGCCTACAATTTGCCTTCAATCTGTCAACTTAGAAAATAAAAGAAAATTTTTACTATTTATCCCCATGAGAATTTTGGTTTGCAGAGGAATTCTGACAGACCCTTTTTCCTTTTTTAGCCTTCATATACGTCAGCTTTACCTACTCTTCACCTGACGGAAAATGAAGCATTGTGTAAAATCACTACACGTGCTGAAGGGTACCATCACGTCATTTTCGGGGAAATGGGCTACGGTGACGTTATGTTGAGAGTTTAGAACGTGCGATTTGCCTCCATTCCCTTCTCCCCCCCCCCTCCTTTAAGCCATTACACCTGCGGATCTGATTATTGAGCGCAAGGTCCTTCGTGCGCTTCGACCATAGAGGCGAGAGGTTCGTTCCCAAAGGATGGAGGGAGATTGGTATAGGTACGCGTTTCCTATACATAGGTCGAGCTCTCTTGACGATGGATTACGTATTCGTCCGCTTTGCCGAGTTCAGGCGACCCGACCGATTTGCAATGAATTTTCGCCAAAGGGTCGTTCTGAAATAGCATACTTCCTCGCTGAAAATTACGACACTGAACCCATTTGAAAATATTTTAATTTTTTCTTTTCGACGAGACGGAAGATTTATTTTAGATAAAATATGATAAAATTTCTGTCAGTCTATTTAGAGCGAAAGGTATTCATTTATTTAATTCGTTTATTAAAGGTCTGAATGTCCTTTGAGGCTAGATGATGAGCAGATTGAAGTCTTCTGATGCGTGGGTGTGGCGGAAAATGAGGGAGAATATAATTGAGACAGAAAGGAGGACAAATGCGAAAATTTTAAATAGGATTGGCGAAGAGAGGAAATCCAAAAGGGGCAGAGAAAGGTAAAAAATTGGAGGAAATATTGAAAGGTAGTAAGTTTTTGAAGGAAATGAGAGAAAAGGGAATGTTGGTTAAGGGGTTTAGAGGAAGGACGAAGAATGGCACAAGTCACACAGGAATGAAAAAGAAAATAATGAAGGGCAAACAATAGGATTTTCTTGTTATCGATTGATAATAGTCTTTAGGGACCGCTCAGTATCTTAAGCATATCTTTAACAGGTAGAATACTTTGGATATAAAGTTCGAAGGCTCTTTCTTCTTTTATCTTTCAACAGAAACTGATTTTCATGACATTTGTCATTTAGTGTCTGCACTTTGTGTGCGTACCTCACTGGCCACTCCGAAGGTCGGTTTGGGAGGTGACGAGAGCTGAGAGGTCATCTTGTGTACCGAGCTTTCTAAAATTCATGCATTCGTTTTTTGGGACACTGTACCTTTTCCCGCGCCGCCTCCAAGTTTTCATTGGACTTTTTTAACTCACAGAACCTAATATTATCCGGAACTCTGGGGGTTTCCGGCAACAGGACCTTCATTTGAACCTTGTGGACCCGACAACTGTACGCACTAATTTTGGATTCCAATTGGCAGAGTCACGGACTTTAGGGACTTGCTATTCCGATTTCACTTTTCGTCGGATAATGCAAGAAAGCGATGATAAAAATGAATCAAAATTTCACTTATTCCATTACATGTTGAATTGTACACTACTTCATCTTTTTCACCAATCTACGAAAAAAATTATCCAAGCAATTATATCGTAGAGGGACCAATGAAAACGGAAAAGTTCTGTTCACCCACAATTCATCATCTATTCATAAAAATTCATTTTGTACATGTATTCGTGAAAATTTAATCATGAACGAAAAAACATGAGTTTCCGATTAAACTTAGATCTATACAGGAATGATGATTCCAGCAAGAGATACTGAAAGCCACGCTAGAGCATTATCACTGTCCCCAATTAAATTTTTTTTGTAATGAAACTTTTACCTACTCTCATAGATGCGTACTACCGGATTAAGTATGTGAATATGAATTTGGATATATAGTATTCTCATAGCATTTTCGGGCCATCCGCTCCACCGTCATATTATCAGACTAGTGCCGTCACATCAAAAGGGTTTTCACGTCGTCGGGATTAGGGTAAGGGGTGGTCACATCACAGAAGGCTGACTCAAGACATTGATAGGCAACATACTTCGCGCTCATCGTCCGTAATTCCCTTTACTAATGCCATTAGGCAGCCCTCCGTCGGGTGACCACCTCTTATCCAAATACCATCAATGTCGTGTCTGTTAATCATCAACGTCGATGTGAAACGGACAGCCTTAAGCATTTGCGAAAGGATCAATTTTTAGTGATTGAAGCCAGTATATTCATCTCCTTTCTTTGATTTTTAAATGTCTATACGAAGACGTTAATTTTTAATGCAAACAAATATAATATGTGACGTCAGAAACAAATAATGTGACGTCAGAACACTAATTTGTGAACATCTGCGTGTATATCTAGCAATGAAATTAGTTTTTGAGCGCTGATCAAGAACATAGATTAAACTATAATTTTTCTCTTGAATATGAATTATTTTTTAAGATATGAATATAAAAATTGCTCCGCTTACGACCAAAATTTGAAAGCAAATAGAAATCGTATTGTTTATTTTTTGGTACTTTTGCGTGAAATCGGAATCTTATGAAAAATTAACAAAGAAGTAGTAATGGAATTAATTTACCGTTGTGGCCTTGAAGCATGGATGATTATCTCAGAATCCTTACTGATAGCAGGGTAACACGCTTTCGAGATCCAAGAGTCAAATTATTTTGAATGCGTAACTAGGCTAGCACATCAAATTGCAGTTTTATTACCCGTAGTATGAAGGAATTCGTATTCATAGCAGTAATATCGTAGATTAATCATTAGTCATAATTGGGTTTTGAAGACGTTCCGACGGATGAATTACGTAGCATCGAACATTCGATCTGGAGCAGCATCCATTACATGGGAACTTAACACCCATGCCCAAGGCGGGATCCGCATCTGCAACCTTCGGGTTACCCGGAAAGCTAATTACCCTTCGGAGATAACCAGATCGGTGCAACGTAATTATTCTGTAGAGATGCAGAAACTTGTTCATCATGCAAAGAATAGGAAACTGGTGACTCTTAGGAGGTAACATTGTATGGAAAGGAATGGTGAAAATGAAATTTATATTGAGAAACGAAATTCTATGAATTTACGAAGAGTAGTATAACAAGTCATTATTTTGGAAACGCTGCAAATGAGAAGAGAGGGTGTGACGTCAGTACTCAGAGAAACAATTGTCTCCGTAAGTTAGTAGGAGCCGGAAGATCAAGGAATAAATATATCGGAGAAAGCCTAAAGAAATATGTTAGTGAAAAATAGATTTGGGTTGTAAATATGCACATATATTCGTTACATCATCCAAAGGAGTAAGTTAGAAAGTACAATCAGCAACAAAAAGTGGTTTGAAATTTGTAGAAATGATTTAGTGGATTGATTGACATTGAGTTATTGATAGTACCTAATGCTTGCGTCCCCAACATGCTCAGTGCTGGTGTCCACTTTTATAATTTTATATCCCTTTTTCGATCGGCAAATATTAGTTGGTATTATGATTTGTTAGAACTAAGAAGAAATTACTCTGAAGCAGAAGGAGACGTAGTGGAAATAAGTATGTCGCAATTTCCGAATTCATAGCAATGATGAGTGCTATAGCATAAATTTTTATACTGTAAAATAGTTGCTATTTTTTCTATTCTCCTCGTAGAATACAGGTTTGAAAGGTTTACAAGTGTGAAAATTCCGTCCACATTCTTAGTTCTTTAATTAAATCATAAATGAAATATATTATATTATTAGGTAATCTACCGGTTAAGGTAGGTTTTTGGATGGACACAACTATCATATAACATTTGTAACTCCAAACAAAACCCAATCCAGCAACCTAATCTACATCAGGTCCCTCTTCATCTCTGTGTACTTCTTTCCTCCCTTCATCCCGTCCAACATCAATATCCTGTTCCTGCCCTTTCCTCGCTTGCCCAACATTCTCCCCTCTATTACCCTCTTCAACATTCCACTACCGCTCAATACGCCTTTCATCCATTTTTCCTGCCTCCATAGGATTTCTCTCAACAAACCCCTCTCCTCCCCCACCATTTCTAGTACTTCCTCATTTGTTTTCCTTTCGGTCCATTTCACCTTCTCCATTCTTCTCCACACCCACATTTCAAAAGCCTCCAATCTACGTCTATCCTCCTGCTTCAGTGACCACGTTTCCGCACCGTACATAGCTACGTTCCATATCAGAGTTTTTACGTGTCTTTTCTTAACATCCCTACTCAACGCCCCCGTCATCAACTCCCTCCTCCTTGAGAAAGCCTCCTTGCCTAGCGCAATTCTTCTCCTTACGTCCCTACCACTTTGACCGTATTGGCCCAAAACACTTCCGAGATATGTAAACTGCTCTACCCGCTCTATTATTTCCCCGCCTATTTTAATATTTAACTTAGCCTTTTTCTTTCTGGAAAATCGCATAACCTTTGTTTTATTAATATTGATTCTCATCCCATATTTATCGCACTGGACCTCCAATTCACTCAGCAATTCTTGCAACCCCTTGGCTGACTGAGCAACTAATACTTGGTCATCCGCAAACCTAACCGATTTTACCAATTTCTCTCCGAATTTCATTCCTACCTCCAGTTCTTCCCATGCCTCTTTAATCATTTCCTCCACATATACGTTGAACAGCACCGGTGACAATGGGCAACCCTGCCTTACACCTCTTCCTAACACTGCCCATCTGGACTCTCCGTTCCCCGTATTTGTATATATTTAAACCATACACACAGCAATCAACACAAAGGTCAGTTTGGTAGGTGACGGTAGAGTTCACCCAGTACTAAGCCCGGCAGCGTGTGAAATTCAGTTCCTTTCCCTGTGCCGGTTATGGTTTCCCAGGAAGATCTGGTACCCGAAAAATCACATAGCTTATATAGTATATAAATCACCTTTTTGACATAGCTGGGCAGGTGTCCAGAGTGCCTTGCCCGGGAATCGAACCTCCTTCAGGTAAGACTGACCGGAAGAAGGCCTCGGAGTAGGCCGAAAGCTTAAAAAATCTACAATGCGAGTGTCCTTTTACGTTGTTTTCTATTTTATTTTGTGTTCTAATGTGCCGTCCAAATGTTATATTGCTCTCGTGAGTGCTTCTACATAATATATATATATATATATATATATATATATATATATATATAACTAATAACTTTTGGACGGCACAATAGAACACAGAATAAAACAAATAACACGTAAAAGAACACTCACATTGTAGATTATTTGAGCTTCCGTCCTACTCCGAGGCCTTCTTCCGGTCAGACTTCTGTCAGGTCAGACTGCTCAATATATATATATATATATATATATATATATATATATATATATATATATATATATATATATATATATTTTTTTTTTTTTTTTCATACCGAAATAAAAAGAGTAATATATATGAGCAGAAAAATTAACCCAAGTTATATTTAGCTTGAATAATATTTTCCATCATAGTCTCCTGGAGTACTTATGGCATATTGAAGAGAGTCATCCTATCATAGACGCGATCACTAATTGTCGGTTCATCCTATTTCCTATGACATTGTTCAAGAATTGTCCCTTATGCAGAGGAGTAGGAGCGTTTTGGCTCCATAGGGAAGGAACACTTTGGCTTCATAGTCGCACTCATGTAACTAGGGTGAGCTCTGACATCTTTCAGCTTCTTAGGAGACCCTCGCCAGGATGTCGGCGCTCTTCCAGAAAACCTTCCCTCCGGCCCCTCAACCTTCCAGCCTCACAGTAGTGTTCCCTTCTTCTTTCCTCGGTTGGGTAATGCCTTGTCTTCAGTATACTGGCACCCCCTGCACCCTCCCCTACCATCCCTCCCCATTCAAACCACTCTCCACTTCCTATTCCTTTAACCGGTCTCTGTGACAGCCACTTACGCCTCCAGCCCTCTCCCTGCCTCCCGTTCGACGAGTCCAAAACTTTTCCCGTCCCACGCTCTCTTCCGCGAGCATTCCAATGTCTCTTCGTTAAACTTTCATTCGAGAAATTCATTCTCTCCTCCCTCTCGGCTTAAACCTCGTACCCCTCTTCTTTTCTTTATTTCTTCTCGAGTCACCGTAGTGAAAAGGAACGACTGTGAGACACTCAACAGAATTTTTGGGTTCGGGAATGAATAGGAAGGACTAGGGAATTTAACCGGGAGTATGGAAATGTATTCGGCTGCACGCTTTGATGGAGGAGAAAAATATTCTTGAGGAAGCAAACTTGATTCATGTTTTGTCGACGCGATTTTACCATCAGGAAATTTGGGCCGCGCATCGGTTTTAGTGAATTGAAAATAAGACTGGACTTGGAGTCTTTCTTATCGGGCGACGTTGTTTGTGCTCTCAAAAAATTTTCCACTTCATATTCCACCTTATGGCTCTTTTTACAAGACATTTCCCGCGAAATATCCCTAGGAATCCATCCGCATCACGAAAATGCCTTTTGCACGCAACAAAAAATTCCAGCGATTAAATGAAAAGGCGATTAGCCACCAAGCCCTTTTATTACTACAGAAGAGTTTTCATCACGCCATGTTTTACTCTTCCAGATACGTGTCTCATAATTTATCGTCTAGCCTGCTCCATGCTCAGTTAATTACTGTAATATATATATGTATATATATATATATATGTATATATATATATATATAAACTATTACGCTTATAATTCCTATCTTGGCACGTGCTAATGACTGGCATCATATTTTTAAAGTGCTGGTCGGGATTCGTTTATGTTTGATAATGTAGTTTTATTATTTTAGTTCATTATTTATTTTTATTTGTTAATGCTTATTATTTCACTTCTATTAGTTTATTTTTATGCTTATATTTATTAGTTAACAAGCTTTTTTTAATTATTAGTTAACTTTAGCGTTTTTTGTATATTAGTTTGATTTGAAAGTCGTATAATGTCAGGATTAATTTAAAACTTGCACAAATGCGTCAGGATCAATCCCATATCTGTGAATCTGTTAATGCAGAATAAGTAAGAAAGACTCTCTGTATTTTTAAGTGCATCACTATATAAATTTCTTGGTAAAGAAACTAAAAATGGAGGATAAAACGTTTGATTTAGTAAACATACGACGTCCATATAGAAAATTTTGACTTTGGAACCTATTAGGTTTTGGGATAACAGTTTACATGGACTACAATTAAAACAAAATCGGTCCAAGACAATGCTAATTAAATAGGTATAAGCTATACAAAGACTGAAATTCATATTTCACTTGTTTTGGTATGATTCCCGGGATTATTTGGCGTGTCTTAGTTTCAGTGATAAACGTATCATTAATATTCATAGATTAGTAACAACATGCTCATGCTTGGTGAGACAATTTGCAATACATGTCATTCACTTCACTACCACATTGTGCAAATAAGTTTGACAACACTCTTTTTGAATGTGTGAAGGCTTATTTTTACTCGGATGCCAGATATTTAATAATCGAATGACTATTAAGTAAAAATTATATGCTAAATAATCTAATAATTAACATCAGTCTCTTAAAAAACTCTCTTTTATTTAATCAAGAGGTGAAATTCTAAATTTGAAGTATGCTTAAAAAATATCAATAAATTCTTAAAAATTGTGTGGCTATAGCTAGCGATCTGCTACCATTTTATTCGATGTTTTGTGTTGTCGATCTGGAAATATGGACATCGCAGAATAAAGTTTCCTATCTTTTATGACGTTTCATTTTATCGCGAAAATAACCCTCAGGAAAATCCGCCCGGCGCGGTCACAGCCAATTACGCGATTATTCTCCCTAGGACACCCACGTAAATACTCTGGGAAAAACTTTGCGTTGGGACATTTGATTGATGAAAAGTTTTTATGTCGCCAGCTGAAGAATAAAACAAAAGTCATGTTTTCCAATGACAGACTTTTTCCATGTAACTTTAGGGAATCTGTGCCCAGCAATATCCTATTCCCACTGGGACGGAAGTGTATTATCCAACCCGTATAATCCTTATCTTACCCTCTAAATTGAGACAGACGACAGCAGAAGTTTAACTGGTGGATGAAATATAGTTGAAACATGTATATTACATTACCTAAGCATATATTACATTACCTAAGCATATATTACATTACCTAAGCAGAAATCTTATCAAATAGATGGAGCACAACTTTTCCTGGTGGAAGAATGTTTCGCGTGGTCTCTCCCAAAAATATGCCCTTCCCTCCTTCAAATCTAACAGCGTGCCAAACGCTTACCTACCTATGTATATCCCCCTGCCATACACCTTTTTTGGTGGCTCGCAGGGTATTTATGTAGATGTAGATGCATATGTACGGTGCTCATATATGTTTTGCTCAATGATCTTGATCAGCGAAAGTACATAAATATACAACGAAGCGCGGATTAGGAGGCAAACTTTTTCAACCCAAACACAAAGTGTGTTGCAGTTGGTTCATTCGTGTTCGATTTGGAAATAAATGATCCATTTTAGAGCCCCACAGGTGTTTATCCAACAATGTCATGAAGGAATACGTTGTGCAAATTTAGTGTGTTTTCATTTAGTAGTACTGGTAATTGCAACTTAATGAGGATTATTGTTACTCATTTCAAATCCTGTATTTTGGTCGGAAAACATTTGTAACACTATCCGTAGAACATTATGACAAATACAGCAGGCGTAAAATAATTTAGTATATGATTTTTCGAGAATTTAATTCATCAACTGTTATCTCCCTAAAATATGCCCAAGCCTTGCCTTGCATCCTCACAAGAGTAGAATGTAGTATCTGCAGTAAAACAATCCTAGAATTGAAATAATAATGATGGTGAATCACTAAGCAGTTGCTTTTTTGATGCTGTAATGTAGAATTGGATATAATTTAGGAGCCATTAAAAAATGTAAATATTTCATTTTTACGATATATTTGCACTACGAATTAACGGATACAAAATTGTCCAAGAACTACCATCATTTGGGCTAATGGGTGACTAGGATATGCTCATTCTTTGCTATCAATCCATTATGAGAGCCGACCCACTATTAACAACACTGTTTACCGTTTGTGCGGTTTCGCTCGTGTAATATCATGCTATTTGCCACCCTATCGAATTTGTTTTCTCCCCACTCTCTATACCGCCTCATCAACATCAGTAATGAAATCCTACGACTGGTTTTCTAGAGCCCTCCATTCATCTCTATTCAGTGTTTCCTCACACCCTCAGAAGTTTTCTGCTTACACCCTTTTCAAGTTTATTGCACTATTATATATGTATGTATATATGAGTGTGTGTGTGTGTGTATATATATATATATATATATATATATATAAAACACTTGAACGGCATAATAGAATACAAAAATAAAATAGATAACGCGTAAAAGGACACATTTCCGAAAATTTAAGCTTTCGGCCTTCTCTAAGGCCTTCTTCAGATCAGACTACATCTGTGTACATATTTTCTTATTAGGTAATCTACCGGTTACTCCCTATCTATCCTCCCTTCATCCCGTCCAACATCCCTATCCTGTTCCTGTCCTTTCTTCGTTTGCCTAATAATCTGCCCCCTATTACCTTCTTCAACATTTCAATACCGCTCAATACGCCCTTCATCCATTTTTCCTGCCTCCATAGGATTTCTCTCAACAAACCCCTCTCCTCACCCACCATCTCTAGTACTTCCTCATTTGTTTTCCTTTCGGTCCATTTCACCTTCTCCATTCTTCTCCACACCCACATTTCAAAAGCCTCCAATCTACGTCTATCCTCCTGCTTCAGTGACCACGTTTCCGCGCCGTACATAGCTACGCTCCATATCAGAGTTTTTACGAGTCTTGTCTTAACATCCCTACTCAACGTCCCCGTCACCAACTCCCTCCTCCTTGAGAAAGCCTCCTTGCCCAGCGCAATTCTTCTCCTTACGTCCCTACCACTTTGACCGTATTGGTCCAAAACACTGTCGAGATATGTAAACTGCTCTACCTGCTCTATTTTTTCCCCGCCTATTTTAATATTTAGCTTAGGCGTACATATATATGTATATATATATATATATTTTTTGTATGCACATATGCATACTCTGTTATTGTCTTTTGTATACGTTGAATAAGGATGGCGAGCGTTTCCATCCTCGTCAAACTCCTTTGTTTATTTTGACTTCTATTTTACTTCCGTTTAACATTTACATGGTTTTTATCTGATTATTGTAGATATGATGTGTTATGGCTACATCTTTTAAGTCTATTTCAAGCGCATCCAATTTCATGAACATCTTCTTCCATTCGATGCTGTCGATGGCCTTCTTCAGGTCTAAGAATGCCGCATATGTTTGCGCGTATGATTTTTATGGCCAGTGTCCTCTATTTGATTATTGGCTCTCTTGATCATTGGTTTTCCTAAATCCAAATTTGTTTTTGGATGAGACTTTTTCTATTTTTGGTTGGATTCATCGGCTGTTTAGTAATCAGTGTAGGTATATGGGATGCGTGAGACATCAGACCCATTGTTTTGTGTTCGTCGCATTGTTCTGGTCTTGGTTTCTTCGGAATGGCGGTTTCTTCGGAATGGCAATCATTATACTCTTCTCGAAGCCGTTTGGTATTTTTCCACCGTCTTACCTATCTTTCATTGTTCCGAAGATGATATCTTTCGCTTTGATCCAGATTTCCTTGATTATTTCTCCGTTTGATGTATCAACTCGTGGTATCTCGCTCTTCAGGTCTTTCACGGCTCTGTGGAATTCCCAGTTTTTCCGGGCCCCGGTCATTTCCTTCCATCAAGATTTCTTCTTTAATTAGGTCACCTTTAAGAGGTTTGGGCTCTTGGTAGAGTTCTTCCTTCTCTTTCCGATACCTTCATCTTTTATCAGTATCTTTCCCTTAGCATCTCGGACGTTGTGGAAATTTTCTTCTTTCTCCAAATATTGTCTCTTTACCAGATTATAAGCCGCTTTGATGCTTTCTTTCTTGATGTTGTCATTGATTTCTTCGCAACAATAAACAATCTTTCTTGGCCTTCTCGAATTCTCGTATGACTTGGTTCCACAACCTTTTAATAAAGGGTTCCCTTGCTTTTATTTATGAGATTCATGTATTCCTTCTTGAACCTATGGGTTTTCGTAATTGGGCTGACATCCGTGGTTGCTTAGATTTTGCCATCTTACTCACGAGTTGCTCTTCTGCGACGTCGGTTATTATAATCTTTGATTAATTCCATCTTATTTTTAAGCTAGTCTCATGTATTTATTCCATTTTTTTATGGTCATGGTGCATTTTTCTCTTGCTAGTGTTTCCTCAAGTATCTTTGGATTTCATCCGGGTCCCTGTATCACGTTCATTATCTTCTGGTATGGTAGTGGGCGTTCCACGTCCACCAGTTCAATTCAATTCAAAAAGGTGTTTATTTTTTCCAGATAGTTGTACAAAATAACAAAATATAACAAATACGTAACAGATAATAAAGGAACATAAATGTACAACTAACACGGAAGCCCTGTTCTAGGCACATGCCTCTTCAGGGTCTAGGACGCTTTTTAATGTCTGTTGTTCAGCGATTGCATAAGACTCTTTCTTTTCACGGGGTAGTATTGGCCTGGCATTCACCCTAGGCGGAGGGGAAGCCCGTAAAACCCTCCGCAGGCCGCCAAAACAGGTATAACGTTTATCACTTTTCGCCACTAATATCACTACACGGTTTAACAATGACAATAGATATAAAAATATAAGGTCCACCAGGTTTATATCGATATTTATATGTGTGCCGGGTAGGTTTTAAATACCTTAACTTGGTTCTTTTATTTCGCTTTGACAAAGATGTAATCAATTTGGTATTTTCTCCCGCGGCGTTTCGTTTGCCCAACTCGAACGTACAGCATTCCAGTCTCCAGCATGATAAGGATCTTCTTCCCTAATGCCGCTTCTAGAAATTCTTCCATTTCCTCGTATACTTTTTCTATTTCCTCTTCCAACAGACAGGAGGAATGAATATGCCTTATATGAACTGTGCGTAGCCTTGCTCTCTAAACTTTGCCATCATAATCCTCTCATTGTATTTACGATTTGATTCTTCTTGGTTCTTTATACGTATGATAATTACTCCTATTATCTTCTAGTCAACTCATGAATATATCACCCTTTATGATTCACTCCTGAAGTCATCGACCTCAACTAACTTAGTCCTGCTCGCTCCTAGGATGTCTATCTTCATTCTGTGCATCTCCTTTTTAGCAATTTCCAACTTCTCGCACACCTTTATGAAATAACGATATATCTCACTATCCAGCATTTGTTCTCCTTGACTGATGTGCTCCCCTCACTCAAAAATCCGATTGGGGCGCTATTTCCCCATCCATAATATTTAACCGGGAGAATTACCATCTCGTCATACTTGAAAGTACAGGGTTCGTCCGGAAAATAAGTGTACTGAGCTCAGGAAAAAAAATTATTACACTTTTACATATCTTTAGCCAATATTCCTTAAAATAGGACCCTTGTGAGTCGATACACTTGTTCCAGCGGCGTTCCCATTCCTGGAACGCTCCCGCGAAGGTATCATCGGGAACCTCTCGAAAACACGTCGTCACGGCCTCTTTGACGGCGTCCAAAGTCCCGTATCGCGTTCCTTTCAAACTCCTCTTTATCTTCGGGAACAGAAAGAAGTCCGGTGGTGCCAAGTCCGGTCTGTAGGGCGGGTGCGGCAGCGTTGCCACGCCGTGCTTGGCCAAGAAGTCCGACACGACAAGCGCGGTGTGAGACGGCGCATTGTCGCTCAGGTTGTCAGTCATACGGTTGATCGCTGGCCGGACGCGGGCGACTCGTTTTCGAAGCCTGTCGAGCACTTGGACGTAAAATGCAGCATTTACAGTTTGTCGTTCAGGTACAAATTCGTAGTGGACGACTCCCCTTTTGTCAAGAAAGGCAATGAGCATCATAAACTTATTTTCCGGACGAACCCTGTAAGACTGCATCTTCTCAGGA
Organism: Hetaerina titia; assembly: GCA_037158775.1. NCBI lineage: Eukaryota > Metazoa > Arthropoda > Insecta > Odonata > Calopterygidae > Hetaerina > Hetaerina titia. The sequence continues at coordinate 72,189,519 of CM073772.1, read as the reverse complement.
TATTTTTGCAGTATTTTACCGTTGCTTTCCACATTGCGCCAATACTGTGGCCAATTCCTTGACTATTAATGTCGCCACAATTGTGGCAGTTGATGCCGGACCAATCATCTTCACCACGCCATCAATGTCCTATGGTGAAACCGCTGCCATTCGCTATTGGAGCAGAGTAGATTTTTGTGCAGGATCAAATAAATGTTATTGTTTTTGGCGAAGGCAAATTTGGTAGCAGGAATAGCCAGGGAAATTATAAATGAAAAATATTTGCTCACAGAGAAAAGCGGTGGAAAAATATCAAGTTTGCTGAAAAAATTACAGTGCTCAAAATTCAGATAAGGGAAATAACTCAGAGTAGAGGGGCTGCTCGATCGGTAAAACCTGACCAGTACACGTATTGAATGGATATTTCAAGAATCTCTTTGTATATCTGAAATCTATAATATATCAATATCGTTTTTATGATTTCATCGGTCGTTATGGCGGTATATTATGCATACGTTACTTTTTCGTGTTGCTCAGCAAATGTAGTTTTAAATGTCATTATTCGAGGAGGTGCAGTTTAAATATTGAATTTGGAAAACGTTGCGAGAAATATATCCAGACAGCTGAATTGTTTTTCCAAACTCTGTTGTGAATGATAGAGATATGAGCAAAATATCTCGCTCGCTCTTCAGTTACATGGTCTCGGGAGAAAATATTGACAATCAATGAAATCAATGCTCCCGCCAAAATGAAGGTAAGCCCTATTTCGACAACGAGGGAGTTATTATGACGACAAATTACAGTATTATTAGATCGCAAGAATAAAATTAAAGAGAAATATTGCCACTGACAGATTCAAGTACTCGTTCTTCCCTCGTGTGGCAATATTATAACAATATAAATGTAAAATTTGAGCCAAAAATTGATAGAGCAATTGGCAACGGATAAGTCCAAGTTTAAATATTTCCTGTCTGATTATAGGGATTCGAATTTCAAGGAATGCGTTTGTTTTCTCCGTATTAACGTGTTTATTTCTGCCTCACATTAGGAGCCCTTCAGGCCGCTTCCATGTGTCGTCTCGCAACTCTTGATCCTCCAGTCGATTAACTCAAAATGAAAAGTATTGGCAATATATGGTTTGAAAAAAATAATTTTCCCGAGTTAACTTGGAAATAATGCAATTTTTCTAGTTGGCACCCTTCATAGCCTTGTTTTACGTAGGTTTGCAGAGTTTAAGCTCACAAGATTGTCGCTATTAGCAATATTGACGCTATTAGCAGCATGCCGAGTATTAGCAGATCTTTGAATAAAGAGTTTAAAATATCGCGGGCTATAATCTCTTCGTGAGAGAGAATTACATAGATGAATTCGGTATGCGACGGATTACGACGTACAACATCTCTAGCCTGGTTGATGGCGGGGACTGATCGCAGCTGCGCGCGGGGCTCTGCTTTGGAGAAGATTGCTTTTTCGCAGATTTATTTTCGGGAGATCCCTGGGGGAAATGGGAGCCTGGGCGACGCATTTCTCAAGAGGTGCTAAGAACCACTCTGTATCGCCCTCCAGCCAGCACACGTGACTTTGGTATTACTTCAGGCTTCGGGGGTCGATAGTTGCCAGGGGTAATATATGAAACTTTGGTGAGGCGTCGTGGCAAACATGCAGTGACCCATTGTGAAGAAATGTGTGATCCTTATCCAATAAAAAAACTATTAGTTACACTTCTATTCGGCTAGAAGTACTCCGCACGCCTAAGAAACTAGCCCAGCGACTTTGACAGATACATTGGAGTTTCCTCGCCTCCGGAAATAATTTATTATTTTCTTCCATTTTTAAAAATTGCTTTGGATACTCAGGTTTTTGACTGAATTTGTATTTTCTCTATCATTGTTTAAATTTTCGTTGCCTCATTTATACATCAACAATTGCACATTAAAACGCAAGCTTCCACAATAGATTATGATAGAGGATGTGGCAGCGGAAGCCGTTTATGCATAAATATGCACTCGTACATATTTATAAAAGTATATAGACACACAAACATACGAAGGTTAGTCAATAAATAACTCGTAAAACTGGACGGAGGTAATAATAATCAAAGAAAATTCCTGGAATTTATTTCGCTTTTCTACATATTCACCTTATACAATCAAACACTTATCCTATCTTTTCACTAGTCCTTAGCCGACAGGAAAGAAGTCTTTTGTTTGCTCTCGCAGCTGACGAGTAAACTTTACGCCGTACAAAATGTTCATTTTCAAAACTTCGGCCACACAAATGATTTTTAAGGAGCCCAGACAGATGAAAATCACTAATGATTGTACGGTGGATATTCCAAGTGTTTACAATGAAATATTCATACCAGCTCGTGGTAGACGTTTGTAACTCATTTATTGGGTTACTGTCGTAAATTTACGCTAAAGGCCACACAGGCAAATGCCCATTTGCACCATACAATGATGAATGTACTAGAGTAAATATTTAAATTTTCCATTTTAAATTAAAAGTGTGGGATTATTTGAATCTCTCGAGGTTGTGGTTAATCCACTTTATTTTATCTTGATAGCCCAAAATACTGATATAATGTGGCGTCATAATTCTCTCCACGTCATGAATAAACTCGCTTATTTTTAGCTTTTTTATAAATCTTTAATAAATATAAAGCTTTTTATATAAATAAGTGTTTCTCGCGCTTTTCATGACTCCAGAGACTCCCATGATTTAATATGATTGTCAAAGTTCTTTGTGAAAAAGCATTATAATAATACTTTTGCTCATACGTGAAAATACCCCTCTCCCTTTTTTGAAGAATTTCTATGTCCGCAGGTTACATTAATCATTTGCCACATTTTAAGGCAATTCAATATCTTATAATCGTAGTTCTAACCATGAAAACACCTCTCAATAATGGAATGCCATCAAAAAGGATTATGCCTCCTCTCGATTTCATCTTAACAAACTATTCAATAGGTTTCTCAGTCACTGAGGATCGATTTTTGACCTATTTACTGTCTTCTACGTATCATGAGCCCCTTAAGTGGTAGCTGTTGGTGTGGTAGTCGCAACGACAAGTAGGTTATGGTGTATACTGCATTGTGTTACATTTTCCGTGGAACGACAACTCTTGAGAGAGAGCCTCGAGCTCTCCGGTGTTGCTTTTAAGATTATTTCCACCAGGTATAGATAGGCGGATGATGAAAGAGGTTTTGCCGGTTCTGGTGGAGTAGACCGAGGTGCGAAACGGTGTTTGAGAGATGATGTGAGTACCATTCTCACGTCGCGTACTCAAGCGTTTCGTCATGATGCTCACCAAGGGAATAAACACTATTCTTGGCTTTTTCGGCTGACATAATTTGCCAAGCGCGAAACACTTCACTGGCGCGAGGTCAATTTTCTTTGTTGTTCGACCTCTCTCATTTCATAATAGACTCCAGCGATTACTTGTACGTCTGCAGAATACCCTGCGGTGCAAGGGGGGTGATAGAGCATCAGCGATGGATACACAACTATTGGTTCACACATACTTTTGAGCGTAAAGCAGCCATATACATAAAACGCGTACTCATTCCTGCCTATATAGATCATAAAATAATTAAATAATTTATTATATGTTTGTCGTTAAGTAAATGTATTCGGTGATTTGGCTCGATATTGTTGTAATTGTTTACCATAGGAGGGAAGAAAAAAATGCTTGAATAATCTCTCGAGATAAACAGTGTTTATCTCTCCTTTTTTTATCTCGGGGGTTTACTTTAACAAAATAATATGGTGCCTCACAATTCTCTCGGTGCCTTAAGAAAATTCAAGTGTCGTCTATCTTTCAAATAGGTCTAGGTCTCGCCTGCTCTTTTCGTGAATCATGAGGCTTCCAACCGGATTCCTCCAATATAACTACCACACTTATTCTATTACTCTATTTACATAAATCTGGAACATTTCCTCTGAAACATACTCATTTCTTGAATGTACGATTTTAAGGACCTACTGTGCGACACTTATTCCGTCATACCGTTGATTATATCTTCAAACGGACACAAACTAATTTATACTCAACCATTGCTGTTATTATTTTCATAATATTTATTTGATAGTTGTGTCCATCCAAAAATCTATCTAAACCGGTAAATTATCGTTAAGATATATAATAATATTATATAAGATGATGTTTAGACAATTAAAAAAAAAATGAGATTCTATTTGAGCTGATAATACTATTTTATTTGTTGTGATTCCCCATCAATGAATTATTCAGCAAATTATAGACCCACATTTTTTTATGAGATAGTGAATTATTTTCCCAATGAGAGTAAAATTTTAACATTGCACTCTCTGTAAATTTGAGCATTCGAATGATTGTTTAACTTTTTGAATTGAACTTACCGAAGAGCGGAGTAAGAGTGATAAAAATACTGTTGGGGGATCACAGATAACCAGAGGAAGGATATACATAGTTGATGGGAAGAATGTTCAAATAAGGTAATAAAGCAAAATTCTATTCATTAGTAGCTGTCAAATCCAATTAAACGTGCACACTTATAAGGGAAAAACGCGTTTGCAAAAGGTCGTGAGTTCCAATCCTGCATCGGTAATGCTTCCTATGTCGCCATATTTAGATTATTTATTGGTTGTGTCGGTAATAAGTTGTGATAGGTTGGAATAGAGATGAGATATGGAATGTGTTACCTCAGTCGTAGGGGTACCTAGAAATCCTAATTACCAATGATGCAAGAGCGAATGGGGCACATGGAATACCGACTGGTCTTGTGTAATGAGTGGAATTAGAAATGCACATGGGAATTAAAATGCGCTGAATATTTACATGAAAGTTCGGTATTTATCATGTAAGATATATAATTTATTTGTAATGTAATTAATATATTAAAGCACTTGATGAGAGAATAGGTACGCATGTGTATTGAAAATGAATTTAATGACATTCACTTATTCAAAATATTGTGGTGGTAAAAGGTATCTTTGAAAATATTTTCCCTATTTTCGAAAAGATATGTTTTTATCCATTATTATTAATTTCATGGAAAACAAAGGTATCCCATATAATACCTTGTTGTATCAAAGAAAAGGCACACTTCGAATTAATAAAATTAATGGATGAAATATTTCCTTCGTTACGCTTCAAAGGAAATCAATGTTTAATTGAGAAATACGAGTACATCATCAAAATATACATTATATTTCATATGCTAACAACAATATTTTATATTGTATGACATTTTACGTCATTTATTTGCGTAGTCGATTTACACAAGCTGCATTTGATATCGGGGAGTTTAATTTAGTGTATAGGCCACTTGTATCGCGTTGTAGAGTGTGGATACAAGAGTCTAAAAATACAAACCAAACATTTTCCTAGGTTTCCTATTTGTTATATGTAACGATTTAAAACGAAATACCAACATGTGCATTCGTTTCAAAATTATTCCCCTTCCCAGGCCTACGTGGAACATTACTCAAATACTGCAAAATATTTCCCATATGCACAGGTACGACCTATTAATACCTGTACACTAGGCATCATATTCATCTGATTGCTCAACGGACCGCACAAAAGTATCAATAAATCTCGCCAAAAGTTTTATAAGCCAATCCCTGGGAATGGAGAAACTTTGTAATTCGATGAAATGAACTTCCAAATGCTGAAATAAGTGGGAGTAGTCGTGCCGCCACGAACCATTTCTTCTTTTCTCTCTCTTCGTTATTGCTGCGCATTGGTGCAGGCGTTCGGAAGGAAATTTACTGTACTTTACCCGAAAAAAGGCACCACGACCCTCCAAACTCCCCCATCTCACCAATCCAATATATCATTTTAAAAAAATGTGTGTGTGTGTGTGTATATATATATATATATATATAAATGTATCACACACATACATACACACACGTGTGTGTGTGTGAGTGGGTTTACGGACACACGAAGGAAATGGGTGAAACTTTTTTCCTCGGCAACTTTCGACTTCCCCCCCTCTGAGAAAACTTTCCGATGGACTTCTTCTTTTGCTTATTTATTCGTCTTCCTCAGCGGAGGGGGGAGGGGTAGGTTGGGAAAAGGGATAGAGTGGGGGTTGAGGGGGTTTGAAGAAGGGACCGAAGAAAAGGAGGCGACGGTAGAAGATTCGACCCATTAACACACTCCACGTCCTGCCTCCGCGGATTCCGAAGGGAGGTCACTGCGCCGGGGAGTGGATTGGGAGGTAGGGGGGCGGTTGGGAGAGGGAATGGGGAGGTATGCCATAAGGTGGGAGATGGAGGGTGAGGTGGAAGAAAGGGAGGGTGGAGGTTTGGATGGTAGGAGTTCGAGAAAAATGAAGAGGACCACTCGACATCCTCCGCCCTCCTTTTCCTTTCCGTCCCTTTTGTTTTCGGATGCGAGCGCTCATACACACACAAACACGCACACACAAATACACACAAATCCCTCGTCGCGCTCTTGTTCCCTCTCGGTCGCTCTCTCGAACGAACTGCGAAGCAAGAGGAGTACGTTAACTTGATGATGTTCAGAAAAATTTTGCTGGGGTGGGGTAATGTGGGAGAAAAAGAGGTTTGAAAGGGTAGGGGCGGCGAAGAAAGACGCCGCGGGAAATTTACCCCTCGTTACGTATTTGGCGCGAGCCTTTTCCCCCTCTTGCCTCCCACCCGGTCTGCACTAATGAATGCACACATACGGGCACTCTTTCCATACCGTTTATTTTTCCCTCCGTCTCACTCGGCTTTAACCGAGATGAAAGGTCAAAGGAGGAATCAAGAGAGAAGAATATGCGACGCTTGATCACTCGGCACCGCCTCTTTCGAAGCGTATATTTCGTAGTGAGCAAACTTGTTTCGGAGTGTATACTTTATTCACATCCAGTGAGTACGCTAGTTTATTTTTGTGCCGACGACTTCTTTTCTTGTCGTGGGAGTGTTTTCCATTTTGTGCAACACGCAGTGAGCTTGCAGTGAGTTCCAACATTGAGTTTTCTTCTGGAACAGAGTGTCACCTTTGTCTTACTCGTAAGAAAAATTCATATTTTATTTGTACACCACGTTGTAGTTATAAAAGTCAATAAATAGGAATGTACCATTCCTGTACCATATAGATATTCTGCATTTCAGGATATTGCATTAGATCTCGAAGTCTTGACGGAAGTTGTAGAATACTTTGACAAGTTTATGTTAAAGGAGTTCAAGTGATGGCACACTAAAATCACCATTATTTTTCCGTCATGGTTTCAGACACTTTAAAATTGCTTACCTTACTCCCACAAACTAACAGGTGTGATATGAAAATTTATATTATGGAATTAAATATCTAAATCGAACGTTTAACCTTAAAGGTTAATAAACATGCGAAGATCGTATATAACAAAAATCCTTTTAAGTCATTATCAGAGGATGGGAAACAGCGTTTCATTGGAATTATTTGAATGGTAATCTCCTGGATAGTGCTTACAATTAATGACCGGAGGCTCAGGGTTTCATTTCGGGTAACCTTGATTACCTTAAAATGTACCCAAGAAATGTGAGTTTTACTCGGGGATCGGGATGGTGCGGAGGTTAACGTACAGGCTTCCCACCGCGTAGGCCCGGGTTCAAATCCTGGTGGCAGCAGATATTATATTTTTCGGTGGTATCCCGATCCCTACTTGGGGTGTTTTGTGGAGAGCACTTAGAGTGAGTACGATGTCCGTCGGATGGGATGTTAAACTGGAGACCCCTTGGCGCCTCTTTCCACTAGAGTAGGCTAATGCCAACGCTGAGTTTCTCTCCACTCTTTCTTCCCACCCATCCCTAAATGGCGCAAATGGCCTTAGCTGTCGGTTGCCTCCCTAACAAAACTAACTAACTGAATTTTACTCACATTTACTGTGATGTATAAGGGGTAGGGAGAAAAATATTTACTCAGCGTCCTACTCTGGGGTGAGTATTTCAGCTGCCAAAGGGATTTGTACGTCTTTAGTCATTAGAAAGGTTAGACTTAAGTTAATTTTCTGCATGCTGTTGGCTTATTTGCTTTGCAAATAATTGAATCATAGATAATCATGCTATTCAAAATATATTGCATCATTTTAATGGAAGCTACAATCCGTTATATAATATAAATAATCTGTGGGACTCCGATATTTTAAGCCTTCAAAGTTAAGATTTAAATAAAGTCCAACCGGATCATGAATGATCCACTTGGGCTTTATGTAAATGTCCCACTAAATTAAGTCTGAGGCTATTTAAGGTATTCTTTAAATATTAACGAGGCACTCCCGAGTATGGAAAAAGGTTTGTTTTGGAATGGTAAACGATATCTATTAAATCACCATAAGTTATATTTTCACTTGAAAAAATGAAGCGTAAGAAAAAGGTTTTTTTACATGTCTCCAGACACAGTTATTTAGTTTTTCCATAAGTTTTCTCAATCTTGCATTCGTTTACATATATTATCGTGAAAATCGATTTTCCTGTCAAAAACACTTAGGTGGCCGATGACTTAAGGCGCATTATAAGGGCTATTTTTTGGCATGTAAGATGACGTTAACCATACCTCATATTTTCCCGCAATACTTGGCGGCGAAAGCAAAAGAAAGGGTTCCGCTTCAAGGCAGTTATTAAGTACCACTAAGGGTTATCAAATAGCTTTATGACTTTGGGTGTAAATTAAAAGTTTCTGTTTTTTTTATTATCGGCCGGTACCACACCTAGAAAGATGGAGACAATTCATATTATCAATGTTTTTTATGGTCTAAGACTGAAGTAATTTTTCAGAATCAATCAGAAGCATACTTAGTAGCATTTAGTACAATTTACGGTTACAGTGAGGTTAGTTAAAGTATGCAGATCATTGCTGAGGTAAATTACCTCTCACCAATAACCTGAGTTGACGAAAAATTCCAAAGTCTGCTACAAAATTTCTGCTCAACGAAAATGAATATTCATCTACATCTAAGGGCTGCAATCTATACCATTTCCTTAAGAGAAACACTCCGTTATTACGAACCGTTCTTCTTTCATATGGTTGGCACATCGTGTGCCATACATGTATGTCCTTATTCTCCTAACCTCAGGGATATTTTGTTTTTTTTTAAAGAATAATCCGAAATTCCAGATATTCGAATCGTCTTCTCTGCTCGCCGGTAATTTTTTGCATGATTTATTTCCAAGACTTTCCTTAAAAGATAGAGCATAATGGTGCTGCGTTCATTGATTTCAACGCAAGCGCGTCAAACCAGCTAAGCACAACAATTGATTTTCACCAGGGCAGTGCACGCTCGAGGGTAGATAAACAACACTCGCGCCCCGTGGAAGACTGTCGACCACTTCACCGCAGTAACGGCTTCCTTCCTTGTCGTTTATTTTTATTCACGCACAGGTTAAGTTTGTCGCACATTTGTGATTGTAAGGATTTTTTTTCCCAAGTCCTTTGCGTGCTTCAAACTCGAGACATTCATTGTCAGTATAGTACCCGAGAGAAGCAGAATTTAACCTGAGCTTGGCAAAGTGGCTGTCTGTCTCCCTGTGATGCGAGTGTTGTGCCAACATATCCTCGTAAGAGAGCCCAATGTTGGGACGAAGAAAAAAATTTTAAAAGTACAGAGACTCATCCTTAGTTTATCCCTATGTCTTGGTCATTTTCGGATACTTTTTAAGCAATCAGAACAGACGCCCAAGTTAACAAAATAGTAAAAAGTGATAAATTATCCCGAAATGCTTGTATTTCTACTATTTAAGATCCTACATTTTAAACTCACGGAGGGCCAAATATATCCTATTTACATATATATCCTATCTACATATATAAACCATAAAATTTCATCTTCAAACCGAGAAATAACCATTTCTGTGACTTGAGACGCTTCAAAGTACAGCGAGTTGCGTATGCTTCTTTTTTCCGTGAGATAAATCCTAGGACAGCATTAAGTATGGTTACAGTCATAAAATTTCAAGATCATATTGATTTTATAATTAATGATTACCCTTTTTATCCCTCGGTGTGCTTTATTTTATATTTTATTTGAATTCAAGCTGTGCAAAAGTGTCAGAAATATTATTCTTTGCTCAAAACCAGTTCATGTGTTTGAAAATCTACATCCTTTTCAGATATTACTGAGAATATTGTGATACCCGGGAAAGTGCGAAGGAAGATCATGAAAAATAAGGGTAAACAAATTATAATTAAAATTGAATAGTTTTTACGAGGCAGGGTATGCCACTCGTTTGGTGAAGAGTTGGCAAAGATCGTGAACCTTACAAATGAATTATAATTACAGTTTAAAGGTGCTTGAAATGGTAGGAATTGAAAAGGTGAGGTGCAAATCACAAGAATTCTACATCTTGGAACCCCTTTTACTTAAAAACTATTTTTTACTAAAATGGAAAGACCCTGGGATAGGGAACAAATATTTTCGAAGAACTAAGTTAAAATGGGTAAATGTTTGCCACTATTTTTCCAAAATGCCACACGGACTCATTTGCTGGTATTAATGCCTGGGGGTGTATCCTTCTATGGATTTGTACTTCTATGGACTTCATAATAGTATGGGGTGGAATTTTGTCTTCAAGAGTACAACTTTGCAACGATTATAAGCTGTCCTTTGTAGCTAGATCCACTAAAGTTTTGGCTGATTTAATGAATACATAAAACATAATTCAAAACAAAGTTATAGATATGTTTCCGATATTATTTAATCGCTGTTTTATGTAGAACTTATTTAAAAAAAATGGAATGGTAAAACTCTGAAGTTACTCATTACCTCACTATTCTATCGATACATGAAAATATCCAGTGTATTGGGGCTTTTTGTATACACTTTATGATGACTCGGTGAGTAATAAATGACTGTAGTTGACGTTTTTTGATAAAAAGAGCGAAGGTGACAAATTGTATTCTAACAACAAATGCTTGTTTGTATCCAGCCGTAAGAGCCAGGGAGTGGGTAATTTTTAAAAAAACTTTTATTCGTGTTTTCGGCATGGTCCTCGACTGATGGAGTGATGGATAAAAAGTCCAATAACCGCGACTTCCGTCCAGTCCAGCCAGCGGGGGAAAACACGCTTGGAATATTTGCAGAGCTGCAGGAAAGAAAGTTGTTTTCATCGGGTGAATTGCACGGAAATTTTCGAATGAAATAGCTGAGTAGCGTTATTTCCTTTTGGCGAGACCTCATCTTCAATACCTCACGAGGATTTGAGAACTAACGCTACATGAATCACTTTTTATTTATTTTGGCAGTAGCATACCGGTTTATGTTAAGTTTTCAATATACCCAGGCACTAAACACTGGTGTACTTTTAAGCCCTGACAAACAAGATACAAAATACTATATCCTTAAGCGATAAGGATACATATTATTCTCATCTCTTTGATCATATTCACACACCATGTTCTCTCAGTATCTCCGGCATCCAATAGCCTTACTTTCTTCGAATTTCTCAAAACAATCTAGGATCTCTTTACTTGTATTCCCAAAAATTTTGCAAGATTTTCATCACTTTTTGAGGTCGACGGACATTCTGAACGCTTGGCATCTTCAACATCTTCTCTGCCCTCTTTAAACAACTAGTGTCAATCAAAATACCCTATTAACCGATGGCATTATCAACATAAGTTGCCTTGAGCATGTCATGAGTCACCTTCCTAGTTTTATCCTTGTGTGTGGAGAAGAATGGAGAAGGTGAAATGGACCGAAAGGAAAACAAATGAGGAAGTACTAGAGATGGTGGGCGAGGAGAGGGGTTTGTTGGGAGAAATCGTATAGAGGCAGGAAAAATGGATGGATCAGCAGTGAGATGTTGAAGATTGATAGAGGGGAGAATGCTAGGCAAACGAGGAAAGAGCAGGAACAGGATAGGGATGTTGGACGGGATGAAGGGAGGAAAGAAGTACACAGAGATGAATAGGGACCTGATGTAGAGTAGGTTGCTGGATTGGGTTTTGTTTGGAGTCACAAAATATTTATTTGGTAGTTGTGTCCTTCCATAAAACCTACCTTAACCGGTAGATTACCTATTAATTAATATATATATATATATATATATATATATATATATATATATATATATATACACACATACATACATATATACATGCATACACACATATATATGTATATATTCCTCGTTTAGAAGATTCGCCAATGAACAACCTGAACTTTGAGAGGGTGGGAGCCAATTGACGGCCGGCCACCAGCCTCCAACCTTTCCCGAGACTCCCCTCCCTCGAACCCAGGTAGAGAAATTACCCCCCATGTACGTCCATTTGGGAAAAAATAAGTACTCTTGGGACAGAACTTATACGCGCATCGTAACATTATGTATTTTGACATTTCAGATGAGTAGGCAATATTTATGGCTTCAACGCTGCCAGGAGTTTTAATGCCTCAAGACGATTTTTTCGTGTTACTGCTACATTCAGATAATTTCTGACATGTAAAGTTTAATTTTTCAAGAAACTGTAACAGTAACTTTAACGGAGTCATCCGCTATGTGTGCATTATAATGCAACCATTTCAGAGAGTAAAAATCATTCGCCTTGACCGGGATTCGAACCCGGATCCCTCGATTTCCGGTGTAAGAGGACGTCTCGGTAGCTTAATTGGTTAAAGCACTCGGCCGGAAATCGAGGGATCCGGGTTCGAATCCCGGTCAAGGCGAATGATTTTTACTCTCTGAAATGGTTGCATTATAATGTAAAGTTTATTTCTAGTTTAGTAAAGTTCTAAAAAATTCTAGTAAAGTTTAGTTAGTAAAGTTCAATATTTATTGAACTTTACCTAAAGGAAGTCGATTTGGATCGATGAATTATTCCATTGTCAAAATGAAGATCTCGATTTTTAAACCGTTGTTATGGCTAAGGTTGTCTTATCTGGATATTTGAAAACCTAGTTCGGGAATTACTCACGGAACGAAGATTAAATTATAAACAGAATGTTTTGCATAAATTGGAAGCAGCTCTATTTTGTGATCATTTTGAAAATATACTATTAGTCCATCTTATTAATGTAGTAAAGAATTACGTAAATAATATTATAGAGATTAAGTTTAGGTCCATTAGATTTAAGGTACAATTTTGTTCATCACATTTCCTGCGAATGATAAGGGGTCGGAATAGCTGCAACGACTGTCATCCAGATAATTTGATCCTAAGTAGCCTAATACATTGTCGTTGATTTACCTTAACCTTGGATCATTTTTCTTCATTGGGGTAAATGTTGCATTCTTACAGATAAATATTTTTCCCTTTGAACCGAAGCGCATTTAAATCATGGTAAAAATATTCCCATTGTATAAATAGTTTGACATATTTTGTAGTAGCTAACATAAAGCAACCCTTACCTTTGATTTTGAATTTTTTTATTTGATTTTGGATTTTGATTCTGATGCTAAACCCTCCCCTGCACAAACCCCAGAGGTGATCGGAATGGTCTCAAGTAGTTTAGGATGTGGAGGTGTCTGAGAAAACATAACTTTCTTTTTTACCATGAGACTGGAATAAAAAACCTAAACATTGAATGGCTGCATTTTCCTGTAATGAGGTCAATGGAAATTTTACTTGAAGCTCTTTATCATATATGGAGATATTGTTTATATAATGAGATGAATTATTTCTTAAAAAATTGAATTTTAAAATTTGGTCCATTGTAATAACACTCACGGCTTAATTAGGGTTGAGCTCTATTCTCGCTTATTTCAACTAAAAAACGGGTTATCAGTAGAAAACGAGGTGACTGCAATAATAACTTTGAAAGATAATTTAAAAACGATCGGTCAATGAAAGAGGTACAGTTATGATATAAAATTTGCAAACAAAACATTAGGTACATTACAAAAGCAACTCGACAATACACTTCTACTCAGTAGTTTCTTTACCCTTGATGATTACATCAGAAATTTCCCGTTCTATCCGATACTCAACACTCGCTCCCGTGAGCCCTCTGTGGCGACCTGCTTGGTGATATGTAAATTCAGATGATGACATAAATCGGTTCACGGAAAAAATCATCAGCGCCAGAAAATGGAAGCGGGACCGCCTGAAAAGTGGGTTGGAATTAGTTTACGGCCCGTGAGCAACGATATTCGGAATTCACATTCAGAACTTAAGGCTTCAACGCACGATTTTCGCGGGATATTTTCTAATTCCAATGTTATACTATATATTTTTTTTTCGCTCTCGCGACTCCCCCTCCTAGACTCGCTTAAGACCTTTCGGGGCGGTGAGGCACCGGGTCGTGTCAGCTACGCCGATGGGGTCGCGTCGGATTCCGATTCACGCGATGAGGTTGGGGGTAGGGCGTGCGGAATGGGGGTTGAGATGACCCAGGGGAAGGGAACTATTGTTTGGGGGAAGGGAAAAGAAGGAGGTCGAGGTTTTTTGGGAGGAGAGGGAAGCTATGCTCCCCCCCATCTCGGACGTGTCGTGACTCAAGAGAGCTGGCGCGATTCCCGTTCGGTGACAGCGTACGGGGTTTTTGAACTACGTTTTTTTTTAAGATTCCAGACGCAGCCGGCTCGATTTTGGCGGCCCGAATTGGTGTGTGTGTGTATGGTATGAAGGGGGTGGAATAGTGGCAAGGCGAGGGGAATGGGAGTTTTTTTTTGTAGGGAGGGGGGGTGGTGGGAAGTTTTGTATTTTCTGCCGTCTGACTTTACCTCATCCATCCGCCCTCGGAAATGGATTGCGGAGCGCGAGCGCAATTGATACCATCCGCGGGCGGGTGGCTGGGGATAGGATGGCTATAGAACGTCGCCAACACAAAACGGAATGGTCGTGATGTCAAACGGGGCCAGCCCGCGGATCTCGCCGATTCTCCCTGGAGAATTATGCCTTTGCAGCAAAAAAAACCTCCTGCCGAAGAATGATTCCAGCAAACCTTTCACATTTGCTCGTGAACTTAACTCGTGATGGCGTTCGATCCATTCTCGCGGCGTTCGGCATCGAAAGAGATACATCTTTGCGGGGAATTTTTCTCGAATTTGGAGGATTTTGTAGTTTTAGGTAGTTTTTATTCTGATTAGAAACACATATTTATGAAATGGATCAATCGGGAGATGAGATTTTTATGGGAGAAAAAGATGAAAGCAGTAACCCTATAAGAGGGCGGACAGAATACGAAATCAAACTTAGAACCTCATTGTTATATTTGCAAGGGCTAGCTTATAAAGTAAAAATGTGTGTCATTTACGTGTAAAATGCCGTCCTAAGGCTTGCTCATCAAAGTTTAGAGATAATATGAATGTTCTGGTAGTTTATTACCCCCAAATTTCTATAGAAATCTTTTATCATTAGCTCCTTTTTACCTAAAATATACAATATTACAAGTATTGATACTGTATTCATTTTGGATCATCATCAAATAAAGAGATGCTATACACCTATAAAGGAAAAGGGCTTTAACTTGTGGACTAAATAATTTTAATAAAAATTTTTTACATTGGAGATACGTGTAAGAGAAAGTTAATGTTTAAAGCTATAAAGAATATTTTTTACGAAAAATATGTTTATCTCCTTAATAATTCTCCCTGGAGAATTATGCCTTTGCAACAAAAACCTCCTGCCGAGGAATGATTCCAGCAAACCTTTCACATTTGTCCATATCTCTTTTTGTGTGTATCTATTAAGTAGTCTATTGGTGAAAATTGTCTTTATTTGAACTTCTTTGAATTTTTAATATGAAGCATTTGTATGACCTCTTTGATCAACTTTTGGTTACTCGTTTACTGTGCCTTCGCCCATTCCGAACCTTGAATCTTGAACCTTGAAATTTCCAAACCTTGAATTTAACCAAACTGGATTCACACTCTATGCTTAGTCCGTTGACAAGTTGGTAAATATTAAACCCTGCATTGCAGTTACAGTGTCTATTGAAATGCGTATATATTTCTATTGATTTTGAGATTCAGGGATTATCCAATATTCAAAATCCCGCGAGTCGCAGAAAGGACTTGCGTCGGAAGGTGGTTGGGTATCAGCTGAACATGTACACGTTGTAGTTCATGCATATTTTTAAATATATATTAGTTCATTTACTTGGTCATTTTTCAGGTATACGTACATGCCACCCAGAAGGAAGAAGTCAATAGGATGTAAAATCAGTTAGAGGACATAATCCCGTGTGTTCCTGCAGGAAAACATTTGATAATGATCGGGGATTGTAATGCGACGGTAGGCGAAAAAAGAGATGGTAATGAGGAATTTTTTTAGGCATAAGTGAGAGACATAAGCACCAATATAACGCCAGAAAGACATCGAAAATCAAATGTATGTTACCCGCGGAAATTCAAAAATTGGCGATACTTTTTGAACAGACCTCGTAGGTTGCTGGATTGTGCTCTGTTAGGAATCACAAAAGATTGAAGAGTTAGGAGTCACAGAAGACTTCCTGTTTTTATTTACTTCCTAAGTATCGCTATGAGTTTATTGTTCCGTCAACTTGTTTTCTTATAACCATGTTTGCATCTGAATGAAATAAACTTCTTTGTCTCGTCACGTGTAGTATTTATAACATTTTTCCATATTCTTCCCCTATATAATACTCTGGTCGCTCATTCCCTCACTCACTCAGCATTTTATCATAATATCTGATATTAGTGCTTTTTTCTCGTCTTGGAAATTTAATTTACTGTATGTTTTGAGAAGAATTCGGCGAACATATTCCTAAGTTTACGACATGAAATTCGTTTTTGTTGGTTTTCCTTCATGCCCACTCTCCCTAATCCAATTATCTTCCTGCGTAGTTCTCGATCAATCCTGTAATTAAAGTCACCTCCAAATGTATTTCGGGATATTCTTCTGTGATGGTGTAAAACTCCCTTCCGTCATAAACACCTTTAAGAATATTAAGGTAAAAGCAGTTCAACATTATGCTGATTCATTTTTTCTTCATTTTACCCTCTGCTTATACAAATTTATTCGGGGGGTGGGGAGGATGACCTGAATGTGAGGGGTCATTTCCGTTGCAATTACCGGCTAATTGGGGAAAATAATTCCCTCGCTCACACAGGAGAAATAGGGAGAAAGAGAATGGAGTAAAATGAATGACGATCATTGCTAGCCTAGTTTACTGCAAAGAAAAAAAAATACTCAGCAAAGAGCAGCACGAACTAATGGAATTTCTGCAAATTAAATACTTGGCGGTCGGTATTTTTGGGGCCATCACCGGACGTGGAGAAGCAAAAGAAAACCTGGAAGCACAACACATGGGCTCACACTCAAACACATTGGCGGGGAACGAAAACAAAGCTGCAGCTTTTCCGTCGCTCGGCACTACCGCCATCCTATGTCTGTTGATGACACTCTCCTCATATCTAAACGAAGCTTTCCAAAATTTTCCTTTGAGCGCGATACAAATGCACTGACGAGAGCGAACCGATAAAACTGCACATCACACGGCCTGGTTTGTTGCATGCATGGTCTCCGATGGTCTCCTCCCCCTCTCCATAAGAGCCTTTTAATTTTACATTCGGAATACTGGCTGCGCGCAGTACTTGAATATGGTTTTCTTTGGATTTTCGCGCATTATTTACATGCATGCATTCATCACGCGGCCGGTGGATGTCACGTGAGTTTTGGCGACGTATTGATGTCGGAGTGCGTTTGAAAGATGATTAATTTGAATGCATATGTTTCGTAGGGGAGGTTTTTCACTCATCTTTCCTGGATTCGTTATTTTAGTATATATGTCGAGAGAGGAGGAAAATTTATTTTGAATCTCAAGTCGTTCAAAGGTACAAAAATGTCTGACTCGTAAATATTTGTATTTCCGTTTAATGTAGCTTTGAACCCGCCTTGGCAACGGTTTTTTCTATCTACCCCAATGCAGTTTTTGCTCCACTTCCAATTCATTTGATGCAGGAATAATATGAAGTAGTATCGCAGTTGTTGCTAGATGAAATGTGAACCACTGGGGATAAGAGCAAACCCCTTAGTATACGGTTTAAAATTATACCACATTAATGTAATAAAAATGCCAACAACAGATGAGAAATTTCAGGTGCTCATTGATGTAGCTGTAAAATATTGGAACTAGTCAAAAAAACCAGAAAGGTATATAAATTAAAGTTTTCCATTCATTCCATAATCATGAATCCTTGCAATTTAAACGTGTCAATTATTTCCAGACGATTTTTGAAAAAATCACGGAATATACATCCGAGGTAATGCAACGTCCGTACCTGAGGAGGACGCCGATACATTGAAACTATCCGTACCTAATAAAAAAGGGGTGGAAAGATGCATTGTTTTTTTACTTCAGTGATAATTTATTTCCACAACGTTAAGCCTGTAAACATCGAATGTAATGCAACGTGTTAAGCGAAATCTATAATGAATCCATTTTTATTTGAAGAGTATTTTAACTTCATGATTTTACCTTTTCTTTTAAAAGACATTCTTTTCGAACAAATATCCCTTAAATTTAAACATTAACTGATTATTTTGACATAGAATCGCGGTCAGACTTATTCCATTTGGCACAAAGGCTAGTTTTCGGATTGGTTTTTTGTTGTAGATATTTGGGTACATTTAATAAGATTTAATAATAATAATGATACATGCTTATGGTGGTATTATTCTCATATTTTATATTGTTTTTTTGTCAAAAATGACAAAAACACGAAAAATATCGAATTTATGAAAGGTCTTACATTTGTAAGCATTGCGCAGGAAAAATATCGGTAACAAGTGCACAGCAGGGGCAAAAAGTGCAATATGTCTACTAAAAGCGGGCAACATTTTCAGCAGTACCTGCCTATAATACAACTCATATTACTCCTTTTATGCTGCGCTGCGCTGAAATTATAATAAATTAATATGTATATCAATTCTTAGTTTTTAAACAGAGGGGAGTGCAGCTAGATAAATATCTCTTATTATGTTATACTCTCGCATTTTAGCCCTTGTTAGTAAAATTGAACTAGAATAAGACGATTGAAATTATTTTCATTTAGTTTTCAATGCCTATTGTAAATTTGGAAAACTAAAACTTGAAAACTGCTGCCATTTTTGTGCCTCACTTCTCATTAAAATGGTTAAATATTTCGCCGTTCAATATTTATATTTCCCCATCAATTGGAAGAGTTAAATATTGTTTGCCAACGCTTAAAATAGGTTATGCGAAATACAATTATCTTATTTTTGTGTTGAACATAATCTTAATAAACTCTTATGAATATATGCCTTCAATAATAATAATATACTTCTACCCTCTTCAAGTCTTACTCTATTAGGGGTTCTTTTGCGAAGTTGGTTGTTAAAATTTGATGAGTAATAGTTATTTATTATTGTTAGTGCATAGCACCCTGAAAGCCACCGCAAGTCACCGCAGGCAAGTGTGGCGGGAGTGAATATGTGACTTGTGAATGTGAATTAGATCACTCCTCCATCCCTATCGCGGTCGGACACCGTCATTCTGATCGCATATCGTTGGTGGGAAAAATAACATCTCAAATCTATTCGTTCTTAATCTCTTCAATATTACTTATACAGACATGCCAACTCTCCCGATTTAAGCGGGAGACTCCCGATTTTTCCTTCTTACGTTCTTGATGAACTGTTCAAATTGTGTACTTAGCTTAACATGTTAATAAAGTGTGACATTCATTAAAAATTGGCAAAGTGTCATAAAGGGATTAAGGTGCCATGCAAATATTGTGGTAATTAAAAGTGATTACTTCGTGATACACTTCTAAAAATCTCCCGATTTTTCATTTTTGAAAGTTGGCATGTCCTCCCGATTTTTCATTTTTGAAAGTTGGCATGTCTGCTTATATAATATTTAATCCTACCGTGGTACGATGAGACTAATTATATATTTTCAACATTATCGCTAAGGGGACATCAATATGAAACCAATGTGAGACATTTGACCTGCAATTTAACCTCCTTTCCGTTAATGATTCCCAACGTATTTCCACGAATAATTTTGATACGCTACTCAATTTGTCATTAGAGCGTTTTACAAATGTAGCTTATCCACACTGCACGCGATCTAATTCGACAGTCGATCTAACTTCATGAGGATCCCCCATATACATAGTGAAGCTGAATGGATTCCCTATTTTCAAAAAAATCACCAAAGAGCGCGCAAGTAAATTAGTAGAAGTAGTGGCGTTAGTTGGGGTAAAAAACGCCATTTCTAGCTATTATCATGCAGTGTTCTGTTGAGAATCGAGGCTTTGTCGTAGAAACGTTCTTTAAGGACAATAATAGTGTGATGGCGATGCAGAGGGCACTGTGGTCTAGCGATGAAGCGAGTTTCTATCTCTCCGGCTCAGTAAATAAGCAAAATGGTCATAACTGGGCAACTGACAACCCTCGAAAACTTCACCTAAGACCTCTTCATAGCCTTAAAGTGACATTTTGGTACACTAGAAATTTTGGGCTTTACTTTTCTGAATCTAGAGGTTTAACTGTTACTGTGAACTCTGTGCTCATAGTAGAGCAGAAACAGAAGAACTTTTCACTCCACAAAATGGAAGAGTATGGTGAAGGACATGACACAGATCCTTTTGGTTTCAACTGGATGGTGCCACGGCTCATACGGCCCGTCGTTCACGCCAAATCCTGCGAGAACAATTTCCCGGCCGCCTGATCTCCTTACGAGGGGACGCCCCATGACCCCCTCGCTCCCCGGATTTGTGCCCAAGTGATTTTTTTCTTTGGGGATATCTCAAAGCTGAAGTTTAAAAAGTTCGACCAAGGACCTCGGAAGCAAATAGAAATGTCATCGCTGGAATAACGCAAGATATGCTGAGAAGAGTTTGGAAAACTTTTTTGAACGGTTCAGCATGTGTATCGCTCACTAAGGTCGTCACGTGAATGAAATTAAAATGGTATTAAAAATTTTTGTCAAAAATAAAAACCTTTTTTAATTATCTTGGTTGGTTTTTTTCGAATAACTCATCAAATCAAGGAGTCTATTCTGCTTCACCCTGTACTAGTAGCATAAATGAAGTCTAACCAGTGGAAGGTAGCATTGATTTTTAATTTTTTCGTCACATTCGTTAAAATCAATCGTAATTTTTTGTTAGCTTTTCCACATACAGGTATTCCCTGTGTATGCTTCTCCCAGGAGATGTCATTAGTGAGTGTTACGCTTAAGTATTTAATCGAGTCTACCCTTTCTATTTCTGTGTTCGTGATGCTGTAGGCATTCAGGAGAGAACTTCTCTTATTCCAAAAATTCGTCATGACGCACTTTTATAAGCTTTGTTCTAATTGCTAAGAGTTGTATCAACGTTGTATTGCATTAAGGTCATCTGTCAAGGTTACTTTATTCTCAGGATTAATTCTGTCAATCACTGTATCGTTGGGAAATAAACGTGTCTTATTATTGACCACGATGTTAGTCTTTCACGTAAAGAAGGTAAGAAAGAGGTCTGATAACAGTTTACCGGGAAACAGTTTGGTAGACGATGTTAGACTTCACTCAATTGTAAGACGAACGGCGCGTGAAATTTACACATCAGGATAGGGGTATCTGATTCTTTCCCTGTGCCGGCTATGGCTCTCCAGGGAGTTCTGGTCACCGAATAGCTCGGGTGAAGCTGAGGATACCCAGAGAGATTTTCCCGGGAATCGGATCCAGACTCTCTGGTCAGTAGTCCAACGCTATACTCCTGGACTACCACTTCCCATTAAACTTTAATGTTGTCTGTAAATGCTAATAGTCACTGTAAAATTGTAGCGGTATTTCCATTTGGTGTTTTTGAAATATTCTTGACTATTTATTTCATATTTTGAATTAAATTAAAGCTCATGACTCTGTAATTATGAGAAATTGGTTCAGGAAGTAGTAAATGAATGAATTGTTTTTATACGGACCATGGGATTCAAAAATTGAAAAATTACTGGAATGTAAACACCAAGAGATGAAATATTCTAACTTTAGTTGCGTTTTAGTATAAGAATTTATATTTTATCTTGTATATTCAGATGAATATATGTCACGTTTAGCAAGGAGTGTTCCAATCAGTCTTCTTTGTCTTGTGTTACGTAATCGTTCGAAATTCATTGAGTTAGTATATTTTTTGTTGATTCAGGCAAAGTTTTTTTCAGCTAACTTTTGCAAGACTGGAGGCCAATCAAGACAGAAAACGGATTGTTATTTCCTCTAAGAAAGAGTCGGAATAAAATGTATGATTTGGGTCCCACCCCACTCGTTCATCTTATGTGAGCCGAGAATGTCGCGTAGCAGTTAGTGGCGTTGACAAAAAGATATTGAGTTTTTTACCGGAAACTAATTAATCCTCTTGGAGCTGATAAGGTTTTTGCAACATGTCGGAGAGGGATGCTGCATCACTTTTTCAACCAGGAAGATAAAGTAATGGAGTAGTTGTCTAAGAAAAGTAATGAAGAGAAGGAAGAATTTCGTTAAGTTAGCACTCGATCCCTTTCCCTCTCTCTCGACTCCCATCATGTCCAATGGAGAAAAGCGATCTAAGCCCATCCATTGCATCCGGACTATACGAAGGAATTTCATGCATGTTGCGTTGTGGTTGAGGACCACATGCAAATGACTATAAAACGCGACTAAGAGAAAAAAGTTAAAAACCTAATTTTTCCCACAGGTTTCCTTTCTCATTAACTATTACCTCGCGATGCACTTGAGAAAAAACTACTTTTCAAGTATTGAAAAATATAGAAAAATATTACTCGTGGGTTTAAAAATCTCCATGCAAGGGCCCACAGAACGACACCATTATTATCTCATCCGGAATCTTGGATAGATAAAAACTCAAATCTCAGTTGAACCTTTTGTTACATAGGCTTTATTGTGATATTTTATTGTGTCATTTACATTTCAAGATCGGGGAATAGAGAAACTAAGACAGGAAAGTCGTCAGAGACGTTCTTTTAAAGTTTCCTTTACCCAACGCGTATTCAGAGAAGTCAAGGAACCGTAGAGCTAAGAAAATAGCACGTAAAATATTCACAACATTTTTTGTATCCTTTCTACATGGCTTGTGTCCCAGTCTTTTTCTTCACAGGTAGTTTTCACGGCTTGTGGAATATGTGGATGAAAGTAAACACACAGCATATTGTCCAGTCGTATTCGTTTGGGTTTCAAAATCGGAAATTTTAGAGGCTGGAAATATATTTGAATGGCTCTCTGTAGATAATTTTTGCATGATACATGGGGTCTGAATCCTAATGCAATAAAAAATGAACAATCTTCGAAACAAGTGAATTTGACTTTATCACGACGAGAGACCAGTGGAGATTCTCACAATGATTTCACGAGAAATATTGTGAGAGAGACAACGATTTTTTCTTGTTCGGCTAAATTTTCTATCGAAAAGTCAAAAGAAGAATGAAAGCACGATGTATCTCGAGAGAAATGGGCAAAGAATCCCAGGCATCAATTTCTACTAGAATCAAATTTTATCTCGAGTTTCGTACGAAAATATCGCATTTATTTTACTGAAAGGAGAAAGTGTTCAGCGAAAATGTTGGATTAGTGAACAACGGCAGAAATTATTTCGATTGCCATGCCGGAATCTGTAAAACCTTGTTATGTTAGTTTCTGTGAGGTCAAATCATTCGTCAAAAGGAACAGATTCGGTGGACGATGTGAATCATCATCACTTTGACGTCATCGCAATTTTTACCACCAAACAATAACGCGAGAGGTGAGGTTCTCGATGTTGAGGAGCGTGGGATGGAATAGATGAGATGGAATTGCATTCGTTTCGGCCGTTGAATTTTGCGGTGCGGCAAATTTTGAAACCTCAATTCTGTCAAACATCCCGAGCCAACAGAAGTGTAGACTGTATGAAAAAAGTGTAATCACGGTAATTTGCGGTCCGAAGTTTTACCCTTTTTGATTTTATGATCAATCAATTCGGGCCATTTGTTAGGATGGAATGTTTGTTCATTATCATTAGAGTCGGCCTAATAAATGCAAAACGATTGCTCCTATGATTGATGACCCTCACCCCTTCCGATCTCTGATTAATATCCTCGCAGATTCAACAGACGGCGATGACTCCGTGAGCAGGGTGCATTTCAATCGGAAGTTCAAATAGCAAAACAAGCAAGGAAAAGAGGTCGAAGGCGGTTAGCAGTATTTATTTCCGCTTTCGAGATCCCATTTGGTGGTAAATACTCAGGCGGCCGATGTGAACGCCGGACAAAATTTGGACCGGGACATGCGACTTGTATTATTACTCTGCTCACCATGCAATCTCAATACGAGAAGAAATAGAATACGAGAAGCTAGTGGTAGCACATAGTTATACGGGGATTTAGTCTTGCATTAATAGCATGCCATATTAAAATATGCAAATGCTCATAACTTGAAAATTACCCAGAAACATAACTACGAGAAATTTTACAATACATATTATTATTATTATTAGGTAATCTACCGTTTAAGGTAGGTTTTTGGATGGACACAACTATCAAATAAAACATTTTGTGACTCCCCACCTGGCAAACTAATCTATATCAGGCCCCTCTTCATCTCGGTGTACTTCTTTCCTCCCTTCGTCTCGTCCAACATCCCTATCCTGTTCCTGCCCTTACCTCGCTTGCCCAACATTCTCCCCTCTATTACCCTCTTCAACATTCCACTACCGCTCAATACGCCTTTCATCCATTTTTCCTGCCTCCATAGGATTTCTCTCAACAAACCCCTCTCCTCACCCACCATTTCTAGTACTTCCTCATTTGTTTTCCTTTCGGTCCATTTCACCTTCTCCATTCTTCTCCACACCCACATTTCAAAAGCCTCCAATCTACGTCTATCCTCTTGCTTCAGTGACCACGTTTCCGCGCCGTACATAGCTACGCTCCATATCAGAGTTTTTACGAGTCTTGTCTTAACATCCCTACTCAACGTCCCCGTCATCAACTGCCTCCTCCTTGAGAAAGCCTCCTTGCCCAGCGCAATTCTTTTCCTTACGTTACTACCACTTTGACCGTATTGGTCCAAAACACTTCCGAGATATGTAAATTGCTCTACCTGCTCAATTTTTTCCTCGCCTATTTTAATATTTAGCTTAGCCTTTTTCTTTCTGGAAAATCGCATAACCTTTGTTTTATTAATGTTGATTCTCATGCCATATTTATCGCAATGGACCTCCAATTCACTCAGAAATGCTTGCAACCCCTTGGCTGACTGAGCCACTAATGCTTGGTCATCAGCAAACCTAACCGATTTTACGAATTCCCCTCCGACTTTCATTCCTACCTCCAGTTCTTCCCATGCCTCTTTAATCATTTCCTTCACATATACGTTGAACAGCACCGGTGACAATGGGCAACCCTGCCTTACCCCTCTCCCTAACACTGCCCATCCGGACTCTCCGTTCCCCACTCGCACCTGAGCAGTCTGAGACATGTACAGGTTGCGGATCAGTCTCCTGTCCCTCCAATTCATTCCTATTTTCTGCAATACACGCATTAATTTTTCCCAATTCACTCTATCAAATACTTTTTCGAAATCTACAAACTAGGAAAAAACGTCCTGGTTGTATTCTATATTCCTCTCAATTAGTGATCTCATTACTGCAATGGCATCACGCGTACCTCTTCCCTTCCTAAACCCAAACTGATCATCCCCTAAGTAATCATTTGCCTTACTCTCTATCCTTTTGTTGATGATCCTGAGAATAACTTTAGCTGCGTGGGATATCAAACTTATTGTTCTGTAATCCTCACATGATATAGCCTTTGTCTTTTTTGGAATAGGAACTAACACCGATCTCACAAAATCTTCTGGCCAGATTCCTTCCTCATATACTATATACTACGAATCAGTCCATATAGGGCCTTCTTCCCGCATTTTCCTAAACATTTCAACAGTTCTACAGGTATGTTGTCCACCCCCACGGCCTTATTTGCTTTCATCTCCTTTAATGCCCTTTCTATTTCATTGTCGAGTATGCCTGGACCTAGGCTATCTTCTTCTGCGTCATGTTCCTTTTCTATGTCTAACCTTGTCGGCCTAAGTTCTTTACCATACAGTGTTTCTATATATTCCTTCCATCTCTCATGGATTTTTCCTGGTACAACTATCATCTTACCCCATTTATCTTTAACTGTTAGCACAGATCTTGCCTTCTTACTTCCCGATGATAACTTAACCTTGCTGTATGGAGCACCAATTTCACCCTTCTTCTGTAAACTTTCCATATCCTCGCATTGCGTTTTCCACCATTCTTCTTTTGCTTTATTTGTGGCCCTTCTCAATTTATTGTTTAACTCTTTGTACTTCATTTTGCCTAACTCTGTGTTTACATTCTTCCATCTTCTCCTCTCATCTATCTTTGCAATCATCTCATCCGTGACCCATGGTTTCCTTATTCTTTTCCCGTTAATGGTTCCTATAGTGTCTTTAGCGGCTTCCAATATCCCTTTCTTGATACATTCCCATTTTTTCTCGATAGTACTCAGATCTTTACCGTCATCCATCATTTTCTCTACAGCCTGCTGATACTCCTTCCTCGTTAATCCATTTACTGCTTCTAAATTCCATTTCCTAACCCGCCGCCCTTGCCTTATCTTCTTGAAACGAACATTATATTTCATAACAACTAAATTGTGGTCAGAATCCGCATCTGCTCCTGGGAAACTGTGCGAATTTATCACACTGTTCCTAATCCTGTGCCTAACCATAATATAATCTAACTGATACCTTTCTGAGTCACCTGGCATTTTCCATGTATACCTACGCCTTACAACCCATATATTTTTATTTATTTATTTGGAAGAACGGCACATGCTTAAAGGGTGCATGTTATGGCAATGACGTTCAAACTATTATAAACCGTGTCGAATGTAAAATGAATATAAAATGTATCGAAAAACAAATAAAATTGTTTACAAAGAGAATTTTACAAAGTTGTAATACGCATTCTCAGTATACCTATCTATCAGATCTAAAGTTTATGTATCTTATTTTATCCTGATAGACTGAGTTGTCAGTATGATACTTGGCCTTAAGAATAGCATCGGTGTCACAGTAAATCACAAAAGTTGTGTTTCCCCATACAAACTGCATTAGAGCTTTCTTTTTCGAGTTTGAGGTACTCATGATCCTCTTTTTCAAGTTATTCTGTGGGACATTTTCTTTCTGTGCAATGATTCATAAGTTTTTGAACTACAGCTCCTTAACTAACTCTTTCACTGACAGAACCTGGAAATTTGTCCCATATTCATAATGTGGCCCTATATTTCAAATGTGTTATTCTTACTCACGACCTCTCTTGGGTGAGGTATGTCCGGGGAAAATAAATCCTAATTTTACGCCAATTTGTCCACATATTCCTCCGGAGAATATATGCCCACATCCTCCTCCGTGTGAATATATCTTCACGTATTCCAGGACGGAGCATGTGGACAATCTGCCGAAAAATCAGGATTTATTGGAAGATGATTAAGGAGATGCGACCTGAGGGTTAAAGAGCGATGATAACTTTCTCTAGTTAGGAATCGTTATGGAATATTCAGCTGGCATAGGAGATCCTCAAAAAGTCGGTTTGTCTTAATTAGATCGTGAGCAGTGAAGATGAGTAAATCGCTGTCATAATACACTCTGTAGAGTATTAGCTAAACTAGATTGAGAATCACTCACGGAGTGAAAGTTTAAATTAAAGATGACATCTATTGCATACATTGGAGTGCATAATTATTGCGCTCAGAGGTGACGCATCAATGAAAATACTTTTTCTCAATTTTAACGTATCCTATCATATTACTACATGTTACTACAATCGAATAATAGAATATAATCGAATAGTGTTGTGGATTCGACGAGCTTTGTATATTTCTGGGATTGTCGCGGTGTTCTTTGGAGTCGGCTTTAAGCAATTTCCACAGCTTTCCATCAAGCGTAACTTTAATGAAAACCCAAGTGTAAAACCGCGGTAAAAACCCAACAAATTTATAAAGTTCGCATTTAATTGTAACTGACAACTAAGCAACACTCAACTTTGATGTTCTATGTCTGACATAGAATGTGAAATCATCCCCTGCCACACACCGTGGCGGTGTCCTTTAGGGTATTACAAAAATGTTTTTGGCCTACAAATTTAAAAACAAAATATACCACATACATATTCACTCATTACATACAGATGGGGTTTCATAAAGGTAAAATTCCATAAATTTAACAAATTATTGGAGCTTAATCTAATTTATTGGCTATAGCATTCACCGAAAGCGTCTAACAGTTAGCCTTATTATCAATATGTCCTCCTCCTAACAATATTACATACCATCTTAACTTTTTCTAATTTTTATAAAAAGCATTGTCCACTAAATTTATGGGGTGGACAATTTGATGAAGATTTTTTCCAATGGCATATGCTAAAACTACATTGTTGAAAGACAGGTACCTTCCCTGAGTGAGGCTTTGTCTAGCGTATCGCCTTACGCATTCGAATTAGCATGCATTCTCCGGATATGTTCCGTGAAACGTTTGTGTGGAAAATTTCGTGAATTAGAACTCATGCGTTTGTGCACCGCATTCATTGCATGATCTATTTTTGATCGAATGATTCCCGGAATTAACAAATACTCGGAGCAAGCGAGGTTGAATGGAAAAATAATGGTAATGGGATCACTTTGTCTCAGAGCTTGGCTTCATACGTATATAACCAGTTGAACTGTGGACTTGGGTCGTGTTAGCGCATAGTCATAGGGTATTTTTGTAGTCAAAGGGAAATATTTTTTTGGCTGCATGGTATTCCTCCTGTTTCGTTGTTTCCCCAGCTAAAATTGTACCGGGACAACATCCGCTAATAGTCACGTGCATTCCAACAGGAGATTCGAAAAAAATTGATTTCGGGTAAAACTCCGTTTCTCCATTGTACTAGGATGGATCTGTGACATGGTATTTGCCGGATTGACATTCCATACATTCTAATCCCTAAAAAAATTCCACGAGCGAGCAATTGTCTCCAGTTGTGTGTAGTTGGTCGGATTTTGAGTGATATCACACAGGGTAGATATTTATTTAGGACCTCCTGCAATATTTTTTCTATCAACAAAAAATAATTTACTAATTTTTATTTTCTTAACTGCTATGATTTTTGCCTTCATCATTCTTTTTATACTTAAAACTTATAATATCCTTATAGAACAAATTTACTACTAGTGATGTCCTTTACTCATTCTGTCACATTACGTCGGTGTTTATAGCATCTTTTAAATTATATTTACACGAAATTATCAGTTATACGAGTATGTCTAAAAATAAGGATAAAGTCGGTAAATTGATTCATTTGGAGAAAAATACACATTTCTCACGAATACAATCCTGTTTTTCCCAGGATAAATTATTATTTATCAGTTAAATATCCACGTTTACTGTAATTAAAAATACCCATACAATGTTACTCCCATACATTTAATGGTTACAAATTATTTCAATTAAAATCTACAACCGGGACGGTTACGAATAGATTACCTCAAGCCTGATTGACCTAATTAATTTTTCTAATTACACTTGTGCTGATGATAATATTCATCAATTTAAATCGGAGAGTTTATAAACATAATTATCCGGTTTCTGGCAACTCTTGGTGGAATTTTGTCATGTTGAATAAACACGACAGTCACTTGGAGCGGATTATGTTATGTCTCAACGAAGCTCCGGTCTTTCTTAAATAAATTCTCTTGGAAAAAACAAGTGACTGTTGCCGTTTTCTATTTAAAATTTGTATTTTTTTATATATAATAATTGATGTTGAGTGAAAACACTTGGATTTTATTTGAGCAAAAATAGTTTTTGGGTATGGAAAGGGTAGAAGCTTTTAGATGGAATACCAGACGAATGGAAACCTCAGAATAGTATTTTAGGCGATATTTTTAAATTTCAAGAAACTGTAATAGTAACTTTAACGGAGTCACCCGCTATGTGTGGATTATAATGCAACCATTTCAGAGAGTAAAAATCATTCGCCTTGACCGGGATTCGAACCCGGATAACTCGATATCCGGCCGAGTGCTTTAACCACTTAAGCTACTGAGACGTCCTCTTACACTCTGAAATTTCAGAGTGTAAGAGGAGCACTCGGCCGGATATCGAGGGATCCGGGTTCGAATCCCGGTCAAGGCGAATGATATTTACTCTATGAAATGGTTGCATTATAATGATATTTTTAAAGTTTTAAATTGAGAGAAGTATGTTGTTACACGGCTGGAAAAGATGAAATATAACCATTAATAATTTTGTGACCACTCAGGTCTATTATATTTTAGACCTGAGGTTATATAGTTTATTCATGGTTGTCGCTCTGTGAGAATGCGGTTTCGACATTACTACCTATTTCCATCTGTCGGAAATCTTTGAAGAATCGACGCACGGTGAACAGAGTGATCCGTAAGCAGTAGGTAATAACTATACCAATATGAATTTATTTGACATACAGGTATAAGTATTGACAAAGCAAATCACCTTATCATGTAGGACTGAACGTGGATTTTACTCAATTACTTATGTCGCATTAATTCGGACATGATAATGGCAATGCTAGCACACGTACAAAAGACTTAGGAGAGAGAGGTGTGAATAATATCAGAAAAGAAAAGTTTTACCAAATTAAAATGCCGTTAGATGAACCACTTGTCGCCGCGAACTTGCCGAATCATTTAAAATTTTCATTAAATGTATTATATTTTTTAACGTTTTTGTTTTCATATACAAGTACATATGTTAATGCATGTATATAGTACGTACGTGTATGCACGAGGCATCCTCATAAAGTAAGAGCCGTTCGGTCACAGGAAAAAAATATACTCATATGAAACACATTTTATTGGCACTTTTAGTTTACTGCTAACCTACTTCACTTCTCTAGATAACCGCCATTCCCTTCGAAGCACTTTTCATACTGCTGTACCAGCTTCTTTAACCCCTCTGCATAGAAGCTCGCCATCTGAGAGTTGAACCAATTAACAACGCCGTTCTTGAGTTCCTCTTCGGTTTCGAAACGTTGTCCACCGAGCCACTGTTTCAAGTGCAAGAAGGGGAATTAGGCGCTAGGTGCAAGGTCTCATCATCTCCATCTTGTTGGTTACGGTCCAAAACTCTCGTCCACTGGACATTCTTTGCTCTTTGTGGTGATCGCTGAGCATTTTTGGTACTCACCTTGCACACAATTTGAGGTATCCGAGGTTTTCCGTGACAATATTGTAGACAGTAGTGCGTCCAAGTTGAGGAAACTGTTTAGCCAGGCCAATAATTGTCAATCGACGATAATATCGCAGTTTTTGTTCCACTTGCGAAACAATTTCATCGGTCAGAATACTGGGCCTGCCACTTCGCTCTTCGTCATGGACATTGGTTCGTCCATTTTTAAAATCACGGCACCATTGTCTAACCTTTCCTTCACTCATAACTGTAGGTTTATAAACTAGGCATAATTCCCGATGAATTTCTGCAGCCGAAAATCCTTTTGCATACAATAATCGTATGACAGAACGCACTTCACAGCTGGTAGGATCAACTATTGTCGCGGACATTGTTGTTTGCATGCACGGACGAGCAAACGACTTCTGAAACAAAAAAAATGCTGCTATAGCTTCTCAATGAGTCAGTAGATGGCGTTGCAGGAGTAAAACTGTGTTCTGAAGCGCCAATATTTAAATATAAGCAAACGGTTCTTACTTCATGAATATGCCTCGTTTATATTTAAGGTAAAATTATATATAAATATCAATCAAGTGATAGAGTGACATTAAAATTTGAACGAAACATCACCGGAATAATTATATGAAACATTAAATTAAGATTATTTTAAGGAGACGTCTCAATTTAAACTGAATTAAAACTTAGCAAGTCAGTATGTAATATATTTCCAGTAATGTTTCTCTTTTACGCAAGGGCTTCGAAAACACTGTGGTTGGTCTGTTCAATCAATTCTTTAACGAAATATATTTTTAATGAAGTGGGCCGCGGTATTCCGGGGGTAGAGCGTAGGACTAGTGACCAGAGGACCCGGGGTTCGATTCCCGTGCAAGTCACTCTGGGCACTTGCAGCTCTACCCAAGCAATGTAATTTTTCGGGTACCAGACCATCCTGGGAAACCATAACTGGCACAGGGAAAGGAACTGGCCCCCCCTACCCTGATATGTGAATTTCAATTGCTTAGTGCTGGGGAAACTCTACCATCACCTACCAAACCAACCTTCGGGTTGATTATTGTGTTATATATCTATATATAACACAATTGGTTTTAAATCTAATGAAATATGGTGGCTATTATCGCAACTTGATTTTAGAAAACAAGAAACTTGACTCTGAACGAGATCTGTCTACGATTTCAAAAATGTCCCCTTCCTGCTACCTTTGTCATTGAACACTGGTTTAACTTTATGCAACTGTTAAAAATATCATGCGGCCGGCGACCATCAACCCATATTAGATTTCATAGGAGGCATAGCAGGCAACACCTATTGATAAACACTAATTTACGTGAAATGCATTATATGTATGGAGGAAGGTAATTTTCTCCTCTCTGCTGTATGGCCTGTTGTATTCTAGATTTAGTGGTACATAATCAGACAGTGTAGGCTCAGTTGGGTCCGTTCAGCTACAAAGAAACGAGCCCAAAACTCTCCACTCCATCCGTTTGATAATTTCTCTAGCATCATGAATATGAATTATTTCATCAATTCTATGGAAAATAAACTCAGATACTATGCATCCTGCAAGAATAAGAGGTATATACGTACAACGATGATATTATTTTGTAAATGCGAGTATAACTAAAATATTTGCTGAAGGTTTGAATATTCAACCTCAGATATTATGCGAAGTCAGTTGTCAATAGTTATCATAACACATTATTGATTTAAAGATTATGCTATGCAGTAAACGAATATTTGTTTCTTGTACACATCCCATCAAGGTAGTACTTATTATTATTGCAATGATAGCTTTTCACGTTTTACTTCTTATACATATTTACAAAATGTTTTTGGCGTCCATCTTTAATTAGTACCTTTAGTGTTTAGTGTAACGTTTACCATTCAAAGCATTTAAAAATATTTCCTCTATGGTGCGGAAACTGCACATTTAAGGTTATTAGTTTGTGCAATGAGGCTAATATTATCGCTAAATGTTTTAAATCCAATGTATTTTATTCCAAAATGTGCATAGATAAAAATCTGATTTTCACTGATTAATTAAGGTCATTTTAGCATTTTAATTGCTCCTATGAAGGGTAATGAAAAATATATTTACTTTGCAGGTCGAATTATTATAAATTTTAGTCAGTTTATACTCTCCTATCTTCTTTTTTTTTTAACGCTATTATCTCCTAATTGGACACCGACGCGCCAAATAGTCCGTCCTTCGATATTTAGTCCGCTCCGTTAATTTTTTGGTAGTTGGGGCGTATTCAGGCCATCGTTTTGGGAGGTGAGGAAAGGGGGGAATAGTGAACGGTTCAAAACGTAAAAACACGAGGGTAAAGGGGATAGAGAAAAAGCGTGAATATTGAATGTAAAAAGTGCAGGTGTCTCAATTATAAATCAGAATTCGCTGGTTGTTAGAGCATATAACTAACGAACCGGTCATCACTCTGAACAAATTCCAATCTTTGGGCTATAAATAGTGCGCCAGCCACACTATGCATTCATCATTTCCATCTGGAGGGGGTCATGGCCTCAGCCGGAATATATATCCCCGTCATGCGCGACTGGCTTCATAGCTTCCCACGCAATCGTCACTTTTCCCTCTTCCGAACTTCTCCCCATTACTACTCGCCGTGAGCAGCTGTTTATCACAACTTGGAACCCGTTCATATTTTTGACTCATCGCTCGACATTTCTGGGTCTCCGTATTAGTTACCGGACTGGAAAGTTAGGGAGGTATTTCACGGTAGCCATCCAAATGTTTTCCCATCATCTTCCATTGAGATAGCCTTTGTCCCGCTCGCTCTTTATCCTGTCCCTAGCATCTAATTGCGGAGAGTCCGTAAACAGGTCGGGTTGTTGTTGGATGGCATATTAGTCAGTATTGGGGGTTTGGTTAAAAAAGTTAAGATCAATTTAATTATTATTTGCTTATGCTATTTAGACTAGTAATTGTTACTTCAAAGTGGTGGCATGTGTAGTTCTATTTTATCTATTACATTGTTATGCAAGCGTTTTTTAGGACGTTAGAAGTGTAGAAATTTTAACCTAGTTGAGAACATATTCGCAGTGCGCACTGTTCCCGATAGCCTCGAAGACGAATTTCTATTGAAAAACTATACGCTAGCGTTCTTTATGTAATAATAATGTCCATATACTCTTGGACAAATAATGAAAAAATGCGTGTGTATTTCAAATTTAGCTCCTGATATGTTATTCAAATTATATGTTTATTGGAATGCTTAACTGTATGAAACTGGCTGAAAGGTTCACTAAATAAAGTTAAGGAGGGAATTAAATATTCAAAATAATCATTCGGTAATTGATTGTTTCCACTGCTTAGTCTAATTTACTTATTCTACATATAAGCATACATATGGATGAAGTTTATGTGAATTAATAGGAAATAATTTAACAATAAGTGCAATTAAAATAGAAAATCTAGCTTTCAAAATTAAGAAAAAATCGGAAAAAAAATCAGGAGGAAGAAATTGGAGAAACTTGATGAAAAACCATGAAAAATAATGAAATAAAAATATTCTTCCAAAATGGGCATTCTGAATTTAAACTCTTAAAGCTAGGGTCTAAAGCACTGGTTGTACGGGAAGGATCTCGCGAAGATAAGCTGTGTAGGAGGTCTTCTGAGCGATAATGACCATTCATTACGTCGTGGTTGAGCTTGAAGCCAAAAAAAAAAAAAAAAATCCAGTGCCAGTGGGAAAGATGGAAAATGCTCCGGGACAGGGGTTTTTTTTATTAGTGGCGAGATGGACCGCGAATGAACGGTATCAGGGCCGTAAAACTTTTGATTCGGAAAAATCGGGTCGCGGAAGAAAAAGTTTTAAAAATTTCTGTTCCATACACTCCCCACCCAAAAAATGCTCGGAAAGAGTTTAAAAAGCCACTAGTGGTCACAATGGATCGTCGCATTAATTATCTGTCGCGAACGCAGTCTGCTAACCAGCATAAATATTCCCTGCTATTTCACTGGAGTCCTGAGAAATATGGGATTTTAAAAACTAAATTTTTATAGTATTTTACTACTTTCGCCTTTTTAAAAATGAATAAGGATCCTATCCCTTTTTAAATACAATATATCGTCACGAATTAATTTACTGACCGAATGCTGCAGATCGCCCATAATATTATCCTCAAGGAAGGTGGGTTAGGCGATCACCATTCCCTTGCAGACGTTTCTGCGAGGAAACGCTTTAAATTATCTTTCTAATTAATAACGGTGTTTGGATAACGAATTCACAACGCCAGGTGTTCATATAACTTATTTGATTTAATCATTTAGCGTGTAAAATTACGATAAAATAAACAAAGATGAGGGAAATTTTCAGGGGACGACATTGAATTATAGGAAAAATATTCAACACCACTGTGTAATCAGCAACAGTAAACAGCTAATTAGGGTATTTAGGAAATAAATTTTTATTTTGAGCAAACAGATTTTAAAATATTTCAGTTTGGTTTTTCACACATTGATATTTACAGTTACGGTTTAGGCTAGACTTATTTGGAGAGGGATTGACCATAGAGTCAGATTATAAATTGAGAATGTTATAGGCGTCGCTAATCAAAACTACTCATACTCAATGTGTCCCAAGCCGTCGCAAGTACGTGTGATGGGGGGATTGGGAAACCAGCAATGCATACGTTAATATTAGTTCATTCGTTTCAGTGCATTTGTTCATATACACAAACACGAGTACACAGAAACACTCAAATGTTTATTCGAGAATTGATGAGTTAGACTAAATGCACAGTACTGGTAATTTTTCTCCCGATGTTTAGATGTTTCCTGTGATAATATGTTGCCGATGAATGGTGTGGATATACTACAAGGATATCGTGAAAAGCCATCAAGAATAACAGGAAAGTAGAAGCATTGTGAAATATCGAGAAGCATGCATCGTAAAAAATAGCATTTATGTTTACGTGAACGGCTGGCACCTTGACATCGTTCCTGTCGAGGTAGGCAAAGTAAAAAAAGCCACATATTAAGTTTTAGCAGGCAATTTATTCTTTTTCGCCAATTTATTTCATCTTACCCTATCCGTATAATATCCATAACTTTCCTCTTCTAGTCACTCACTCTTTCTTTCATTCTCTAATGTTTCTGGGATGGTGATCTGCGTCTTAATTATAACCTCGACCACATTGGCCCTTGAGTTTTTCGGTCCACCCTTCCCTCAGAAACCATATATTTTTCTCTTAAATGCACACATGGTGATTTTATTTCTTCCCTATTCCAGCAGAATCACAGAAATTGTTTCCAATACGTATTTCATAATTGTCATCGGCGCATCAAATCCATGAAGTATCGCTTCCATAAAAGAATGGGGGAAGGAATGCACTTTTACGCACTAACGTATTCGCTGCCACAGACAATCATTTTTGTATATACTCATTTCATCAACGAAAAATCTGCCAGAATTTGGACTCATTTGAATTTCGTCTACTCTCTCCATCTTTCTATTCATCCCGTCTCTTTATCGGTCGCAGGAATTGAGCCAAGCCACTAAAAATAATCCAATTTGTATATAGGGCTTCCTGCAGATGTTGTGGGCCCTTGCATCGCCGGCGGACGGAAAAATCTGTGTATTATTTTATAATTTTGATTTATTATCATTAGACCTTGGGTATATAGGACCTCTTACACAATTTTCATTAAAAAAGAAAAGTCCATGCTAATAGTATGCTCCATATTGTAAAAATTCATAGAACACGACATTTTTCCAGATTCCCTCCTTTTATAGAGTGTTGGGATCTTGATGGGATTTTTGCCTCCGGAATTTTCCGTTCAGTGAAAATCATACCCAATGTCTGTATGTAAACACATCTAATAAAAATCATACCCAATGTGCGTATGTTAACGCACATACCTAAATTGAATCATACAAATTTAATTCTATTTGACAACTATCGTTCGTTTTCCCTAATTTCAACTCAAAAGGTGGAATGCACTAATTATTCACACCCTATTTCGTTAATAATCAGTCCCTGTCCAAAGACTAAAGGTTTAATTTTATCTTACATGTGACTATTTATACAGGTATAAATCGCTCTTTTATGATTTATAATCTCCTTTATAGATCGCGCTTTTAAAATTAAGTGTTTAATCACTGCATATGCTCTCAAGTGCTTTCTCAGCTATCTTCTCTTAACCCTATCGTAAAACGTTTCATAATCAAAATATTCACAATACATATTCTTTCGCAATTTCTTTGAAAGGTCCGTACCCCTATCAGGTATAAAGCAATATTGCACTTCAATAATTTAAAAAAATTTTAGGCAGCTTCCGTATCCCTTCAATCAACACATTATCGGGCAATTTCCTCGGTAAACTCAAATGACTACTTGCTTTAAATTGTTTCATTCCCACCTTTCCTTTATACACAGGACACTTATAGCGAATTTGTATTAGTTTGATGTTACGTACATTTTGCGGGTGTATACGAGTATTTTTTTATTAGGTAATCTACCGGTTAAGGTAGGTTTTTGGATGGACAGAACTATCAAACATTTTGTAATTCCGAACAAGACGCAATCCAGCTACCCTAACCCTACATTAGGTCACTCTTCATCTCCGTGTACTTTTTTCCTCCCTTCATCCCGTCCAAAATCCCTATCCTGTTCCTGCCCTTTCCTCGCTTGCCCAACATTCTCCCCTCTATTACCTTCTTCAACACTTCGCTACCGCTCAATAGGCCTTTCGTCCATTTTTCCTGCCTCCATAGGATTTCTCTCAACAAACCACTCTCCTCACCCACCATCTCCAGTACTTCCTCATTTGTTTTCCTATCATACGACTATTATAGCTTGCATAAGTTTTAGCATTTAATGGGTCTTGCTGGTAGTTTACGGTAGCTAAAGATGAGTTTGCAAAATTTTTACACCATGAAACGGATATTAATTGAGTATGCGACTGTGATATTTAAAAAAAAAAATTGCAAAGTGTGATTAGAACAAACAGTTCCCAGCAAGTTTTATTGCTTCACTGTCAGTTATTATTTCATTACTTGTAAATATCAACCGTTAAACATTTGCCTATTGTAAAAAACGGAATCCCAGCGATCGGAATTTAAATGAGAGGGCAGCGTGGCACGATTCTTATTGGATTGTTTAGTAAAATTCTCAGGTTGGATTAAAGGGACCGAGAATGGATTTCCGAAACCCATGCATGGTAATGCTGGTATGCACAATGAATGAACTCGTAGCGGTGGTATTCAGCACGAGATTTCAAAGCGAAGCGACAGCATAGGTATTTTGGTGAAGTCCTTTTTCGCTTGTCCTCTGTATGCCAAACCGCTCTTTTGAAAACAGTGAAATTAGTCGAGCAATATCCTTCGTAATTAACTAGAATGATCAACCTAAAGGTTGGCTTGATAGGTGGGGGTACGGCTCACCTAGTGCTGAGCCCTATTCATGCTGTAAAATTCACACATCAGGGTGGGAGGGAGTTTCTTTCCCTGTGCCGACTACAGCGTTCCAGAAGATTTGGTACTTTGAAAAATTCACAAACCTTGGTTGAAGCTGCGGGTGTCCATAGGTATCATCTGAGATTAAACCTATGGCCCTATGCCGAGGGGTCTATAGTTCTAGCCTCTGAACTACCTTGCCTTATGAATTTAATCATCCAAAGCAAAAAAATGATTCTATCAGGCTCCTCTTAACTACGAGTTAAAAGACTTAGAGTTAAATAATTATACACGAGTTTACGACTTGTATATAATTATTTTATGATCTCGCTAAAGAGCATCGAACCTGTTGAATAGGAAAAAAATGAGTCTTTGTCACCGAATACGTAATAAATAAAGGATCCAAATTGGACGTAGATTTTTAAAAGGTGCTATCTTGATAGGTGTTGTACGAAACGCCGAGAGAGGGCAAAGAGGGGTTTGGTTATACTGCCTGGAGGTAGGGAGAGGGTGGAAATATTTAAACCCCCAACTCGCTCCAATGGTGAGGCTAGGGTAAGAAGATATGAAGGGACAGGGTGCGCCTGCGGTGTACCTTTATAACCATCACACGGAAAATCCGACTCCCGAACCTCCATCTCTTCCTTACTCCCTCCTCCCCCGTCCGATTACGGTATTAAAACCCCTGGGTGTCGGAGGAAGGCGATAGTCGGAACTTGGACTTCGGGAGGTTTGAGAGTGGGGGAGGTTTTGGTAGGGCAATGAGGATTGCAAAATCGGCCACCTCTGGCTCCTTCCGGAAGGAAAGTGGTGTGGGTGGAAGTGGGGAGTTATTTTTCTCCGTTTCGGAGGAAAATAAGTGTTCTTCTGAGTTTGGATTCCGTCTTCAATATTTTTTTCTCTCCTTTCCCGCTCATTCTCCGACCCCGAACAGAGGAGTGCGATAGGGAGGAGAGAGGGGGGAGCGATTAACTAAAAAAGGAGAGCCGGAGCGAGAAATGCGATAATTGGATTTCATTTGAGCGTTGCTCTCGTAAAATTTCGTTCCAGCCGCACCTCCAGTCCTCTTTTTTAACGCACCCACCTCTTTCCCCGAACCTCCCGCCACAATTTTACCAGTGAAAGATGTTTTGACTGGTGTTTTTCCATCGTCACTCTCTCTCTCTCTCTCGTGGAAGCAAACAAGACTGGAGGAAAAAACCTATTTTCAGTCATGAAAAAATGGCTCGCTGTGTTTCATTAGATAGAATAAAAAAGAATTGGAAAATATTGCTGGGGAACGTTAAAAAAAAAATATATTTTTTCCCATCGCACGTCACACGTATTTTTTTCCCTCGCCCACCTTGAAGGAACATGAATTAAAATTGAGTCGTAGTAGGGTTTTATTTTTTTTCTCTCCCAACCATCACTTGGTTCCGATTTTCGTTAGAACTTTCGCTTGGAATGTATTGGTGATAAAAAATGGCGGTACCGGTGTTTGGTATTTTTGCGATGAATTAAAAAATACATGTATTCGGCCGAGCGAAGAATAAAGAGATCGATTCTTTCGTTGGAGCTCCACAGGGGGGGGGAGCACAGGTGGAGGCCCCAGGGCTAGGATCCGGCGAGGATGGGAAATTTACCCCACCCTTCCCGAGATGAAGAAAAAAATCGGAAGTTTAATTAGAACGGAACCGGTGGAAAAGTTGTTGTCGATTCAATTTTCATTTGTGATTCCTGCCGCTCTTGAAAACGATTCAGTCTGCCGCGAATATCAATGCGTCCGACGAAAAACGCCGGGAAATTATTTAAAAATATATAATATGTTTTCAAGGTTAACGTTAGTCCTGAAAACGTTTTTTTTTCTCATAGAAGAAATCGAAGACTTTCACTTCCACATTTGCAATTCAAAGGTTTTCAAGAGATCGAGGTCAGTCAAGTCTTCCGTTAATTCCTTCTTTACAACTCCCATTCTGACGATCAGAGCACGATTGTTAAGTCACGGCATATGGAATATTATAATTCATGTATACATCTAAAATTGATTATAAGCTTCGATTTATTATCATCCACTCACAAAATTTCCGTATAACTTTGAATAAGATTGATATTTGAATAAGTTTTTCATGGGTACTAGCCAAATTTCCACATGAAAAGAAACGGCAGAAAACGTTTGTGGAGGCTGGTTTTAACTTTAAATATATTCTCGTCCACATGCAAATATATATGAAATTTAAAAGGTTTAGTCCTTCATAAAACCAAATTTGTGAGTTTCAAGAAAATGCGGGAGATGCCGAAACAGTAACTTTTAACGGAGTCATCCGCTGACATGCATTTCATTGCAAGAATTTAAGAGTGTAAAAATCATTCGCCTTGACTGGGATTCGAACCCGGATCCCTCGATGTCTTAACGCTAACCT
Source organism: Hetaerina titia (assembly GCA_037158775.1). Classification (NCBI taxonomy): domain Eukaryota; kingdom Metazoa; phylum Arthropoda; class Insecta; order Odonata; family Calopterygidae; genus Hetaerina; species Hetaerina titia. The sequence continues at coordinate 72,148,647 of CM073772.1, read as the reverse complement.
AGATAGCTTAACTAGCTATAGCACTCGGCCGGACATCGAAGGATTCGGGTTCGAATCCCGATCAAGACGATTGATTTTTACACTCTGAAATTCTTGCAACAAATTTGTGAGCTTTAAATTTTAAAGAATGGTTTTAAGTCCTATATTCAGAGTCAAGATGTGACCTATAATAATATTTCCTCATCTTTGAAAACACAATTTCGGTATCTTGAAACCAAATAACAATGAGTAATAAAACAAATCAAAAGTTTTTTATATTAATGAAACGATGAAAGGCATATTGCGTTGTAACGTTAAGAAAAGCGAATCGTGAATCTGGTTTCTCTATGGCGCTATTCGATATAGTTATTATTGGCGGAAAAATGATCACTAAGCCTATAACATAATCTATTCCCCCATACTAATGAGAAGAGTAAATCTTGCAGTTTTACAACTTTCTCATTGCATAATACTACCGGCAGTGTTATAGGAGATTCCGTGTTTCCAGTCCCTGCTGTAATGACAGAATGTCCCCTTTAACATGCACTCTTCAGTGATCCTCCCCTGCTTTCTAAATGTTACATTTTTTCGCCAGCGGATGTATTTTGTAAATTGACGTCGCCATTAACCGACTTTAACGTAAACAAGTAAACATATAGTTTCTGCTTTATCAGAGAGATTAGGGAAATAATATACGAGTAGTGAGATTAGATCAATCGCTGTTTGGAGGATAAGTGGAGTATTCTTTGAAAAATAGGTTATGGTAAATTTAAATGGTTTTGGTATATGTTTTGGTTGAAAGAGCAATTTATTTGCCTCAATTCTTTCCTTTTCTTCTTATATAATTCATTGGTTTCAATTTATTTTGTGAATTACCCTTCCTGTTCTTTCTCGCTGTCCCTCATTGAAATACATTCCCTCCTTTTTTCTACTACTTCCATCATTCTTTCTTAGCATTTTGTCAAACAGTACCTGTAATTCCTTCCCTTGCGATGCAATCCACACTCTAAATTCAGATATTGATCTTCAATAAACAAAATTACTTGTAATGTTTTGACATTTCACTGCGTAAAAATAGAAAATCCATTAAGTAGCGTCACAAAAAAATTAATATTTTCTTTTGCCTGTGGACATTTTTTATCATTTAATATTCGAAATATAAATTGTTTTCCGGACACAGTGCTGTTGTGTTGTTTGGATTGAAATTATATGCACCTACATGTCATCCTGCAAGCTACCAACAAGAGGAAATGAAAGAATGGTAAATTTGTGATTCCACAGAAAAAATTTTTCTGTGGAATCACAAAGTTACCATTCTTTCATTTCCAATATGAATCGATTCCACAAAGTTACGCCGGAAACCATCAATTACACCACTAATAGGTAATTAGGGGGGATTATTATACTTGCGACTCCAAAATTAAGTATTATTCAAATTTAGGTGACATGTACCGATAGAAATGCAAAATATTTTCAACAATGCATGTAATATTAACTATACATGCATGCACTTCGGTATCTAATTATATAACGTTCCCGATGGCCCTCACCCCTCTCACGCCCTTCCACCCCTTCCCGCCCCCACTCTGTCCTGAGTGTATATATATTCTCGCACTGCCTGTTAAGTAAATTTGTACCTGATGATGCCGCATGTCGGTGAAACGCGTTGTACCATATAATAAAATTTGTGGAAAAGTACAAGTCTTTCTTTTTAGTATGGATATTAAATACTTCCACGAAGTGAAGCCTGAAACAATAGAATATATCTTTTTGTATAATTCTTCTTAATGCATCTTTCCATCATTTTATAAATTGTACTATGGTAATACCAACCTTTTATTATATTATACTATAACAATAGCAATAATTTAACATATTATACTATAAGAGTAATTATACGTACATACCCAAACATAGTATTTATTTTTTAATATCAAAATAGGGAATCAATTTGATAAAATAGCGTTTCATAAAAAGAAAATTTTTTCGGAATTTGGTTATGCGGTCAAGGACCTCGGGGCAATCGCCTTTGATAAGGCTTCGTTATTTGTCTTTCTTTACTTTTCCATAGATTTTATCAGTATTTTCTTCATATCTGGAGTAACGGTACGGTTTTTTATATACTTGTACGATAGGTCGCCGGATTGTCATAAAATATCAGTTCATAAAATTAGTATTTATTGTAAAATTTAATTTGATCCTGGTTTAGGCGAATGATTTTTACGCTATGAAGTTGTTGCATTTCTATTCCTCGCATACTTACTCCGATAGCCGTAGACTGGCATTCCTCATGCAATAACCAACGCTTTTAACTAGCCAACATCATCGGCACAGACGCTGATCCCGACGATTAATATTTGAGACCGGAGGAGATGCGTACCTTTTACCAGATTTGGTGTTTCCATTCAGGTGTATCAAAACCAATCAGTCTTTTATCGATTGTTAGATTAAGTAAACTCAAGCGCTGATATATTCGATTTATTTTGTTATTTTTGTTTGTGGTGCATTCCGCTAATTGTGAGCTTTAGAGCGGTATGAATGATGAATCAATTAAACCCCATTCTTTTATTAGTATTCAATAAGGAATGATTTATACCCGTAAATTTAACATAATCGGAAAGAACACGTCACGTAAGTCAATTTCACAATCCAAAATATATTCACTCGTTGCTACATCTACGACTTTTTAATGCTGATCCGTGTTATAATGTCTTAAAAATTAAGTCAAATATTTATGAGGATTATCCATATGCGGACGCAATATAACTCACCTTATTTTCATAATTATGAATGTGTTCAAGTGGTGTTCAATTTATAACATTTTTATCGCTTTCATTGATTGCCTAGTGGGGACGAAAAAGTGTCATGTGCAAATGTGTGAACGTCTGAACCCGGGCAATGTTTATCTTATTTCCGTAGCAATTGTATTGCGTTTGTCTCCCTCCGTTCCTCGTGTTGACTGCCATGCTCTTTTATTCCGGGATTTCATTTTTAAATTTCGCGTTCCAAGTTTCGAAGGTTTAAATCTTTTATTAATAATGTAGAGAACTCCACTGACGTATCCACGCCAGATAAAATATTTTCGAACGATTCTCTGGGCGGAGCCTGTTTGTACCTTTAACCTTTAGTGAATTGAGAGGAAAATTCTCCTCTCACCAGAGTCGGGATGAGAGAGAGAGAGAAAGAGAGAGAAGCTTCATTTCGATTCGCATTAGCTTGATTATGTTCCCCGAGTCGACGTCAGTATTCGCCTCTCAACTGGGCTAGGAACGCGGGGAGTTTTTCGAGTACGTTCTATGTTCTTATGTGCAGCTGGAGAAAACCCGAGGGGACTGCGCCGCAATACGCGCTCGAATCCGGAGAGGAGAGAAATGTGTGCTGGGAATAGTTACAGCGGGAAATCTTCCCAGTCTCAGGCCAATATAATGCATTCATTAACCCATTCAAATATATATTCTTGTTGCATGGGATTCAGACTGCGAAACGAGACACCAAAGGCGGGGTGTGAGGCAGAGTGAGGGAAGCGTCTTTAAGAGGGCAACGATTCGTAGCACAAAATAGAAGATTTTGCAGCAAAGTGCTGTATTTTTCATTTCTGTTTACACGGTATTACGTATATGCATACATTTCCCGGCGAAATAAATGGCCCGTGGTTCGATGACTTTCTTACGTGAAAGTATTTTGGTTGCAAGCAAATTCGCATCCACATATTTTCTACTTCGCCACCGTGATTTTTATTTTTGGTGAATGGTATTTGTTAGCGGGGTTTCTCGACAGTTAATCTCAAACTTGGGAGAGAAAGAGTCGGCGGGAAAGGAGGTGTAAGTGATGATAGCCATTATTGGCAGAAGGAACTGACTGATAGGAAAGCATGATCGATTGTAGTTTTATGTATCCTGTATCTAAGAGACCATTAGCACCGTTCCTTTCGCAGCCGCAAATAAGTGGAAACTAGTAGGTAGAGATAAAATTATGAGGTTATGCCTATGCTTTGGAATCTATATTAATTTAAAATAAATTTGGTAATGACCGAGCGGTTTGTAAAGTTGTCCAACAGGAACATGCGCGTGGTAAACTTAAAATGGATTGGAGTCTAGGAAAAGGGGTATACTATTCTTATTCACATGTAATGAAAAGAATTTATATTAATTAAGTCTACTGAATAAGGACATGATCTGTAATTTTGTGAAGGAATCTGAACGGGATTAGTAACCACGATTCAAAGCAATCGTCTCTTTTGAAAGCGGTTGGTAAGACACCATTCCTGGCTTCACTTTATGATGGTGATCGTACCTCACTTAATGCAGCGAAACCATTTTCGATTATTAATTGTTAATAATGATTCACGCGTTTTTTCATACCTAACCTTGCGATGGCTTATTTTCATCATGATAATACCGATTACAGTCGGGTTTTGGATTGGTCCTGAAAATTATCACTCAAAGTTGTTCACTTTCCGCTATTCATAGCAACATGATTTCTATCTTACAGTTTTTCCTTAGCTGGACAGGCCCATATACTTTATATCTCCATTTTATGTCGTCATGAACGCCTTTTCTTTCCCTCCCTCTTCCGTGCTTACACCACATTTCTCTTCTTCCACGGCCTTTTACGTCCCATTTCCTCTCAATTAGTCCTACATCCGTCTCTTTCGAATTCCCTCCAGCATTCTACTCCCTTCCCCTGCACCGTCTGGTATTTTTTCGCTGGCCTTTCTCTTAGTTTAGATTATTCTCTATCATTTTCCCAGCTTAAGCCTCATTAGACTGCCATTACGCCTTTTTTCCGAAGATGAAGTTACGGGATATTATAAGTTGAAACTCCAAATCAAAGTGTGTACTCTTAATGACTTAACTTTAGGCCCCAGTCATCACCTTCATCATTTTTGTAAATATTTCTTTCGACTAAGCTATTCGCTCGCTATTACTTTACTGATAATATTATATTTCTCAGCAACAGTGCCTAAATAAATGAACCAACTGGTTTATCTGTCCTCTGATCTAATGATCGATTATCCTTCCTAATTATGGAGGATACGAGTACTGTTAATTTTGCCTCAAAATAATGCATCTATTTCAATGAATAAAACATTTACCATGTACCTTGTTCAACAATACTGAAAAACATTTGGCTGACCAATTATCCCATTAACTAAATGTTTATGGCCCATAAATATGCCTGACTTAGCCTACCCGCCCTGTTTCAATTCCACCTTCAGCTTTGTTTATGTACCTCTTACCAATACCTCAGCGTATACATTTAAAACATGCTGGAAAATAAAACTTGTCGTATTCCCCGTATTGAATTAAAAGCTGTGGCTATTTGTTCCTTTTGTTTGGACCTGTCCTAGTGTTATCTCTACTCAGATTTCTCGCCATCATAGTCCTCATCTCTTGAAAATGGCTTCTCTTTCTTACGTAATGGTTTCTATAATTTCGTGTGTTGTTAATTCCAAGTTCCTAAAAATAATCGAATAGGGTATTGTTACTCTGTTAAAAATTACGCGTAAGGGTAAAAATAAATGTGACTTAGATGCTAATGATGTATATATTTTTGTTGTCAAAGGGAGGGAGGATCAACCTGAAGGGGAATTTAACCCATAGATCTGTCTCCGTTTTTGGCAAAATGCACGTTGGCTGTTTAAGCATTTAACTTTGATTTTATGTTTTTCATAGTAACACCTAATTGTACTCAGAAAATAATGACGGTTTTAACCTCGAGGTCGTTGGTTTATTTCATCACTTTTCGTTGCTTCCTTTGTTGAGCTTTTCATTGGTGGAGAAAAAAAATACTTAAAATAATTAAGATTATTAATTGATTGAACACTGATATCTACCTTTATCTTAAAATCATAATTTTTGCGCATTTATTTTTTAAATGCGTCATCTCATTTTTATGTTGTCTGAATAAACTTTTGAGGGCATGATCTCCTTCGATGGTGGCAGCAGACCATGAGATCTTACAGTAAACATACAGTGTGTTATATTATCAAACTAATTTGAATTTTATCAGGTTTAAATGCTGAATATATATTTTAGATTAAATTAATTTATGCAACAAAGGAAAAAAGAAATTCAGTTCACAGATTTATTATAGGGTTTGCCACATATTGTGGGATGAATGGACTAATCCGGCATGCAAAAATGTTCAACCTGACCTGCTCGTTTTTGAGGTGCATGTATTTGATTCATGTTCCACTCCGTTTTTGAGGTTATAGAAAAAGTAAGAAATAGGGGTATTCAGTAATGTGTTCCTCTAGCGCATTAAAAATGTAACCACTCGGTTCGAGATACAAAAAATGTGGTCGAGCTTTGAAAACAGAAAGTTCCCAAAAGATCGAATGCAGTTTTTATAGTCAAATGTGACCTACAGAGAACATAATAGCTCTAAAAGTTTTTTCGTGCGCCATAAAAAGACGCTTCAAGTTTTAAATTAAAAAAGTAGTAGAAATTTAGACAAAGTTGAGAACTCAACTTCTGCACACGTAATCAGTACCGAATACTTTTACCGAGTTCCGCCTGCAAGACAATGTTTTCTTTAAAAATATAAGCCATGTGGATCTTTTTAGATTTAAAAAGTCTTTTAAAATCCGTCCAATTTTGAAACACCCCAACTTTCCAAGTAATTGTTAGAATAAATTGGGGATAGTACCATCTCTTGGGGCACTCGAGATTATTTTCCGGGATCAGTTGGGAAATAAGATTCGGTCGACCTTAAAAATGACCTGGAAAATGAAAAGAATAAAATCTTCTTGAAAGTTGGAAAGAGTAAACACTATGATGAGGATCAGATGTGGAATAATGACAGCGTGATAGTAAAGTGCTTCTCCTGGCTACTTCTGAATGATATAATTTGCCGCTTGCTTGGAGAATGAACTTGCATAGCTGCGTAAATAATTTTTCCCGAGTGATGTGGAAAATAGCCATGTTTTTTTTGTCATGATTCTGATATCCTTAATTGCGTAGAAGACGCAAACTTAGAGGAGGAGAGGTAGTGGTGTTAAATTGCCTCTCGGGTAATAAAAGGGAGGAGGAATACATTACGACTGCATTTGATGATACATCAATAAGGACGTTATTTCCGATTTGAAGAAAAACTTCGGACATTCATCTACGTTTTGGGACACAAAGAGCCGAATAGAATTTTTACCCACCGGAAAACTTTGGGCACAAGTGATCATCGGGAATGATGGCAATCTTTTCCATCCAGTGGTCAACACCGAAGATATATGGATTTAGAGTAGACATTTCATTTTTTGTGACCTAGTGACGATGATCTACTAGTATGTTGCTACCGTGAAAAATACCGTAAACAACCTAGCCCCGTGAGGAACGGCCGAGTAGCAATTCGGGGCGAATAAAACGAAAGGGAATGAAATGTACTTCGTAGTATTTTCCTGAATGATACTTTAAGTGATTTTGGGGGCTACATTGTCCAGATACACATCATCATCCCATGATTCTCATTTGTACGAATAATTTAATTAAGGGAATTAAAGCCGATATAGAATTTTTTTTAGATTATTTTAGATTCTCGACACTTCCCTTCGTTTTGATAATGTTGATGGATCCAAAAAATGTTCAGCCTGTCAGTGACAAACAAACCGTTAAAATTAAAAGTTACTTTGAAAATTTCCTCAGAAAATTAATTTTTTTATTGCCGGCTGGTATTCATCGACGGTGGAAATTAAATTTCACTGGGAATTTACTTATACATTTTAGCTTCAGACTATATTACAGCTCCGAAAAGTTTTATTTTTTCAAAGGCCACAACTTCTACGACTTTCTCTAATAATGAGCACACATCACTGCAAATATTTTCAATTCGATCGCATTTAATGTATGTGCCTGCTACTCTTGTTAATTCGGGCGTAGAAAGTCTATAAATAAAATGTATTAACTTTTCAATAGTTTATTCGCTCATGGGAAATAATTAATTACAATTAGGGAAGTAAATTTCTTTTTGGAAGTGACGACGAATCACATAATTTTTAAAAAGTACTCTTAATCCAGAAATTATCAAAAAAGTTAATGACAAAATGCATGCGAATGCGTAATGAGATAAAATTCTAAGATTAAGAAACAAAAGATTATTTTAAGGAAACAATACCTTGGGGTGAAGGAAAATATTGCTGGCTAGTTTTTAAAAGATGGCGAAATATTTATTTTGAATACATTTCCACACACATGCATTTACCCTTAAAACCCTTATATATAAATCCGTTTAATTCACATAAATATCTCATCAGCATAAAAGCCATTGAGCTACTTAAGTAAATCAGAGAGGCGTCACGGGTTGTACACGGCACAAGATATCCACTTAATATTAACTAATACTGTTAAATTAACGAGCAATGTTAATAGAATGTGAATTTTGTCGTTTCAATTTTATTCATGATATTTTCTATTCATCGGGATAATGTGAATATTCCCGAATCACTCATTACTATAAGAAATGTGACAAGGCACATAAGCCGCCAAAGGAGGGATTTGAAAAACAATTTTTCTTCTCAGGCTTATTGTACACTAACACGGTGTCGTTAAAATCAGAAAGTTTGATTGAATTATTTATTGATTACATCACTTGTTATCATGGTGATGATGTGCGCATAAATGGCTATTTGAAAAATAAAACATCGATACTCAATCACCAAGCCTCCATTATCAATACCCAGTTGCAAGTTAGAATACATGTAGATACAATTTTGTCAAATAAATTGAAAGCAATGGGGACATTTTTAAAAGATATATTCTTTCGTATATTAGAATTGAAAACTTTATTGATTATGTTATAATTGATTATTTTTATTATCATAGACATAATAATTAATTGAAAAGTGATTAAGACATAGTCGGGAAGATAGGAACTAACTCCCATTCTCAACTCAAGACTTAGGACACAAAGTAAGTACTGCCTCCAAGGCTTTGATTCCCGTTTCCTCTACACGACCCAAAAGTTCCACTTCTCCTTGAGAGACATATATACAGATACACCGAGAAGTCCGAAGAGGGAAGACACACATGCCTCAACCCTCTGAATACTTTTTCTGACGCGAGACAGTGAGCTGAATACTATATGTACCTACTAGCATATGTACCTTTTTCCAAAAAGCATATCTCCATTATTGCTCGCCCATTGTGCCTCCTGATTTCTTAATATATCTTCATTCATTCTGTCTTCCGGCGTCCAATTGTTCTCCTATGTACTCGAAATGCTTCCAACTAGCCTCTTCTAGTTTGGTTTTCCGAGAAATCAAGATTTCGAAACTTTGCAATGTGTAGCACACAGAATAATGGACCATACACAAGTTATTTCTGTCGGAATAAATAAAAATGGCTAAAAAATTTTTGCTATTTGACATGTATATACATTTAAGAGTTAGGAACTAAGTGGAGCTATACTGAAAGAAGTTTCCTAAAATGGTATTTTCGGGAATTTTTTCATTGATTTTGTGAATTTTTCATGAATGATTTCATAAATTGTTTCAGGCTTTATTTTATGGAAGTAATCAACCACGGAGGGAATAGAAAACTTTGTTGAATCCACTTTAAATGGTTTAGAAACAGAACTAGAAGGTGTTATCCTAATGAAAAATTTAGTGGATTTAACTGATATTTTCTTTATCTCCATGACCTTAAAAGTAATATGCATGTATAACCACAATTGACCGTACAGCTGTCTTATAATTACACCTCAGAGGAAGTTTTGAAACAAATATTGATCCTGAAAATTCCACTTTTTTCGTGAATATTATTCTTAAAACTATTTTCGGAGAACTATCCTTGTCACTTTACAAAGATAAGAAATGTTTTCCAATTTAAGAGGAATATAGATTAATTACGAGCTAATAATATATTAAAGATTAATCACCAGAGTAATCTTTGTACGAAATATGGAAAATTATTATAGTTAATTTAATAGTTTACCTAGCTCTATTGCAAACTTATCCTGCACTAATGGAGTTTTTCTGCAATTAATTCAATTAAATTTACTCCGCTTTTTTTAAGGGTGCCATGTCTTGTGCCCACCAATTTAATCCAATGACCCATTGATTTCTCTCCAAGTAATCAGTTTGCTGATTCTTCTTTCCAAGAGTTCCGTAGCCGTCCTGTTTTTCCTTGCGGAGAGGTTTATCCGTTCCGCCATCCTCCCTTGGCTTATCCTTTGAGCTCACCGTACCCCTGTAGGATTTTACCCACAATTCTGTCAACCGCAGAATCCTCGACTTCTACCCTTTCTCCAACTTGCTCGCCCCATAAGTCTCTGGAGGCGCGACATCCTCAAACTCCTCCTCCGAAAAGTCCATCTCTACGGCTTTAAACAACCTTTTGTCTTCATCACCCAGAGTCTTCCTCCTTATCCCATTTCCCGAAGGCAAAGAACGATGCTCAGCTCCTGTGATGATAAACTTCTCTATGTTTCTGCTTGCAGTATTATCCCAAAAGGTTCCGTCTTAAACCTTTCTCATCAGTTCCGGGATTGTGATACTCTATTGCGCCTCGTTCCGCTCTCACATCTGCACTCGTTAACTGTGAACCCCCCCTTGAGGATTTAAAAGTTTTTGCGCTTTGCAATATTCGTCTCCTCTCCAATGCTGTAGTAGCACTACAGCACATGAACATATGGCACTACACCCTTACTGAACAACCCAGAATTTCGTTCATTCATCGGAGTTCTAAATACATTTTAAGCAACTTGGATATTTCCTTTGGATTCACTTTTCCTTTCGTTTAAAGTCTAAGGAAGAGGATTTTAGAGCTTAAGGGAAACAGGGTACTTATTCCTGGAGCCATCATGATAATTCATTTTCTTCGATGCATGGCAAAAATATTACAAAATCTGCAAATTACTTATTCCGCATAGGCTTACTTTTTACGTGTTTAACTAAAATTTTTCATTTTTATGAATAAAAAAATTGTTGCTTCATTCGACTATGAAAATAAAACCGCGTGCTAAGTATTGCTGATAGATTAACAGCAGTCTAGAGAGATATGAGTCTTACTAAAAACAAACCTGTTGCAGGCGTCATCTTTTGGATTCTTAATGGAATTAATGAACGGCTCACTTCGTTTATTGATATAATAATATGGTCAAATAAATAGATAGCATTGCTAATTTACGGTAACGAATTATTCTGATCTTATAGTTTCTTTATGTCTCAATAAGACTAAACGGAGGAATGGTCCATCACAGTTTATTCTTAAGTATTAGTTTTCTCATTCGCCCGACTAATGACAACCGGATATGGGATTTCTCCAGAAACAACATTCAACTAGGTCATCAGAACACCATACATCTGAAAATCAGTGGCGTTTTACAAATGTTTCTTACGATACGCGATAATTGCCGACAAGAATAAGAAAAATGAACCCTTTATCCATAAAATGGTTCAAGTTTCAAATCAATGAAAAAATTATACCATATTTGAATTAGAAATATAAAATTATGCATTGCGGTAATTTGTTTATTTTAAATAAATATGTTTTTCAAATATTGTTATTAAGTCAGTAAATTTTTCGGGTGTAGACGCTGTGACATAATAGTTCTCCGAGCTCCCGCTCCTTTTAAATTTGTTTTGGTGGCGCCAGTCACACACGTCGATCAAATGGTCGGTCACTCCCAGTAAGTGGATTTTGGTCAAAATCTAATCATTTCATCTACTCTTAATAAAAATTATTAGCACAAAATTCCGTAATGCGCCTGTTAATAGGTTTTTAGTTATCGTCCTCACAAAAAAAATCAAACGCACACGCATAGAATAACTGACATTATTCAAAAATTCGTCAAAAGATGATCACAGGATTTAAAAATAAATATATGTCCTTTAAATTCCGAAGTTAGTTTTTGCGTGAAAACAAAAGCGTCCCCCATACTTTGCATTTATAAAGTATGTAAGACCTAGATAAGATATGATTAAATAACTAGCCAAACTAGGCAACAAATGGCATGCTGGTTATAAATCTTTTTCTCATTGAAATATTAGTTTTATGGCTGTCCACAACGTATGCATTACGTCCAGATCAGGGCTATCAGAACAGTAATCTAGAAAATCGATAGATTAAAATGAAACTTTGTGGAATTTCACAGCTATGAATGTTAATTTTTCAGTAAAATGGAGCATTTCAAACTGCTGAGTGACAAATAATCAACATAATTATCAACATAAGTTATCAATCCCAAGATTGGTTTTTTTCAGCTCTCCAAATTCTCCTATTTTAATCTACCAATATTTTAATTCCACAATAGCTGGTAGCACCAACATTTTTCATTACTTACTTCTTGTAGCTCATTCTAGACCTTCCTCTGCAATTCTTCCCGATCGCGTTTAATTCAGTTATGGCCTTCGGTAAACTATCGTATTTCAGAATATGACCGATTAGTTTCCTTATTACGTAGAACTGCAAGCCATACCACGAAAGTCACATTAACGGAGTTATCGGCTAATATGCACCTAAATGAAGGAATTTCAAGGAGTAAAAATCATTCAACTAGACCAGGGTACGTACTCGTATTCTCTGATATCTGGCCGAGTGATTTAGCCAGTTAAGGTACAGTAGCGAAATATTATACTATGAATCTCCCGGTCATGCTATATAATTTTTACCCTATAAATCCCTTCATTTCTCCCTACTTTTCGTAAGTGTTCTTCATAGTCTTTTCTCTTAAGTTACTCTTGGAAGTACTGCTTCATTTGTAACTTTACTTACTTTATTTTCAGAATTATTTAATACTAGTAAAACTACATCTCCACCGCCGCTCACCTTCCTTTCTCTTCTGCTTCTATTGTCCAAGTCTCACAATCGTATAACAATAGACTAGACTCCAATAAATTTTAACGAATCCCTTCCTTATGCCTATGCTAGTTATATTTTAGTGTCAGTAATCGTTTCTTTTGATAGCAAACTTTCCTTACCATTCCTCTTTCATTTCCCATCATTTTTAATTCTTCTGTTTACCTTAAAATCTCTTCCAGTTAATCCAGTGTGTGTTTCTCCGATAATACTTGGAGATTATCTTCCTCAACTGTGGGCCATTATTTTAATTTTAATCTTGATCATTATGAGACTATACCTTATCATCCCCTTCTCAATATTGGCTTGAGTCATTTTAAGATTCTCTTTCATCTCCGTGTGTGGTAACTATGCCGTCCACGAATCTTAGCATACTTATCCTTTCTCCTTTCTCCTGGAATTGGTACACCATCTTTTTTCACTTAATTGATCTTGTTACCTTTCTTTATTTTGACTTTTTCCTTACTTTCACACGCTATCTAATCATTGTTGACTGAACTCCATATTGAGTGTGTCACTTATCTGTAGTTGAGGCTTATACAGCATTTATTTCGAGTATATTTGAATTAATTCTCCAGACCGTCAAAAGATTTCTTAAAATCAGGGAAATCGGCAGTGACCGGGTGTTCTTTCTGTGACCCTATGTTTGCACATACTCCCATTTACTCTTGTAATTTTTACTGTAGATTCAACTGTAGCAGAGGTTAGTTCAATCTGTCTAGAACTTCATTTGTCCTAAATTGTGGCCCTTGTAGTCCTTTGACCCCGGATAGTTTTTGCAGCCCTTTATCTAACTTATTAATCCCTGATTGACAAGTGCTTCATCAACTAAGAATTTTATTATTATTATTCTTGGCATTTTCCATGCACATAATTGTCATAACTCCTAAATATTTTCTCCTCTTTATTTCGCTTCTCTGGACCATAATGTTGCAATATTTGCCCTACTGGCTTTATCCAGCGATTAAAACCCAGTCTTCAAGTAAACATAATTTATTCTCCATTTTAATTATTATTATTTCGGTAATGTTGCTATGAACCTCCTACACTGTGTCATCATCGTTGTCTGTTGATGATGTGTAAATTTTTACCACTATGGTATCTGTGGTTTTGTAGCTAACTTCACCATAATGATTTTATCATTATATTCTAGGAAGCTCTTTACTCCAACTGTAGAATTTTTCCGCAATATATTAACCATGCCCGTATTTTCATTGCGTGTGTAGGATGTGTGAATGATGCTGCAGCTACTATTCCATAAGTCTTCTTCTGTTTATCTGTTTCATATCTCTTACACTTAAGCTTTCTAATTCCATTCCATGGGTTCATTTATATTTTCCAACCTTCCACATGACCGGATTGACTGTATATATTATTTCCGGCCCTAGATTGATTTGTCTGATTTACTCTTTAGATTTCAATGCAGCAATTTCAGAGAGTAAAAATCATTCGCCTTGACCGGGATGTAATACACACGTAGCGGATGACTCCGTTAAAGTTACTGTTGCGGCATCTCCCGCAGTTTCTTGAAATTTTTCTTTAGATTTCGTCAGGATATCTGAATCGGTGAAGAGTTTACCTGCGAAGTATTTCACTTGAAAATATGTCACCAAGTCCACAATTTAATTTAATAAATAAAAAATGATTGGTAATACGATGCTCTTAAGGATAGTGATTTGATGGTTTCATTTACCTAATAAGAGAACCTTTCCCCTGAATAAACCTATTACCTGGTGAAAAAGTGCTATTTTTTTGTTTTTGAGTTCCAGTTCCAGCATATCCCTCCTGAAAGTAAACAATTCATTCCCAGTGGCCTTCCAAATCTCAGTGCAGTCCAGCTGTTTTAAATAATTTTCGCCACTTCTGTAGCGAGATGAGTGTCGTTGTATCCACTATTTAAACCGCATTGGCTCATATAAAAGAGTTCTGCCTCCCGATTCTCCAGATAATTAGCGGCATATTACTTGGCAGCAGGCACTTGCCAAGCCACGACCTTTCGTAGAATATTTAGATCATTTTACCCAAAGATGGAATTCTATTTACCCTGAGTGTCAAGTGTACAAGGTTTGCGAGTAAACCTTAGTACTCTCGTATATAAACCTTCCAAACTCGCATATAAAAAGTATCGGGAAAAACAATTATTTCAGATATTGCAACAATGCCTCAAAATTTTTCAAAGTGTGCATCCCTTGAGCATCGAGACATTTTGTCAGCGGTTTTTCCACGACTCGAAGGTCTTCGTGAAAGTACACTTGACTCTGCTTTTTGTCGTCCGTCAGGGCCTCCGGAACGAGTTTAGCGCGGATATTTCTCATCATCAAATTTTCATTAATAATGGTATGCACTGTTATCTTATCTATGCCAATAGGAACTATAATCATGAACACACTTAACCGACAGTCTGAAAACTGTAATTCAAGCACAGATAGCACGCTGTCTTCGGTTCTTGACGTCGACGGCCGTTCAGCCCTCTACATTCTCTCGGCCATCTTTGAAGAGCTTGTGTTACTGAAAAACTGCAGTTTGTGAAATTTTTCGATCCTTAAAATCTTAGGAAATCCTGCTCACCATTTCCGTGTCAACTGTTTCCAGTCCAACACAAAATTTGATGGCAAACCACTGTTCAATATTTCGCTGAATTTTGCGATTTTACCGAGCTACTCAACAAGGGTCCACTAAAAACACGTTCTAGCCCTAGGGAATGCTCGTAGGCAATTTGCGCTTGGTGCGTGTTGAAGGTCAGATTCCCCATCACCGAGCCTACGCGGTGCGAGCGCGCTGCAGCGTACAGTCACGTCAGCAATAAATTGTTCCATATACTTTCGATACAAATCCTGTATTTGTCCACAACTGCTAATTCATTGAGTAAATTCGGTTATTTCCTTGCTGCTTTTTGTATCTAAAGGTTGATTCTCTATCCTCAACCCAGTGGACGTCCTCGAGACCTTGAATCTCAGTTACAAGATTGAAAGTTTGTCGAAATTTGTTGATTTTCTTTTAATACCATAAAACGTTATTTCTCAAAGAGAAGGAGAACTTCATGAAAACAATGTTGCCAAGTTACGTGGGAATCCCACCCGCTCAACGGCTGCAGTTTCTAGTCCCTCTTTAGAACTAGGTGTTTTAGAGGTTCAGCCATTGGATCTAATGGAAAGTTTTCACCAAAAATGGGGCGTAAAGTCTATTGGTCTATGGATAGAGAATTTTGTCATTGAGTATTTTTTTCTGTTTACTCGAGTATAACGAAGAAATGATTAAGGTTATGAATGAATATGTGGTGGGATATAACTTAATTATAGTTGCAATTATTGCAGATAAATATAGAAAAATAATTGAACATTTTATTTGCGATGGCTAGGGAATGGTGAAATGAAGATTTTGTTAGTTTTTGGTTAGGGTAATGTTGACTAAGGTTTTAAACTTATTGCTCTCCATTGGAATATTACTGTTTGAGACCCTGATGTTAAATACGTAAAAAGTGAAAGAAACTGAGGAGGAGGGGTTGAGGGAAGAGAATGAGGAAGATAGAGTTTCTTTAATGAGGAGATAGAGAAGGAAATTGTCGTGTCCAGAGGAGCAGTTTTAAGACTCCGGGGTGGAAGAAGGTCCGATTATGATGGCCGATTAAAATATTGGCAATATATGGTGCCATTTATATGCCTGTCATGGTGATTTTTGTGTGAATATAACGGAAATCGTGGAATACTTCAAAAGGCAAGTCACCTGTTTCGGTAGTGACATTCCGGAGACTACTGGATATGGAAAGAAAAAAGTTGACATGACAAGAGAAGAAGCACGGCTAGGCTTGGGCAAAGTTTATGCGGTATGTTATGACCCAGTTGTTGGAAAACCTTTAGGGGTCAGATGTACGTCGACTCGTGCATACTCACCTGCAATGTTGGTAGCGGACTCTGGTATACAGTAAAAGATGGAGAATGAAAATTTCTCAATAGTTAGACCATGGAAAACGGATTTCATGGGGATAAGAAGGAACGAAAAACAAGCAAATTTAGTTATAATATGTGTATATTTATGCAAGGGGGAGGGAAATTTAGGTATTTTCCAATATAGTAGAAACAGGAGCAAAGGCTGAAAATGAGAATCTAGATAGCAGTTTTGTAAAGGAAATTGGTATGGGAGCGGTGTAAACAAGTGACTTGAGGATGTGAGAGATTGAGGAGGGGGTAGCGGGAAGAATGAGAGGCACGTCTCATAGCGGGGTCGGTAACAGGTCGATGGTTGATGAAGGGAGATGTCAAGAGGGCCAGTCAAGGATTTGATGGATTAAAAAAAAATTTTTTTAAAGGTTTCCAGGTCATTTATTCTAAACAGAGGGGCAATTTTAGATCAGGGAGTAGGGGATGACGATATAATTTTTCCATAGTACTAGGTATAATGTTTTCGAACATTGCAAATGCCAAAAGTAAATTGAGACTATGACATATTGAAAATCGATATCTGCTTACATGATAGCTTTCACTTATTAATGCGTAAATAAGCACATATAACAAATACGGCCAATCTCCAAAACATTGACTCTAGAATTGAACTCTAATGTGGGGAGAAATACGTCTATTTAATGGATGGACAGGCACTTTTATGTACATGTATACTAATGGTAAGGTGTGGCACAGCCCCAAGAAGTCTCAATTCAGTTGGTGATGTAATGAATGAAGTGTCGTAGAATTTTGTGCTTTAAAGGCCGGTGTAATTTTCGAATCGGTCTGTATCTATAGGTTTTCATAGAAGGGATAAACAAAATAATTAGTGCTTCACATTTAATTAGATTCAATTAACTGCCTTTTAAGATATTTAACTCCTGATGAAACTTAATATTTTCCTTGGGTTTTTTTTCAAAGTACCTTGAAATTAAGATGATCCAAACATGAGCGCTGGGTTACCGATATATGCCTCGCTTTTAGGTTCATAAAAACGATATGATCTTATGGCTAATGACGTTCAACCTTTCTTCATATGTACATGTTGTGAAGAAACAGGTTAAGACTTTCTCCCTAAGCATTATCCTTTTGTCAATAAAAATAGAGAAATTTAAAAATTCACTGCGTATTTATGATCGATACCTTTTATCATTATTTATGCTTAAGTTACTGCTTAGCATTAAAATAAAACAAATAATATAGTACAGGATATATTTTTAAGATATGTTCTTCAGTAAAACAATTATCAGAATAATTTTTAATTCACTGTCCAGGGTGCCCGTGTTTGGATCAACACCTTCCCTGTGTAGGGACTAGGCACTAATTTTTCCTGCATTATCTTAATCTATTTACAGAGAAATTTTAATGATTAAATTAACATGATTTTACTTTGAATCACGAAGTGAATGGAATTATTTTCATCCACATAGTCTGATAATAGATAACTAAAAACCCTGACGGTTTTCCACACAGAATTTTTTCTTTTGTAACACCTTCAACTAAAATTGGCTTTCTGTGTGTTGGGTTTTCTATGCCAAGGTTTTTTTCTGCGTAGAGTATTACATTTATTACATTACACGAATAAAATTTAATTTAACTGTATAGTCACCATATTTCTTCAATTTTGTGCTTGGAAAACTAGATCTATCGTTTGTTTTACACTAGGCTGGAAATTTTTGTCGATAAAAATGTAAGATTTCTGAAATGAATTTATTAACTTCTATTTAAAGATAATGAATCAGTCACAACTTGCAATAATTCATGAGATAGCATTAGAAAATATTATTTAGTATGCTCCATTTGAGGTATTTCTTTGTGGCTTAATATAAATTTATTTCACGTCGAGGTTTTCTGATGTAATAATTTTGACGTGAGTGAATTGTATGTAAGCGCCGACTGCACAAAAAAAGGATTAAACTCAGAATATTCTCCATTTCTAAGTTCTTAAATGCAAAATAAGGGGAACTTTTTCCGTGGTGTACCTAGATATTGCAATATTGATACCACCTGACTAAAAAGCTTGAGGCCTGGTGAAAATGGCATCGTGACCAATTCACTACCCTCACTGCAAGCTATTAGAGGTTAATGAAAATGGCCAAGCGGAAAAGTTAGAATATTGCTCTCCTTTCCTGACCTATCTTAGCCTTTCTATACCGTAAATGTAAGCTCTAGATCAGAGATGGACCATGGTAAATCTCCCGTCACCTGTTCGTTTATTTTGGAGCAAGAACAGATTGTTGATTCACGCGCCATTATGTTTAGTTCAACAGGGCGTTCTATATTTAAACACTTAATTTTTAAAATGAAATTTAAATGCACGACGTTATTTGGACAGCAATAAATATACTGAACTGAATAGATGACTTACTAGCATGTAAGCTCCTCTGATATTTACTTAGAAATGGAAAGAACGGAGAATAGTGTTTTCCATCTATTTCATACCAAGTAAATGTGAAAAGATCATTTGGTAAGAGTAGTTGCATAATTAAATGAATAATCAACAAGTGAAGGTCTATTTCCTTCTCCAAAAGACAAATTTTAATCTCACCTCAAAAAATTGTGGTTCGCTTGTTGTGAACAATTTTACCCAGTGTTATTTTAAATAATTACCTTAAATAGCCACCGTTTATTTTATCATTTTGTGTGTCGTCTACATCATGTAATCATCATAATTTCAAAGATTTATTGTTCAATATATGTTTAAATGAATTTCTGCTCGCCCTCTTCTTTGTTATATTTTCTGACTAAATTAACGTAATGCTGCAGTGTTTGTAGACATCCCAGTAATTTAACCTTTTGTAATTTTAGTTAATTACATAAATACTTCTATAATTATAAGCTCTTTGATACACCTAATTTAGATTATAGTTGTTTTTAAATACTGGACTCACTTCGAGATGCAATGCTAGTTATTACTAGAATACTAGAACCCAGTTATAATGTTTTCAATGTATTACATATAAAGGACGAACACAGGATATACTCGTATAAATATAATGTGTGTGCTTGTGTGGTGGGAGCGTATAGACAAATGGATTAAGATATGAAAAGCCGTTGTCACTTTTAGCACTATCTGGGGTTAAAATTATGAAACCAGAAATTTTGTCTCAAGTTCTCTATGAAAAATAATAAAATTTACAATTCAATAGCACAGACAAAAAATTAATTATCCGCAGTCATTATGCAATTTCACGTGGAGAATCTCAATATGGTATATTGTTGCATATGTGGAAGTGTTTCGACATGAGTTATCAAATTCACTAATTATTTTTGGTAAAATACTCCTGATATTTTCATCTTTAGATTTATCTTTATCTTTCATCTGAAGAAGCTATTGTTGAAATGGCACAAGGCTCCTTTCTAGCATCAAGCAATGCCAAACCGTCATTCCCCTTTAGTTTATCGATCGCATCAATGCTGATGCCACGATCCAATTCCCAACTTTTGGCCTTCATTCTCTTTCCGTCGGCGACACGTATTCCCATGCTTTCACATCCAAACTCGATTCCTCCCGCTTCGCTGAAACGATATTTTTTCCTCTCTCGCCTAACTCAAAGTTAAGAGAGGTTATAGGGAAGACGACGGAACGAGAAAAATGTCACTGACCCTGTGGAAGAGCAGAGAGGATTAAAAGTCATCACCAGAATCTGGATCGAGTTAAAACATATGTGATGAGTTTGCTCCTGAGCACAATGTGAATCGCGATGATGTTAAGGGGTCTCAATAGGAGAGCAAATCCTTCATCATCCTTCACGGCACTTCGACTCAATTATCTAAAAAGTTGACGCATGTGACAATTATATTGATATCGGTTTTTGTAAGGTTCACCTGCTGCTGTCATTTAGTTTTCCTTGTCCATTTCATTGTAACTTTCGGTGCTAGTGTTATGTTTACCGTCTAAATAATGTATCTGACGCTAGGAATAGCATAATGTAGTCTACAAAAATTTCTAATCGTGAAAATAATGTTGAAAATTATTGTCGCGGCATCTCCAGCAGTTCTTTGAATATAGGATACTAATATAGATTCGAAAGTTGGGACTCGAGTCCTCGGATTTGGAATTTCGATTAACATTTTGGTGGATCCCTGGCACGATTAAAATAGAGGATTTGGAAAAAGTCGAGTCTACATCAAATGAAATGTTTGGTGCCACTGGAAGATTTTTGGATGTTAGTGTTATGTGGAGGTGCTGGCAGATGCCCGTAATCTTTGGCGGCAATATATAGTCTGCCACATATTAATGTTTAATTAATGTCTTCCCCACAGTCAAATCCTTGCGATTTCTCAAATAACATTAAGAAAAATAATGAATAATACCTAGGAATTACTGCTTCTGGAAGACAATAAGGCCCTGGTTACTTCTTTACGTTTGCCAATACGTTACAGGTTATGTGTTCATTTCAGAAGGCGGTTTAATATGGGTTGAAGTTGGACCAAAGTATGTGCATCTGCGTGGCACAATGCAAGCAATAACTAGGTAACGATATGTGACTGATCCATAACAGCCGTTGAATATCAAATTTATATTTACTTTAACATTATTTACGAGTAAAAACACAAATTATTTCAATATAATGGAGGTAATGTAAAGTTCAAGAATATGCACTACGGCATGTAAGTACGAAATACTTCTCTTTGTATTCAAGACGAGCTTCTAGTAACAGGAAACTATGAAAAAGGGTTAAATAAAACCACGGCATTAATCTATGGTACTTAGAATTAAAAACATGCTATTTTTTCATCTTGCGTAATCCTTTGCAGTTATTACTATCCCTTAGCGTTTGCCAGAAAAATGACATGCTAAACCATTAGTCCTACACTTGATCTTACTGATCTTTTTTTCGTGATTCACATGATGAGGTCTTCTACTACATTAAAATTGCGCTAATGATACATTTTCGACACTATTTTCGAAGAGACCTCCTTCCAAATTTTGCCGGAGATTAAAGTTTAAATTAAGCTTGGCTCCGTAAATATTTTTCATTGTAATACATTTCATAGTCTACGTACGTCAACCACCCGTTGAGAGGTTTCTGGTTATTGTACCTATTCAGAGGAAAGTCACATTAGATGCTTTCAGATCATTGAGTACATTTTCTTAAATGAAGACAATGTTCCTCAATTTTAAGAAAGTTTTCTTAGATAATTATAGTATACTTGTATTAAATTCATGATCTGCGATAGCTAATTAGAGGCATTGTTTATTGCGTGGGATTTACTGCCTATCTGCATGATATTACTATCTCCTTTTTCTGATGCCGTTTCGACGGCAATTTACGGAATGTCATAAGCTCTCTTCTGAGACTGTTCTGGGAACGTGTCTTTTATGTGAGAAAAAAGATCCAGATTTTTCTGAAAAAGTACAGCGTTGATTTGCATAATTTTTAACCATTAAATAACATAATTAATATTGACGTAATTGGAATTAGGGTAAGTGATTGGCAAAGTCATTAGTGAAAATATCCTGCGTATCATGGAATATTTCCAAATTCACGATAGTATATTCTGAGTAGTCCTCTTGGGATTAAAACTAAATTTTATTTACGTATTCCCAGCATTTAACTTGGCTTTTAATGCGCATTATTTTGAGAATTAAATTAAGTATTAGTACTAATATGCTTGATCAAGAATATCATCGTTATTTTTTTCGCAACAGACATTTGAAATTAATAAAATAAATTAATGAATTATATTCTTTAATATGTATATCTGTTCAACCCGGAAGACATTTACACTGGAAAAGGTTAAAATTTACCTAACTAGTGATATCATTGAATATCGAATAGGAAAAATGATATTGCTACGATTTACAAAGTTTTCATCCTTTAAAAACATCTTCATCCTTTTGGTGTGGAATTACTTTAACAGGCTTGTGCTATCAGATCACAGCAAAGGCGTTTGACGTTGACTCCCATTGACAACCAAAATGGGTACAGGAAATCCGTGTGTGCTGGAATGGTAAGTGTGAGTCTAACAGCTCCCTTTACAAATTCCGGCGCAGTCATATCAGGCATAAATTCTTCTTTCCGAGCTACGACGTTAATGTTCCATTCATCATTGCTCATTATTCCTAGTGGGAGGAACCAAAAGCCTTCCAATACGCCCTTCCTTTGGAGAGAGGAGGATTTAGTGCCAAGAACTACATCGAAAAGGTGGTTGGTATGTGTCTGCTGAGCTAATTACTTAGAATCAAATTGTCAGGAAAAATGAATTTTCAGAAAAAGATTAAGGGTATCTTAAAGGATCGTGTTGCATATTTTATTTCTTCAGCAAGATCGCATTTTATACAAAGTCGTTTTAAATTTAATTAACTACGAAGGCTTCACCTACATCACTTTATTACGAGTATTTTTATTTTCGAATTTATAACGTTTGTCACGAATTTTCCCTTTCTATTCATTTCCTTTTGACACATGATTGAAAATATAAAACCTATTTAGTATAATAAAATTGTAACCTTTATGCAGTGACTTTACAAGACAAATGAAGGACGTATAAATTACAACCTGTCACTCTAAATTTAAAAATTCTTTCGATTTTCTACCGTTGCTTTCATAATTCACTTTGATACATGACATTTTCACGCATAAGAAGAGCTAAATTAAAGTTCATGGACCATTATTCCGTTTAACAAAAATATCTGCCTTTTAACACAATTCTCCTCGTGGAGCAAATACTGTCTGGGAAAGCATCATTTGAATTAGTGAAAATGTTTAATAAAAGTTACTGACTTTTAATAATCAAACCACTTTACTTTTCCACATAAACTTTTTAATTTTTACAACCCAGGTTTCGTTATAGCATAACATCATCAGGTAAAATTACAAGTCAAGCACCGTATATACAGGTATATATATCTCTGGGCGGAGGGGAAGAGGAGGGAGGAAAGAAAGGATTGGTTGAGCTAGGAAGAAGGGGACTAAAAGTCTATGGTATGAGGCGGAGAAGGAGGATTGGTAATATTGACAAATTAGCAATAATTGGATAATTAGATTAGATAAAAACCAATTAGATAATTAGCAGGCTGGTAGGATATGGTCAATACAATGTTGCAAAAAGCCCACCTGACATCAGATTAGCTGGCAGAGGATTAGGGAAATGATTAATATGAACTGGGAGAACGGCACTTAGTAATTAGTTAGGTGACTCAGTAGCGGGCTGGGAAGGTAAAGTGGTTTGATTATTAAAAGTCAGTATGAAGATTTTCCACCAAGTTACGCCAGAAAATGTTTTATTTAATAAAAGTTACCAAAGTTAACATTGTTCTTAAGGTAATTGACACAAAGTTGAAAGTAAACATTTTCCATAACCATAAAAAAAAATATGTAAATTACTGAAAAATAATTGAAAAACTGTAACAGTCAGTGTTAATTAGAATTACAACAACCTAATATATTAATTAAATATAATTAAATATGAATGACATTCAATATTACCTTAAAGATCTTGGACTCTGGCGTGTGGGTGTGTCCCGAAAGTAATGCAATTATTTTGATAAAGTAGTTTATTGAACATATTTGCACAAATACTTAATAATCTTCAAAGTACTGTCCTTGGACCTCCACACATTTTTTCTGCGACTCTGTTATGTTCGGTACGTACGGCATCTTCGCGGACCTCTCGCAAGGTCTTCGTCACGTGATTGGATATCTTTTATGGACGAAAAACGGGTTCTTTTCAGGGCTGCCTTTATCCGAGGGAACAAAAAGAAGTATGCTAGAGCGACGTCAGAACTATAGGGGGGGTGGGTCAGCGTTGGCACCTGGTGTTTGGCCAGGAACTCGCGGAATCGTATTGCGTTGTCGTGATGGAGTTGCCAGGTAGCGGAGATATCTTTTCTCTTCCTGATGACCATTTTTCGGAGTCTTTCCAGCACATTCACGAAGTAGGCACCGTTAACCGTCTGTCCTTGAGGAACAAACTCGTTATGGACAATTTTTTTACCTTCGAAAAACGCAATGAGCATTGCTTTTTTTCTTGTGATTTCCTCATTCTTGCCTTTTTGGACTTGGGGGACTAGATGTTGTGCCACTCAGAGCCTTGGCGTTTTGTTTCTGGGTCGCATTAAAAAACTCAGGTTACATCACCAGTGACGACGTTGTCCAAATAATCAGTTTCATTTTCAAAACGTTGGCAAACTTTCGTAGAAATTTCAGCTCGGTTGGTCTTTTGGTCGCCTGACAACACCTTGGGCACGAGCTTGGCGCCCACTTTTCTCATCGCTTAATATTCAGTACTAATGCGTAACACTACAGTAACTACAAGTTCAGTTCATTGGCAACCATCTTGATAATCTATCGACGGTCAGAGTCCAACAATTGTCGAACATGAGTCACATTGCTGTCGGTTTTGCTGGTTGACAGTCGCCCAGAGCGTTGTTCGTTGTGAATCTCTTCCCGGACCTCGTTAAAGGCCTTTAACCACTCGAAACTTATGAGTAGGACGGAGCAGAGTTAGCCATATGTTCAAAATCATTTTGTTTGTTTCCTTAGGAGATATTTTCAGTTTAGGAGAACATTTAGTTATCGCGTAACGTTGCTCGATCGTCAATTTCATTTTTTTCATGACACCGTCGGAGCGCATGGGTTTACATTGACGTCACTTTCTCAGCTTGCAGAGCACTAACGCCGGTTTCGTGGCAAAACTTAGCGTTTTCTTCATCTAATACAAGTGATTTGATCTAAGTCCGAACAATTGGAGCGACGCAGGAAATTTAATTGCATTAGTTTCGGAACGCACCAATGTATATAAAAAGTGTTTCGTGTTCGAGAATTGTGAAATAGTTCAATGGATTAGTATTGATTAGGGCAGAATGGATCTGTAGACTTTGCAATATCCTTTTACAATTGCCACAGAGGGGTTACTTTGTGGTCTTATCATACTAAACATTTACTACGATCCACGTACGTGAGAGTCCTCATTTCTAACTCTAATGCAATCCTCTCACCATCACTATTATACGAAAATATAAAATTTTTCAGGGAAAAGCTGGAAAGATTGCGGAAGTTCATAAATTCAGGACTTCCCGAATCGCGGGAAGATGAAAGTCGCACCGAGCTATTAAAATTGTGTTTACGTTTTCGTATGCTAAATTATGATGCAGGAAATATTAAAAGTTTAATGAAAACATTTAGGGAGGGCAGACCATTTGCCATTGATTGTTGCCTCCATTAATATTAGCGTTAAGTTATTCAGCTCACGGTGAGCGCCTCTGTTATTTATGCTCCGAGTATAATCCGTGAGCACTACTTATGCAAATTCCATGTTATGGAAGCAATTTTGCCGTCGAAATAGGTGAGCGTGTGCATGTTCGGCTTTCGGTGACGTCGTCGGGACGCATTCAAAGTTAATCTGAGCTGTAGCGGGTTGGGAAAGAGGGGGGGGGGGCAGAGAGCGTGGGATGGAAAATACAGTGGAAATGAATTAAATAATGATACTGGTGAGAGAGGATGGGAAGACAATCGCGATTGCACTAGGAGCCAGTTACGCCGTGTGAACACGCACCAATTCAGTTTAAAACGCTCTGCGGGTTGATGAGGGGGAGCGGGGGTTGTAGACGACATCCGGCCACCCTTTTAGGTTTGGACCACGACGCTCAGCCACCTGCGCACCATTCCACCCCTCCACGCAATCCCTCAACCCACCCTCTCTTCTCCATCTCCCCCTCCTTCCCTCCACCACTTCCCAGAGCTGCAAGATTGCTGGGGAGAGGGTGGGGTTATTTTCCCTCGGATACCTTTGGCCTGGAAGGTAAACCCAAATAAGTGATGAATTTATCATTTGATTTTATGTCCGGCCGTACGTTATCCCTCTTCCTTTACGCCCCCCGAGCGCACTCGGGAAATAATGCGCATAAAATGCCATTATTTCTGTCTGAGGTCGTGTCGGTGGGGGAGGGGGGTATAGGAAGAGAATGGGTGAGCGAAGGAGGTGGGTGGAGAGGAGGGTGACGTGGAGGGAGTTGAAAATTTGGTTCGCAGCGACGGCGGAGGATGGGGGGAAAGGGCAAAGGGGCTGGGTGTGTGGGAATCGCTTCGGTTTACGTGTATGTGTGCTCCTGCGCGTATGCTCGGGACCAGAGGGTGAGGAGAAGGGACTCCCGAGAAAGAGGTAAGAAAAAGGAAGGCTGATTCTGGGATTCGGGGGGATGTGGGACGGTGTAAAAGAGAAAGAGAGAAATAGTCATCGAAATCAGCGTGGGGGGGGGGAATAAGCTCCATTTTCCCGCGATGAAGATGGGGAGAGTAAGACTGAGCGGTAAATTGCGGTCCACCTATATCGTTGAATTCACTAAAATGTAGAAGCTCTTACATGGAAAATATTTGATTGATGGTGAAAGATTACAAGGAATGTGAGAGTATCTCCAAATATCACTAAAATAATAGAATAACCAAACTTAAGAGTATTTTGTTTGTACCGTTTGTGTTTCAAGAACCATTACAGCCATCAGTTAACAACAAAGAAATCGTCTATTTAAATGTAAGGCATTACAGGAGTCAACTTAGAGTAGCTCCTAAATGTTCGGAAGATATTATTTGGTAAATTTCAAGAAACTGAGGGGTAATGCCATGAAATTAACATTTTATGGAGTTTTTTGCAAAATGTGTATAATATTGCAACCATTTTTTAGTGTAAAAATCATGGAATATGATTTTTACACTCTGAAATTGTTGCATGCTATTTAGTACTTGTATCTAAAGTCTTATATTTGATACAATTTCCCCCATAATTTGATAACAAATCCCTGAAAATAATTAAACAATTTACGTTAGCTTTGGGTATTTGTAGTTGCGTCTATCATTGTTAATTATGTATTTATTATCTCTAGTAGTCAATTACGTCAACCGGAACCGTCAACTGGTCGCTCCCGTTAAGCAAATATTGCATGCAGAGTCCGACGATATAAAACGGATTCTATTTTAAAAAATAAAATTGAATTAGATATTTATATTAATTAATTTTAGAGCACCATATTTAAAGAAGAAATGGCTTTTACTTTCTGAAATTGCATTTGATATAATGGGGTATCTCCGTGGAGGCACTTCGATGAGTGTGAGGAAAGAAAGTGCATGCGGTCTTTCTGCGCTACAGAACCCATTGAAAATTTTGTAGTTATCAAGATGCTAAACATTTCTGTACAGCGTCTCGGAGCTTCATTTTTGATTAATTTATGAATGGGACGCTCTTTGAAGTAGGAATAAATGTGGGAAGGAGGAGAAGGTCTTAGGCGCCGAGGGGAAAATTTAGGGAGAGTGATGAGTAGTGAGGAGGTGGGTAAGCTTCAGGAAAGGAACAGGAAGGGGTTTGAAGATATCGGGGTCGCTGAAAAGAAAAGGGATCCGTCCTTAAAGGAGTTCTGAGAAATACGAAGCTCCTTTCAAGGGTCGGAGGGAAGGTTAGTAAGAGGTCCTAGTGAACACTGGAAGGGACAGGAAAATGAATTTTTACCCTTTACTAATGGAGACATTGGGGGGTCTCTTTTACTGGGACTTGCCATGCGTAAATGCTAAAAGAATAATATTACACAGGAATAGTAGGGAGAAGAAGAATTGAGCGATTGACCATTATTAAGCACGGTTATAATGGGGTCAGTAACTGTGGGATGAGGTAATCAGTTGGAGCCATTAAATCAGCTCTAAAATAAGATCAAGTTTGTGAATTGGTATATTAGAGGATGTAGATAATATCTTCCAAAGAAATACTAAGGCAAGTACTAAATTTTAAGTAAATTGAAAAGTCCTATATACTTATTGTAATAATTGATACGATAATGGACTACATGATGCCAATTTAAACATTTGTAACGCAGGAGAATATGACTATGTTCAGACATGAGATGTCAGTTATTTGGCTCGAAGTCAGTCAGCCTATTTGGCCCGATAGATACCTGCCTTGGAAATATATGGAAACATTGAGTATGACCTATTGTACGGCCAAGACGTTAATTCATAACCGCGGGTATTAAGCTGTTGTTGTATATATCAATGGAAGTTAACTGGACACGTTCACTACACTGTCGTCAAACTTATTTATCTACATGTAAAGAATAAGAGTAAACACTAAGAAATTTAAAGATGTATGGTCCAAACATTTTTGATTTTTCATTTAAATTTTGACGCAACGTCTTTAAGAGGTGTTCACTCAGTAGAAGAAATACGAGGGAAGAATGTTGTTGAGAAAAATCCGACTCTGTACGCAGACGTAATATTGAAATCTTAGTTTGAAATTGAACGATTCCTGGATTAAGTAACAAGTCGATGTAATCCTTCAGTTTCCTGTACTTCAGTAAACCAAATAAGAAAAGAAATAGAGTAGAGGGAGATAATTTCATTCATTGTAATGGAAATTTATTTTCGATAATTTTTCAAGTAGGTGTGCAGTATTTTTTTCACCCGGTGCAATTTTCGAGAGTGTGTCATATTAATTAAATTGGAAGCAATGGATGCAAATGTTTTTAGCATTCAATTTATTCGTAATTTATTCAGGGAAAAAATTCTCAGAGAGACAGAATGTTTCGTAATAAATGACCATAACAGTTACGAATACCAGCTGGTTAAACTAGAATGACACTAAAATTTAGGCTTTCAGTCGTGGGTTACGCTCTGGGGAAGACGAAGAATGAAAAGGTTTACCAGATGGAAATGTGGAGAAAGTGAAAGCGATATCACTGCGAATGAAAGGAATGAAAGGGAAATGGCGGGACGGTTTCGAGGGAGGAAACCGGAGACATCCGGGGGGAATTGGGCGAGGGACGGGATACACGCTCAAAGCTTACTCTGGGGAAGCTTTCATAGAAACTCGGTTCTTATTGTTTTGCAAAATATATGGAATGTATTGATTCAAGAAACGCTCAGTTGTATGGAATTTCGGCCGTGGATGGTGGAAACAAAGTCTTTTGCAAATTATTTGTCGTCCACTAATACTCTTTTGAGATTTAATATTTTTTAAGTTTACGTTCAAAGAATTATTAAATTCAGGCTTATCTTCATGGAATGGATGCAAGGACGAGTTCCATGTTGTTGCGATTGTAAAAAAATATTGAAAATAGAAATGTGCAATGAGTCTGTGAAATTGTTCGTATTTAAATTCAAGCTCACGAAAACCATGTGTAATTGCAGGTTGTTTGCTTATTTGTGCACGGAGTTTTTCATATTTAAATTAGGTTCCATAAGCTGAACTCTGTACATTGTTGTTATTTCGTTTACTGCCAGTCCAGGCATTTCAGCAATACCAAATTATAGCAAATTGAGTGAATTTAAAAACTATGGTACAAGATTGTATCCAGAATTCTTTCAAAGTAGATACATTTAAGTCATCAACCTTGATACATTTCCTCGAAAGATCTTTTAGTTTATGATTTCAATTATCTTAGACAACAGAAAATATTTTTTCTGTTTTTACGACAAGCTGTTTAAGCCGTCTGTTTTTATTTCATTCGAAAAATCTAATTTTCTGCTGTCCATTGTAATTTAAACCTTGATGGCGTTTACTGACTGTTAAAGATTCGTTAAAGATTAGTTTACCGTAGCAACGCATGATTTACGCCAACTATTTATGAGAATGTGAAAAAATACCATGAGTAAAATTGGAGTGTGTATAATTTAGAATGATATTCCTTTATATCCTTCTTAGAACATTCGATATTTTACGAATGCATTAAACACTAATAATTTTATAGTAGTAGTGGAAGCTCAATCGTGATGTGATATGTGTATGCATGCGAAAAGTCTCGAGCTAAGTCAGAGATCATAGCTAATTGCTCTCCTTTACATTAACCTGTGCCATTACATTACATCCTATACATTAACCATTAAAGAACGTATTTTGTTTTATATGGAATAAGAATACAAAAGGGGAAAAGGAGAGAGTAAGACAAGGATGTAAAATTTTACTTATCACACCAAAGAGAATTAAAATAAACTGCATAAACACAAGCACTTATATGAACTAGATTGGACAGAGAAAAATATCTGCATAGATTAAAAGCGACATAAATAATATGACAAAGACCAGGATATTAAGAAGATACCTGTTAATTCGTAGAAGGTAATGAAAAAGTAAGTGATAAATTGAAAAAACCGGGACCGGTCTTTGGGAAAATTAATTAATATCATATGGAATTATGAAATGAAACGACTAAAGTGAAATAGATAAGGGACATTGGAAGAAATATCAACAGGGTCGGAAATTGACAATATCTGATTTTGAATGTTCTCTCAAAACTTTATAAATAAAACACTGTGACTTTAAAGTCATTCTTAAATATATTTACGTTCGTATTTTAAAAATTAATATCGAAATTATTACTCCAAAATATTTTTATAAATGGAATTAGTTGAAAACTATTTTCAGCACTGCTGTTTGGTTTAGGTCTCTAGAAAAAGAGAATGAATATGCTCAACTGGATACTTTTGCTCAAGTGACAGTGTTAATTAGATACTCTATTCATTTTATGACTTAGAAGATACTAATTTCATCATCGTTTAGCACTACGGGTGTAAAACAGAACGCAATCCAAGTGATGAGAAAAAGTCTCCCCCCTGCTTCCCTTTTACCCGCTTTATTAATGTATCGTATTTTATTGGAAAGAGATACGTAGCCCCTAGAGGCTATATAATTCCTTCTAAACATAACATTGGAGAGTTCAAGTAGTCATGCCCTAAGTAGAGGAAACCCACCTAGGATGAAATAGAATCCACGATCTATTGGTTGGCTGCCGAGAACTTTATCCCATCACCACGGGCTGGTTTTAAGGCTCTCCTATGATATTTCAATCACTTGTCCATGAAATTTTTGACATTTAATAATGCTCGAATATTGAAACCTACATACCCTTCCTTTGGCCTTCCTCTCTGTCCAAACCTGCATCTTTTCCTAATTTTCCTCACTTCTCAAGGTTCTCCTCACACCCTCCCAGTGCTTCCCTCTCTTCATCCTCTAAATGTTCTTATCCCTTCTTCCGATTGAAAAACTTTTCCCGGCGGAGATATAAAGGAATTTTTGGGATCGGAATCAAACAAATACCCCCGTGGACCCTACGATGTCACTTACTCAAAACATAGAGGAACAATGTTCGGTTGTATCTCTTCTTCCAAACCTTCCGTGCTCCTATCCACCTCTTTTAACTTATATATCTCCCTTCTGTTGGGTTTTAGCTATCTCCCGCTGAGAAGTGAAGAGGGTGCTCATATTTACTCACATAAACATATCCTCAAACTTAATGTTAATATTTGATATTGTTTGCTTACAGAAGTGAGCTATGTTAAAAGCAACCAACAAAGGTGCTGCTTAGTCAAAACATGGAAGCCATGATGTAAGCGGAGTCTCTTGGTTTCTTTCTCGGCGAATTTGATACATGGAACGTGTTCTTCCGTTATACCTGTTCAGCGCAACTCACGCTGCTTACCAGAGCTCTTCTCTTCCGGATTCATCGTCTGGCTTTCTCTTCCGTCCAACTATTTTTCACACCGCCCATCGCCTCATTCGAAACCTCTCCTCCTTCCTTTACGCTCGTGGTGAGAATACTATAGGAAACAAAACTCAACATGTTCTCATGTTGTCTACGAGAGCCCTAATTCCTTTCGCAGCCCTTTATTCTCACTGATTCGCGGAAGATGTAGAGGCTGAAAAAAACCCCGGCGATAAAGTTATGACATGCCTGACAGATTAGAATGTTTGAATTACGTGAAGGGAATTTTTTTTCTCGTTGGTTCATAGATTTATGAAACAGGCGGAAACTACTGAGGTAACTTCAGGCGCCGTGACCCGATTTCTGCGCCATGCGCCTTTAAAGGGGCGTCGCCCCGTCAGGAATAAAAAAGTGTCACATCAACTTACACACGCATTTCCTCACCTTCCACATCCGTTGGGTAGAGTACAGGTAGAGTACCCACAGAGTTGGGTAGGTACACTTCCTGTGTAGGTAGTAAAGTATATTTAGCACGATCACCCGAGCCAGGAAATCAAGGGGGCACGTATAACGGACATCAACTTTTCTTTTCTTGTCACGTATTTGACTAAGTAACTCCGTATATTTTTCACATAGAACAGTGACGATCAGCTTTTATGATGTAACTCTTTAAAATGATTATATAATATTCATGGATGGGACTCATCAAAAACCAAACAGATGAACCAGTTT
Organism: Hetaerina titia; assembly: GCA_037158775.1. NCBI lineage: Eukaryota > Metazoa > Arthropoda > Insecta > Odonata > Calopterygidae > Hetaerina > Hetaerina titia. Next base: position 72,115,798 of record CM073772.1, on the reverse strand, counting down.
ACCCAATACAAGTTCAACAGTATTTTACTAAAATATACACGTTATGTCTATGTCATCCCATGCAAAAATAGAGATTAATTAACAGGTTTGCTGAAAATACGTTGATTGTAGAACATTTGTTCTCGAACAAAAGCATAATTCTAATAATTTCTCCATTATTTGAAAAATAAGTGAAGGAATATTTTTCTCAACGATTCTTCCTTCATTAAATCATGAATTAATTTATTTTGATAATTATTATTATAAATAAAAGGGGTGAAAGTTTTTTTTGACAAAGCCACTTTAGTTCCTGTCAGATACATAGTATATAAATAGTATATACATAGTGTATACGTGGCTCGTACATAGTATGTACAAAGGAATATACATAGTGTATGCATAGTATGCACAAAGGAATATACAAATGTATTTTTTACTCGTACATGTATTTTATGCACCTAGTATCGAGATCTGTATTTCAGAAGCATGAATGTTACTTGAGTGGAGTCAAAATGTAAACAGTATTTCCAATAGCGATGGCTATATATCGTATATACCTTCAAGTGTGGTACGAAGTCCATTTTGAAACAATATTCTTTGCACAGCATCACTCCTGATGAGCGAACTCCTAACACAAAATATATTTTTGAAATGTGTGTAGGAAGTTAGTGATTAGTTTTACAAATTAAAACAAAAAATGTTTAATAGATACATATAAGAATATTTAATATCCTCTATTGATTTTCTAAAATATTCAGCTATGATGTAATAACGTCCAAAAATTGAGATTCCCTCAAAATGTTTTCTCTCCTCGTGACTTTAATTGGTTGATATAGTTCTAAATGTCGGGATTAATCAAAAATATATTAGATTTTATTAATAATGCGCAATGAAGATTATTTTTGCAGAGCTATGAAATATCTTTCTCGCTATACAGACGCTTTTCCCAGAGGGTTAGCCCCGTGAATGCAGGCAATCTAATTACATATGTGTAATTCCTGAAGTATCGCTACATGTTTAAGGCGTAAAGATGCTAAATGATTTTTGGTATTGATCTATTTCATTTGCCCGTAAAAATTTATGGCAATTAATTATTCTAGCGTCGCATTATACATAATAAACAGAAAGGTACACATATTCATGATCATAAAAGATTTAATTATTTTTATGAACTCATAAATTCGAAGTTCAGTGAATAGCCTGCCGAGAAGCGAGGTTGCAACTGAATTTGAAATCAAATATTGGACAGATCTTTAGAAATGTTTAAATTTCCGAACGTATGGGTCATCCACCCATTATTTTTTAATGAGAAATATCGTAACATTTGAGCCCTTTCCTTTCGTGAGTAATTTTCCATTATCTTGCTCTACAAAGCAATAATATTGCATTATTAATCATGGCAAAAATAGCATTTCGCTTATATTTGGAATATAATAATTGACATGGATCTAAATGCTAAATTAAATTTTATTTAAACTTAATTAATAAAGCATAATAAATTTCACTTCTAAGTCGCGCCTGCATTTATGTAATATTTGTCGTGTGTCCTCGTATGCCGCTAGGTATATCAAACAACGTGCATACTTCTTGAGGTACCCAAATTAAGGAATACGAGTATAGTTATTTTATTACCGAAATATACAAAAATAGGCATGTTTCATGTAAAAAAGGTAATTTTGCGATACTTATAAAAAACATTCACCCAACACGATTTTTATGGAAACAAAGAAATCCATTTCATCAGAAAAAACATAGAAATTAGTTTCAATTTAATCAAAATATGTATAAATGTTTAAAATTGGCTCAATCGTATAATATTTATTTCACAGGAAAAGGAAAACTCACCTTCTCTTGTCAAAAGAAAAAAATTCAGCCCCTAGCTGACATGCGTGCACAAAAGCATTATATTTTCCCCGAGTCATCGGGTATATGTCTACATCGGGGAACAGCCGTTCCTCCTTCATAAATTCGTGCGCAGGGTGACATCTCGGCTCCGAAGTGGCCCCCAGTCGGTCGATCGTCCATTGTCTCGGTCACCCCAACCTATAAGACATTCATCTTCAGCATCCAAACCAAATCTCAAGACCCATATTCTCAGCTTCCCAGCCCTCTTTCCCTTTCCTCACTTCCCTCACAGTCCCGCCTTTGCCCTTGCTCTCCTCCTAAACCCCGTGATCTGTCCCTGGACATCAATTCATCACCTTCGGCCCAACAACTCTCTCCATTTCCACTTCCCAGGTTTTTAGCTTGGTCTCCGTGCTCACCGTCCTGTGATCCTCCCTACCCCAGCCCTTTCAATAAAAAACCAAGTAGTCGAATTCATAACTTATAAAGAGATAAGTTCTAAGATTCTATTTTCTTCGGGATATATATGTTTTGTTACTGAAATCTTTCTGAAATAGGATTTCATGTCGTTATAACTAGTAAATTTGAGTATGAACACTTAATGAATGAATTTTTTGGATTTCAAACGTTTGGAATATTCCATACTGGGTGACGATTACTATATCCTCATTTTGAAGTGAGTTTTTTTAACAGTAAAAATGCATAAAAATGATATTTTTAATGCAACAGATCACAATTCTATAATTTGAATTCAATATTATCACATTATAAGCCCTATGTTACATGGTATTACATTTGTTCCATTTGGGATCCAGAACAATGCAATATTCCTATTCCAGTATTTTTGGCTAAAATATTTGAAATTCGAATTAAAATATTTAATTCTACCGTTGTATGATGTAAAATGCCGAAGTGAATTTGAAACGTACGTTCAAGGGCACGTTAACATGACTGCTGCGCGTCACCTAGTACGAGGGTCGTAGGAGTCCTAACAAAAAATAAATTGATCTCACGTCTTTCGCATGCATGCATACATATATACGTATTACGTAGAAATAATATCTCACAGGGGATGTCGAAAGATTTTGACAGTGAACTCAGTCAGTCGAATGCGTGCGCGGGGTCCGATTCCCATCGTTCGACTTTTCTCTGTCCCTTCTTCTGCTCCTAGTCTTTTTCTCGCCTCGTTGTTTCTTTCTCTTTTCACTTTTCTTTGTTCCTAGCTCCCACTGTTCAATCTCGCCCTCCGTCCTGCAGAGCATTCACCCGCCACCGCCGTCCCATGCTCCGTTCACACCCCTTCTTCTATTCTCCAAATCCCTCCCCCTTCCTCTTGCCTCGCCATCCTTCTCGAAAGCTTTGTCCCTTGTCTCGGTCCTGCCCTTCTTTTTACCCCTTGTTACCGACGAGAGACTTCTCCGCGCCAGAAGGCGCTCCGTGCGTGAGAAGGCGCTGTTGTACACGCCTCCTCAGAAGTTCTGCCATCATACGTAAGAGCGATCGCTGGTGGGGGCGACGTGAATTTAACTGAATGTTATGCTTCTAAAGTCTTAAGCATTTGTTATCAGGATTCATGCTTAAAGGCTTGAGGGAGGGTACTTACCTTAGAAGATGATCATTTTAGTCTGCCAATCAGCTGAAATAAGCGTGAAACTTGTGCTGGTTATCCTCTGTGAAGTGTTTATATCGGAGTTGAACCGACAAAAGACCGGAGACTTTGTGACCATATCTTTTCATCATCCTGTCGCACTTATGGAAACATGACTTGTCTCACTTCCTCGGAATGAAAGCAAATTTGGATGATTTCCATGGTTGCATGAAAGTGGTATGAGGCTTTTCATATAATATTTGAGATGTTCGTTAAGGAGAGAAAAACTTGCGTTAGCCTAGAAATTGACTAAAACAATGGAGGATATCTTTAATTTTTTAAAATTGATTTTATAAAATTTAATAGTTTTTCAGTAAAATCTGCAAGAAATAGAATATTTCACAGGATGTATATTATCAAGTATATTATGCTGTGGCTAAATTTCATTATGCAAGATAATCATTTCTATCATTTTCCTAACGAGTGAATGTGTTTTCAAATTCGCAAATTATTTCGCATATGTTTAAGTATATTCTGCTTTTACCGGAGCTATAATTCCAATGTGGACAGTTTAATCTACATTAGTTAAACCCTTCTGTTTGCCACAGCTAAAAATCCAAGGTATAAAAATTGATATACGATTGGCAAATTTACTGTTGTATTTGTTCCAAGAATTAAAATGGTATGAAACATCATAATTTAATCGCTTTTATGTTTCCAAGCGATCGTAATAAATTAAAAAAAAACAATAGACTACTTTGTTTCCGAATGCAGTGCAAAAGTCCCCTCTCTTTAGTGAAACATTTTTATAATTAGTCAAAAAAAAAGGTGTTTTGCGTTCAATTTGTTTGCGAAATCGCCAAAGGATTATTTTTTTATCATTTTGGGACCAGAAATAACATCACTGGCAGTTTTCATGACGCTGGTTGATTTTTTTGAAAGCCGTTGGAAGGATCATGCGGAAAATTTCATGTATTGGGCCTTATCGACATCAATTTTACGATGGGTTTATGTTTACCAACAGTCTTTACGTCCGTGATTATGATCGTGAAAAAAAGTTTGATAAATGTGCTGATTCTAAATTTATCCCCCTTTGTATGTTTTTCTTCACTGGAAAGGTGGTGTTAACGTTTAGAAACGTGTTTGCCTTCTAAATAAAAATGGTCCCTGCCCTTTACCTTTTCTCTTATCGCGAGCTCTCAGATAATCAGACCGCTGTCAGCTCGCTTATTCATTTTACTGCGTCACGCTTTCACGGCGTCCTCATATCCCTGCCGTTGTCACTTCCACCAGCCCCATACACTCCCTCCCCTTTATCCCCCGTCTCCTGAGTTTCAATAAGGAATCCACTTTTTCATCATAGTATTCTTCGTTTTTTTCAATAAAAGGCTGGCCAATGATCTTATAAAGGTGCCGAATCGTTCAGTCAAGGAGTGGTTCATTTTCTAAAAGTCTCATCTTAAATAGTGATACTTTCTCCTGTTAAATTTTTTCTGGAGTTATCTAATGATCGGAAAACAAATGGTAAACTGGAGGATACAGAAATTGCTGAATGTTCCCCATATCTGACGAAGGCATTTCTTAAATTCACCAGAGCCTGAATGTTTCCTTCATGGTTTGATAGAGCACATTTTATTACAGTGGCGAGAGAATTACTTAAATCATTCTTAATTAATTGCAATATGGACACCAATTTGGTGTCCATATTGCAATTTTTGAAAGTGCTTTGTTTTCCATCCGAGTGTGTTCCATGTCCATGTTCCATCCGTCAAAATGCTGCCATAATGCGTATTTTGATTTCCAATATTCAAGACCGACAAACATTAATATAATAATTAATGGCAATGAAATGATGAAAACTCTGATGCTTATTCACGTAAAACATTATTTTAATACCTAAATGCGGCACTGAGTTGCCACTTTAAGGTGCATGTAGCCTGATTACAGTTTTGACCCTTAAAGCTGCACCGAATCAATGCCTTTACCATTAGCACGTTTCAACCTAAATTTTTGAAGGCAATAGTTCAAGGTACAGAAAGAGAACTGGAAGTGAATTCATTTTACTCTTATATCACTTCAACGTTCCCCCTCCTGGGGACGTAACCGTATCCGCTCGAGGATGCCTGGTAGGAACATTTTTTTCTGGGTTGATGGTACTTAATCGTCAACCGCGATTACGCGCCCTCGCAGGTGGTGCTTCCTGCTTTCCCAATCAAATCGGGAGTCCCGCGTTATAAATGAGCCCCATTGTGTGTCGCTGAAACTTATGGGACGTGCCGTTTTGATTGGAGTAATTGGAAGCGCCATTCTCGGAACGGGGTGGGGAAGGGGTTGAACGCGAAGAGTTAGAAAACTGGGTCAGTTTTCGCACTCCTTCCCCCCCCCAAAGTGCAAAATTTCAGTCGATGGTGAGGCTGCAATGCGAATTTTAAATGTTGGAATCAAGGTTATTTGCACTCCGTCATTGTTTGAGACCATTCGGTAATTGTGCGACGGAGGGAGTGTAGCAAAAAAAAATGTGGTGAAGGGATTCAATTTTGAATCAATTGTGTGAGTGCCGTTTCCAAACGCCTCACTCAAAATTTGAGGAAGAATTCCATCTTGGTCCTAATCTATATGAGGGAATTAAGTGAGGTAAACACAACTCGGCTTCCTTAAAGAGGAGTTTAATTATTTCAAATACGCGAAAAAATAGACGTGTGATGGAGTTTTTTCTCTGTCTTTAACGTATTCGTGAAAGAATATCTGTTCTAATGGTAACTACTAAAAAAGAAACGTTGGTAACAGCATAGAGTTTCTGTGATTTTTAACGTTGAAGCATTCCTAATGCCTTTTTCAATGTGGGGTGAAAGGGGACTTTTAGCGAAAGCCAAATCGATTTCAAGTTATCCCTAGTTTAATCAAAGTATTAAATAGAGGGAGGATACGAAAAGTGAAGAATCAGGCGTGATATTGTGGAATCGAGGCATAATGAAAACTTCGTTGCAATTTTCCACAGTTAAAACTTTATGGCCGACCATGGTTTCGATACACTGCATCATCTTCAGGTGAGGAAAAGTACAAGGAGAAGGGATATATATACCAAGAAGGGGTGGCAGGGGAGGAGGGAGCGGGTGGGAAGGGGGGGTGGGGTTTTGTCATAAAAAGAAAGGCAGGAAAAACCAATGGAACCCCCGAAGAGTGAGCTGCCCGCACACCCCCGAAGTGCGGGCAGCTCACTCTTCGGGGGGGGGGGGAAAGGTGTCGTCATAAAGGGCACTGAGGGAAGTTAATGGACAAAAGTGGGGAGGGGCAAGAGAGGAACTGAATATCGTAGGAATAAGTAGCTCTATCTTCTGGTTTCTCCGTTGGATAATCTCTAAACTCTCGAGAGCGTCCAATTTCTTGCTCTTTTCGAATTTATGCAACGGTTTAAATTCAAAATCCGGGGAATGGTTCTTCTCCAAGAGGTGGGTGGCAAAGATGGATGTGGTGTTGCCTAACGTATAAGATTTCCGATGCTCATTGATGCGTGTGGCGAAATTTCGTCCAGTCTGTCCCACATAAGTCGCATTACATTGGCACTTTAATTCATAAACACCACACTGTTTTTCGATGTCGAATTTATCTCTGGTGGAAACCATGGTCGGCAATAAAGTTTTAACTGTGGAAAATTGCAACGAAGTTTTCATTTTTATTAGAGGGAGGATGTTTTTCTAGTAATAATTCATAAAATGTGTAAAATTCAGCTTAATCATCATCATAATTCAGTAAGTCTAAGATGCAGTTTATCGTTCAATTTTCCTCTCTCTGCTCTCCCCTTCTTCATGTGTTACCATCCTTATAGGCAACGACCCTTCGGTAACTTTTTTGCCGTTAATTTCTGTTTGCTTGCATTGGGAGATGTTTGAGTAAAAAATATCGGCAGAAGTATTTTCATGTTATCTATTCCATAAAATCGAAAAGGTGTCTGGATTTAATTATTCATACAGTTTTAACAGTTGATGAACATGAAAAATATGCATGAATATATCTGTATTAATATTGAAATATCAACAATCCATTTATAACTGCCGCATTAGACTTGAAAGATAACGCGATCATTGAATAATTATGCTCCTTAGACCATTTTCCGATTGATTTAAATTCCGCAGAATAATTTCCTCTGATGCTCGAGTAGTTCGTGGCATTCTGGGGTGCATATATTTTAATTGAAGTTCTCAAAACTTCCGTTTATTTTTCCAATTCACTATTCCCAGGATATGAGCGAGGATGGTCGTTTAAGTGTGGCATATTTTTTTTAATGACTCAGAGAAACATATTTGGATTTTAATAACTTAAAGTACTGAAGATTCAGAGGAATGCTTCCTTGGTCATTTTGATATAAAATCAGATAAGAATCTGACAATACATCTAATAACCTATGATGGTATGTCAGGATGATGATAAGTTGTTCTGAAATTGTAATTTTGTGAAACTTCATAAATATCTGTAGGCCTTGGGGCGGTAAAACTGTATGAAGAGAAGATAAACTCTTTCCAATGTACAAAAAGTGCCGAACGCAGTTGAACTTCATCAGTAAATACGTTGGTCATGCCTTTGCTAAACAACACGATCGTATGGTGTCTGCATTGGTACATATATTGACGTACTTATCACGAATTAAAATGTTTTCAAAGCGCAAATTCTCGGATCGTAATCAATCGTTAAGTATCGCAGATATTCCTACACTCATCGATAGCAAAAATTACGTTTACTCAAATGGTAGAATACGTATAATCAGAGAGATTACGCTTTTTATTATAAATTTTTTATGTTGTTGAAATCAATAGAAGACTGATTTAGCCTTAAAGAATTATAAAAAAATAGTCCAGTGAAGGGGCTCGTTTCTTTTCTAATGAAGGTACTTTTCCCTCCAAGGCTAAAGCCCTTCCAGAGTCACTGGAAACCAGGATGGTTCCTGTTTCTGATAGCGTTGCATTTAACTCGAAATGGATTACCCTCGATGCATAAATGTTTTAGCTCACATGATATTTGATCAGAAGAGGGCTTATTCGTGGAAAGTGGCTGAAGGAGCTGGAAGCGTCCCGCGACTCCATTCCTTCCTCCGCAAACCCTTTCTTTCTTGAGGAGGAAACATATCCAAGAAGGAAACACATCCAAACACATCCATACACACCCATCCTCTTGGAGAATATCCTTGGAAGAAATAGCATCCAGGACGGGGCAAAAAGTGGGAGAGCTCAAGACAAGCACGCCCACGCTCAGCCTTAGACCCCTCGGGGTGTGTACACAAACGTGCGTGCGTTCCTCGTCACTCCTTTCCACCTATCCGGTAAGAATGGAGCGGGCGGAGGGTATAAGAGTGGGAAGAAGACGGAGGAGACGACCGTTTCTTAAGAGAGGCGGTGCGGCACTCCGAGCACACATCTGGCAGGCTGGTGCCTGTGTGTGCACGTGTGGGATGGGAGAACCGGGGTTTCTTCTCAGAGTATGGGAAGGGGCTGGGAAAATGGTATACGTTTGGGGACAGAGAGACGGAAGGGTTCCGGCGAGGTTGTCAGTGTCTCACCATCACCTCGGTGATTTCCAGATTCAATTCCTCGAAGGTGGTGAGAGAATTTCTTTGAACCCGTGAAACGGGAGCTATCGCTCCCTTTTTCTTTCTCCGTCTCATTCGTCGTTCCCGAGAGGTGAGACTTTTGAGAGGACGAAGTGGCATGGATGGGAGTGGAGATGAAAAGTTGACGAGAAATGCGATAAACAAACGGATAAAAGTGCCCGGGAAAGGTGGCGACAGACAAGCTTTTATGTGCGGAAGAGAAAAGGGTAAATATCACTTCAATATTAAAAGATTGGGTCGGACGAGTAGTATGGAGGCCTTCCTGCCACTGGTTTTCTTCATACGTGGATGTCGCTATGAATGGGAGAAGAGATCGTAGGCTCAGGGATTTCAGCTCTAATTGGATCTGGTTTGGCAATATTGGAAACTGTAGAAACTTCCTCCAATTTTTCTTTTTATACCAGTAGACGGAATATCCCTATGCCGGTACACATTTTTCAATTTAGCGTGTTAAAATAATTTTTATATTTCGGCTATGTTGGCTGTGAACATTTACTCGTAAGTTATCTCAGATTACTGGGAGGAAGTATACGGTAAATTGAATACGAAGTACCTCACCAAGGTTTGTAACAAAAACTTAAGATAGGCCATCGCAATGGTTGAGAATTTTTATTGACGTCACAACTGACAAATAACTGAATTGAACGATGCACATAAAACTTTGGGAAATACCATAATAATTAATCATGACATTTTTCAAAACCTACATATTATATTTATCAGTCAGTTTTTACTCATTTCAAGTCATGTACGTGTGTAAAAACACTTAACCATTTGATGAAAAAACTAAGTTAATAGTTAGTTTAAGTGTTATAAAATTGCCATATCTGATTTTTTAAACAATGAGTTCAATATTATTTAAGCTTTCAGAGCTTAACGCAAGGCAAAATACATGCATCGACATGGTGGGGACAAACAAGAGTTTTCTTAGTGCGAAATAAAATTATTGATATCATAGTAACAAGGTTTTCTTCGTGATTACAACTTTTGAATATTTTTTTATAAACTTTAGGAGCACGAATCCGTTCATTTAAAGCATTCAAATACAAATATGGAGTATATGAGAAGGAACCTGTTCTTGAGAATGAGCATGTTGTGCTTTGACTGTGCTAATGCTACAAAATCTAATTTGGTTATGCTCGGAGAAAAACTTTTCAAAATCGTTGCACCTGAATACCAGTACTATGTGAGATATTATTAATATATTATTAACAATATTAACTGTACAAGTGGATAATAAAGATTGAGTACAAGTATTGAGTACAAGACTTGTATATCCTGCGAGAATAGACCAAGGTGAATTTTAAACTACTTTGAGAAATTGAGGCATAATGGCACTCGTTTGAGGGAACTAATTCGACACGTACCTGTAAGTAAGTTCTTCCTTAGGGAGTTGGAGTAAATTTCAAATTTAATATATATATATATATATATATATGTATATATATATACATTTACATATGTAATTACACGTATGCATATAGTATAGATAGCATCTTTATGGTGTTTACTTATTCCTGATGCACACTGGAAATTATTAATATTAAAGAATAGATTAATGGAACATAACTCACTTCGATATTTCGGTGGCCCCAGCAACCTTCAACAGAGTATGAGAAGTCACTGACTGGAAAAAACGGAAGCGAAGGAAATACTGGGGAAACGAGGGTCAAATAGAAGGGCATACGTAATCGATGATTGGCTGTTGAGAGGAAGGTGTCATCTGATGGGAACAATTTAGTTCGGGAGAGTGGCAGGAGTTAAAATGATATGTTCAAGCTACTCGTAACTCTAAGAGTCCTTAATTTAGTAGGCGTGGCTGCTGGCGGGAGGGACAAAATAATGTATACTATGAAGCGTGTCCGGGAACTTGAAAGGGAGGCAGATGGGGAGAGTGGGTTACAGAATGCTGTGTGGTCTCCTCATGTAATTCCCATTTGAAGAGTGTTAGGCATTCTATTTAGATTAATTCCATTCACATACTTACGCACAATTACAATATTAAATGGCAAACATATTAAAATAATTACAAATTAAAGTCATTAGTTTGATATACATGCAATTTTACATTCGTGAAATTTTATGCTGGTGAATTAAAAATAAATTCTCAAATATGGCAAGTACGTTGGTATGGTATATTTTCCGAAAATATTACAAAATCTGTGGATGTTAGTAGTGGATGCGGTTTCGTGGTGCCTTCAGCAGCACGCATCCCTCCTGGGAAAATAGGAAAACAAGTCGGACGAGGAAAATGAAAAGAACGGTGTAAGTGACGGGGGCCTGATATTGGATAGAAGATAAGCCAAATACACTACATATGTAAGGAGGGTGTAGAGAATGAGTGGAGGCTTTTGGCAAGAGAGAGTCTAAAAAGTAGTATGTGCTTCTTATCGTTCCCCCATTCATCTGCCTATCTTTGATCCTCTCGAAAAACAGCGAAATGTAGGTTTCTCGCCCGTTCCCCTGTCGGACTCCTACGGAGAAATAGGAGTGGTTTGGCGTCGACCTCTGCTTCGAGACGAAAGCAAAGACGGCGGAGATTCGAGCTGACCTCGAGGGGCGCTGTCCCAGAGAAGACTACCGTCTTAGACGAGATGGTGGAGTGGTCTCCAATGGGTTCTGTTTCTCGTTGCGTCTTTTTTTTATTTAAGGGAAGACCCTTGGGGCAATGCAGGTGGGAGTTGCGATCACTTGGTGGCTAGGACTAAGAAGTTTCTCTCTCTCTCAATACCTTTCAAAAATAGCCACACGTGCTCTTCGCGTACGATATCTAGCGAGTGTGCTGCAGAATAGCAATGGTTGTGATGCAGAGAACGGCCCCTTAATGTTTCGGACTGTCAGACAAAAGTCAAGGGTATCGTCAGATATTTAAAAAAAAATGAGAGAAATCACTTGGTCCTTCACTACCCTTTGTCACTTGGATTGCTGGAGAGTTGATAAGACCGGAAAGATACCATTTGTCGTCATTATTTCTGTTTTTTTTTTAAAGTAAAATCGACGTTATTGTACTCGATGCAGTAGTTGCTTACAGAATATTTGTATTATTTTCTTACAAACAGTTGAATGGAAATATTTTCTTAAAAAATCTTTGAGAGCTTCTTTTAATCTTAGAATAGATGCAGAGGGAAGTGCTTTTCAGATTATTGGCATGATTTTCAAAGGGGTCAAGGATGAAATATTTTTATCGGAAGTTATTTATCTCGTTTATGGTCAACATAAATTTACGCACCATGTGTGACCTATAAATAGGACATGGAGAAAAAATCTAATCACTAATAATCGATCGCTATTTAATGGGCAATTTGAGATATGGTATTCCTGGCTACCAAGCAATTACCATTTCTGCTCTTGAATAAAAATTAAGTTAAAAATGTGTTAATGGAATGGTTCTTCGTTCTTTGTCCATTCACGGTGGAGAGGAGACATTTTCAAGTTCCCTTCGTTGGGGTGCGGTGGTGAGAGTAAGTTTGACGGTTGACCAAGCGAGTGGTTCGCGGCTTATCGCATTTCATGGGACTGGCTACATGGGACCCACGTTGGCGCGGAGGATGTAGGGGCGGAGAGTGAGAGATCGCCGAAGAGGAAGGGGGAGAGAGATAGATCCTGTGGACCGACATCCAGGTGAAAATTAGGGGAGAAGGATTTGGCTCACTGTAGACGCTTGAAGCGGAGCACGCTGGTCCTTCACGCATCGGCACTCTGTGGGGGTAGAGAGGCTTGGGAAGAGAGAAGGGAGCGAGATGAAGTGTCAGGATGTGAAAAGGGGTCGATGATTTTATAGTTTCTGCGGCTGCGGGAGAGCTCATGGTATGTCGCAGGTGGGGAAAGATAAAGGGATACCGGTCGTATTTTTCGGTATATGGCGAGGTCGGAGAGACATCAGGGTAAGGGCCGAGAGATTTAGCGTTATATCGGGGACGGATCGTTGTGATTCGTTCATATTCACTCGATTGGAAAAAAATTGAGGCCAAGGTATTTTGATATGAACGATATTACGTTACAATTCTCACTAATCGGGTTGGAATAGCCTCCGTCTGAAAACAAGAATGGTAAATTTTCACAAAAAAAATTCTCTTGCACGAAAGATATCACAGGTATGCATGTATCATTCATAAGTCTGAAAATTTCTGGGAAGTGTTTGCTTTCTCAAAACTAAGGCAATTTTAGAGATTTTATAATTTCCTTCCTGGAGGATTTCATGCGCAACACTCTATCGTAAAATTCCTCTGTTTATACCTCGCAAATTAGCATTAAACGGAGTTAGTTGGGCTTAGCACTATGTACTACGGTATTACCGTTAGGACTACTTTGGGAATAGTTGATGATTTACTTTCACGATTGAGAAATAAGCCACTCATGTACATGTATATCATTTAGCCCACGTATACTATATGTAATCTTCAATATCATTTTGGTAATCTAAACATAAAAAAATAAGATTTTCTCTTAGAATCATAACATTATTATTATAATTTGATTGATAAATGGCAATTGAGGTAATTAGGCTTCTTCTTATTTTGCCTTTCTAATTTCCTTTATGGTTTCTCATAAATTCTACCTGTTAGTATTTGTCTAAAAATACCATTTTAAAAAATTCTTATTCACAAAGGCTCTTATTTCAATTACGGTCTTTAATATTTCAGTGCTTCTCAATATTAAAACATTCTCCTCCCATTTTATGCTCTTTTTGTTTTTCCTAAATCAAGTATCTTTCGTTAACCAACCAGTTTAGAACTTTGTCGTGTTAGTCTTTCCCTCTTCTCAACTTATTTCCTCCATTTTAGTCCGCGTCCTCAGGTTGAGTCCTCAACCTACGCTCATTTACTAGCCGCAAAGGACAGGTTTCAAACCATGTAGGGCTAGATATTTTTTATCTAAAACTCGATTTATTTTCGAGCCTCAAGTGTCGCCGTTGGTGGCTAAATATCACGTGTAGTTCTAGTCGTGAAACGGGCGTAGTTTTGTACAGGGCCATATATGGAGGAGGCTCTGAAGACAGGTCGTCGTCTCTCTCTTTCTCCATAGAAAGGATGGTTGGGCTTAGACCAGGGGTGCGAAAGATGGGAGGGAGAGAGAGAGGCAGCGTGCAATTCAACGGGAACAGCAAAGCGATCTTGGAGCGGGTGAAACGGAAAGGGGAAGGGGGCACGCTGGAGTGGTAGAACCGGGGAGGGGTCGAAGGTGGGAGTTGCTTGTTGTTTTGTGGGGTCGGGGGACGTGAAGATGCGACGGTGGTGCCTCCCCCGCAGAGCGCCGACACCGCTATCTCTATTGTTTTCGTCGAGATCCCTGCTTCCTTCTCTCTCCCCCCTCCGCGCTTTTCTTCTCCATGTCCTTTCCAACCGCTCCCAAGTCCCAAACACGAAACCAATCTACTATATTTCGCCCTTCTCCCGTACGCCCACATCTTCCCGCATTTTGTACCTTCCTTGTGTTTATAATAACTGTTTTCGTTCGAAGGGAATAAAAAAATAAAAATAAATTCCGTCTTCCCATTCTTTGACGTCCCGAGTGTCATAAACGCTTTTCTTTTCCGCGAATCCTTGCTCCGGACGTGACACCGCTTACTTTGCTGTGCTAACTTTCCTCTTTCCATTCATTAAAATTGAAAGGTGTCTCCTCTTTCTGCCTTTCTTTCCATTCCTTCCATCCCCTTCAACTAGGCTTCGTGTTGACGTCATTCTAAAGGTTTCCATGGTAACGCGTTCCATTGCCGCCTTACTGCTCAGAAAGAGCCACTGATATGTTTTTTTTAAATAACCATGTCGGCATACTTGGTGGTGCACCAAGTGCCAGTTTCCAACCAGTTTACCTTTGTTATTTCCTTCACCGGGTCATCAATTATACAGAAATTTGGCTATATGCTCCGACTATCTGCTGGGACTAACAAGATCAATGGGCAGTCGGAGTATGTCTTAGGCAGATAGAACCTCAAATGTCGTAGTTGGGTGTAGGACATGATGGAAGGATTGTCTTTTTACTTTGGAGTTACAGCGTGATTTTTATCAAGGAACATTCTTATTTAACCAATGCCGCGCACTCTAAATATGAAATATTCTTGCTAATGCTATTCAATGGTAAAATTATGAATTTTGGACCATTAATGGGAGCCCGAAAAAAGGAATTTGTGTTCCAAATTAAGTACGTTATTTCGGAGTTCATGGATGTTATTTTACTCTTGCATCAAAACCTTTTCAATTTACGGTTTCTTTAATTCTTTTTTCAACGTTTGTTTTTTTTTAATTTCATGCAATTTTAATAGCTACTTTTCAGAAGATCCATGATATGAAATTTATCTACAAGGTGCCATTGCACATTAATCAACATATTACCTGATATTTTCTGATACATCTACACAATTCCCCTCAAGTCTCCACATGGGTATGAGACGGGTTTGAGGACACGAGCCTTACATACGTAACTATTAATTCATACATTAATGTGAATGTATATTAGCCAATATACAGAAGTGCTTGAGCTTATGCAACCACCTACATATATTTCTATGCGTATCTCTTACAAAAATTGGTTGGCTTGACTAAATTATTATTTATCATCTTTTAGTAATCATATTCTGGTGATTGGATTCGATTTTATTATATTTCCATATCGTGCAAATGAAGATGGCATACTTGAACCGGTCGGGGAGGATGCTTCTCTTTATTATTTTATCGCGGGATTCGAATCTACCAATATAATTTGGCATCAGAATAATTGCCTCTGTGTCGCATGCAAATCACATGCACCTCTGAAAACCTTAAGTTTTACCTGCAGTCTTCGACAATGAAGTTTCCCAACCCAATTTTACCAGCATACCCACCGTGATCACTCTCTTCTCGTATTAAACTGAAAAAAAGCAGGTTCTCCCTGAATATTAAATAATACCTAAGATAATGTTTTATCCCGCGGCTCTTAGCTGCTTGCCGTTAAACGAGAATAAACTTTGTTCAACTTGCCTAATTTAATTTGAAGTATTTTCCTTCCTTTGTTAACTATTATGATTGCTTATCGGGAAGTAAGTTCCTTATTAGTTCATCCAGATCGTTTATATGAGCTAGTCATTAACTAATGGTTTCGTTTTAAATCAATAAGGATAGAGACTGACTCCGAACAAAGACCTTAGTCGTACCAAATTCACGTACGTGTTTGGGGTGAAGGTAGCTAGTTCATTTTCTTGTGTGCTTTTTGTATCAGGAAATCGAATAACATGGCTTGTTGGAAGGTATTATCTGGAAACTGAATCCGAAACTTTCTTGTAAATAGCCTAATACTCTATATGTAAAGGCGACTTACTGACCTTAAAGCCTTGTTTCGCATTAATTAATCGGGAGACTTAAAACATGGCCCCGGGTTCAATAATTAATAGAATAACTTCTAGAACACTTCAGCGAAGGAAAACTTGATATTGGTTTTCTTTTATTTACGCATGATACACTTTTGCCAGTTAATAATAAGGAATTAAGGGGCTTTTCACAGGGAATATCGTAATATAAGAAGTAGTAAAAATCTGAACTTATTGCAAAGACCTTTTAGTCAATTATCCAGAATTCGCCTGAGTTATAGTTTAGCGAGTATATAATTTAATGCTAAATATTACACAAGAAAATGAACATGCAATTTTATAGAGTAAGTTCTAGGCCTAATAAACACAATACAAAATGTTCAATTGAAGTTAATGAACATATGAAATATTTTATTGGCATAATTGCATTCGATTCAAGGAATTTTTGGAGAAGGATTAAGAAAAAACGAGCACTAAACCTGATGAATTGTTTATTTTGGGAAAAACATCAGTAAAATTTGACAGTAATTATAATGAAGAAGAGAGAACAAAGTACATTAAATAAGTACTACCATATTCATAAAAAAACAAAACAATGTAATGTGTATGCGGAGTAAACTTTCCTATAGTACTAAGACTAAAATAACGGCAACAAAAAAAGAAAAGAAAATTGGAGACAATGGAAATTTGGTATTTCAGAGGAATAATGAAGATAAAATGGATAGATGGATTAGAATATTAAGTATTTTAAAGAGAGAGTTAAGATAGAAGTATGGAGGGTACATTCAAGTAAGGAAAAA
Source organism: Hetaerina titia (assembly GCA_037158775.1). Classification (NCBI taxonomy): domain Eukaryota; kingdom Metazoa; phylum Arthropoda; class Insecta; order Odonata; family Calopterygidae; genus Hetaerina; species Hetaerina titia. The sequence goes on along the minus strand of CM073772.1, from coordinate 72,098,702 downwards.
TGAATTTGACATATCCTCACTAGTACAGATTAGTGACGTCATAGAGAAATACCAAGGATGAACTATGAAAACCAGACATGAAAATTATCGGCGCAAGAAGCTAAGAGGGAATGAAGGGTTTGACAGTAAACAGTACATATTAGGCAGTTAATACAAACCACTTCTCTTTTTGATCCGTGATGTGCTCAGAGAAAAGTCTTCCAGTTCCAATAAAACTGTTATGAGCAAGAGGCGTATAAAAATTATTGAGATAAGTGATTATGAGAATAAAAGGCTTCAATGCTTAATCTAGATAAACCGTGCGAATTTTATTTCGAATTCGGTATGGAAATAAATAAATGTTTTCCAGGAACTCATCCAGATGTGGGGCTTGCTAATCATATGCTCATCTTTTCACCGTTAAATTAATGATTTCCTTATACTGAATCTAACCAGCCGTAAAAGAAACCGTACAATTAACTAGAATAATAACCACTGTGAAAGATACGTAAATTTCAGACCAAAGAGAAGTAACATTCCATTTGGGAGTGGTAAAATAGATTTTGACTGATGAAAATTCTTTTCCTTAATGAACGCTTTCACCGAAAAAATTGAAAAAGTCAATAGTCTGCTTAAGTTCCTGAAAATACGTATGCTGAAAACGGATCCGTGTATCTGACAGGCTTGCCTGGCTCATTAACCGTTCAGTTAATTGCCTTTGCCTCCGGAGATCAAATGTATGATGAACACATGCCCACGTATAAGGAGAAGCTGAGGGAAGAGTTGGTAGGTTGAAACGTAATTTTACTGCGAGTAAAAATGCAAGACGAATTGCCTCCGGAACAAGGAAGAGAAAACACTAAGTGGGTTAATACTCTATTCTCAACGCACTGTTTGTCATTATAAATGATGGAGGACAAAGAGCTATTTTTGTTCAAATGGAAAAACAATATTACGATTTCATTAGTCATATAAACACATGATACCAGTGAGCAGTTTAAAGGGAGAATATCTCAAAAGGTGAGTAAAGCAGAGAGGTTGTTTTTCATTTCCGTTTTGGTCGTTAGTCATGGCAATGAGAATTTGCTCAACAAATTTCCCCCATCTCCTCCCTAAATAACACGAATTTAAAAATAAAATTTGAACATTGACTCATTCATGCTGATGCTTGATTTTCATTCACAAAATAAGTCTATAAAGCGTAATTAATAAATAACTATTATTAAAGCTCCAAAGTACATTTTGTCGAATAAGAACTTTTTAAATTGCTTCCGATCAGTGATTATGAAGTTGGAGATTATACTAATTTTACAAGTGAGGAAGTGCTAGGCGAAATAGAAAAGAAGGAATTGTTGGGAGAAATCGAAAGGAGGTTGCAAAGATGGATAAAGACCGCTTTGATTACGGATTTTTTGTTTTCGGAGTATTTCGTTTCGGATTTTTCCATGAAAATATAAACAATTCGATGGAAATTTTATGTAATTACAAAATTTAGTTAAAATTATGCATTGTCTTACTAAGAGGACAGATTTTTTGTCGTGCATAAAAGCATTTACAAGACTTTAAGCTTGGATCATAAACTATGAGCAATATTTACATAGGCGTAATACCATTTTGTAGTTATGAAAATCACATTAATTTCGGAAGTCCTCCATGGATGAGGTCGTTGGAACCTCTCGCAACATATAAATATGGATATAAACCTGACATCGGTACGAATGATGAGGTCTCAGGCGTGATGTGGTGGAAGCGTAACATATTAAAACCACAGGTATTGCAATTTTCCACTAGATATTTTATTTCGACACTACCGGTTTCGATGTTTTCACATCATCATCAGGTGTGAGCACAAGTGCGTATCTTCTTCACATATATAGTTGCAACAAGGGGTGGGGGGGTTGAAGGAGGGAAAAAAGGGGGGGGAGAAAGGGGGGAAAAGGAGACAGGGAAATTCCATGAGGGGAAGGTTGAAAGGAGGAGTCAAAGAGGCGGGGAGGAACAGTGGGAAATCTGAACTGACTATCTAGCAGTGAACTATCTATCTAACAGTGGGAAATCTAACTGACATCGGTAATGATCAAAATAAATTTAACATTAGACTAACATACGGAGGCAGCATGGAGATGCAGAGGGTAAAATTACGAGCTCCAGGGTCCTTGATTCGGATCTGGGGGACGGTAAAATCTGGTGGAAACCATCCCCCTCAAAATTAGTACTAACTCAAACTCAGGCGATACAGAGGGGGAGAGGAACTGTCTTTTCACCCTTGGGTGTCTGAATTATACCGTCGAAGGGCTTAGACGAAGCAAGCCTTACCTTCACCTATCAAAATCGGTGGAAACTGGCTAATCGAGCGTGTTTGAAGGCCGAGGCTAGGTTCTCATGCGTTCATAGGCGACGCAAGTAGTAGCGTAATCCATCGCTATTGTGATATGGCCATTGTACCATCGTTTAAAATGTGAACTTTTTAAATGAGATTTTGTGGAATCGTTTGAGGGATATGCGAGATTGTGAACACAGGAGTGAAGGGATTATGGCGCGGAGGAGGATGCAATGATGTCGGAGAGGGATGAGATCGGGGGAGAAAGCAGCGTGTGGCACAAAGCGTGCTCGAAAAGGCTCAGAACCCGATCCGTGAGGCGGGCTGGGGTGGAGCTAATGAATGAGCCTTGATGTTCGGCGGGGATCTTCTCACTAATTGGCCCTTTGATGCGTCGTATCGTCATGAACTCAATTCGATGTCAAATGCGAAAATAGCGATTGTGTTGTTACGAGTCGCAGTCGTTGGAACGCCCACTCATTGGACCACTGTGGTGCTGAGAGTTTTGTTTCCCAATCTTACGTGAAATGGGCAATGTTTCTCACAGAAGACATCGTTATGGTGTCACTCGAAATTCGAGATAAATTAGCTAAGATTTTAGCTGATTACCGGAGATCGTTGAAAGATAATTACACATTGAAGCATACCTCCAAAGTATCATTGGTTAAGGTAAAACTATTAAATAAGTATTGTATTTCTTATGCGATTTCGGTTATACGTTGTTTTGGCAAACTAACGCTTGTGTATTTTTTGTATTTTATAAGCCATGGGTCGCATAAAATGCACGAAGGCGGCTGAATAAGGGAATTCCATCGATACGGAAATGAAACTAGTGATTAAGTATGCGTTACTTACGAGTATTGCCTTTGATTTGATGCCAGCTTAATACGATGACACCATTTCCTTCAGTCAGGACCCTACGTAGTTTTATGGATGAAACGAATGACTTTTAGGTTAGGTCTTCTTCTTGTTTTGTAAAAATCTCCTGAGACATACTTTAACTAGCTTTCCTACCTTCTCTATCCTGCTCCTCACTCTTCATCTTTTTGTTACACCTTTTCACTATGTCAGGCACCGATCTAGTCCATTTTCTTCCTCCTTCTCATCTATTTTCTCTCTGCTGATTGTTCTCGGAACAAGGTCCTTCTTAGCGTGCATCAAAAACATGTTTTTCTTTTATTACTTACCAAAATACATCACTCTACTGCAACATTCTTTGATTTTCAGGTATGTCACTTCAATTCATGCTCTTTAATTTTCTTAATAAGCAAAATTCAAAATATTGAAAGGTTTTACCTCATTTCTTCTTTATGGTTCATGTGTCTGGGCCTTAGGACGCTACCCTCCGATTAAAACATTTCCCGGCACCTTTTATTCATTTCTAATAGTAATTTACTCTGTGAGGATTAATCGTACTTTTACAAATGTCGCTTTCTCTTGGTAAATCCCTGCATTTATTTCGAAGTGGGAACCTAAACAGTCTTGCTTTTGACGTGATAAAATGTCTTCCAATCCAGTTTCGTATCTCGGTATAACAGAAAATCTTCCAAATTCCGGTATCTTTTCAATTTTTTTTTGAGAATGGGCCATTTAAGGGAATATGATAACACTGGTTTTCTCGTTTTCGTGCACTTCTTTCCACCTCTCCTCTAAAGAATTTTCGAGTTCAGTCATGTCCCCTTTCCCGTTCGCCTCCACACGCTCCAGCGGAGCATTTCACTTTCAGCCCCACCTCGCCCAACTCTCCTTGTTCCCCTCACCCTCCCGACCCCCAAGGCCTCTCCAAACATGGCGACGCCCCCCATGACGCGGCGACCTGCTAGTTCTTTCACGACCCATCATCGAGTGGTACCTCCTCCAGCTCTCACGAGCGCCTTGACGCCCCTCCGTTTCTCGTTTCTCATAAGACCCTCATGTGACTCTCACGCCCACACCATTTTCCCTCCCAAGCCTTCCTATTCGTCTCCTCGGTTTAGGCTCCCCGTGGTCGTGTTTCCCGGGTCATTGGGGTGGAAGGGTGCCCCGGACGCCGGCCCGACCGCTGCAGTTTAGTGTCAGGTTCGATTCCCTCAGGTCGTCGATGAATATTTCATTCTTATTCCGACTGCCCCCACTCCCCCCACAACTCACTTTCCCACGATCCCCAGACCTCTTCACGCCCCCCTCAAGCCCAGAGGCCCGGCCCCTTTACTGAACCGGGGAAGGGGAACGGCCGTTTCAATCTTCCTCCCCTCTACAAGACGTTCCTGTCATGAGAGCGGTTGTTTTCGTGGGAAGACTCGTCCTGGTCGATGTTCCGGGCGATTTAATGTCGTTTGTCTATTATTAAATTTGAAGTCTTTATCGTAACATCTAAAGTCTGTTGTGGAAATTCACAGTTATCAATTCAAATGGTTTTGCGAAAGATGAGGGCGTTAGAGGTCGCCTGGTACTGAGCCCTACGCATGCGTTTAAGCATGCAGAGAAGGGAGACGGCTGTTTTTGTTTTGCCACTACGGTTTGCTCAAAAGGATAGCCACCCAGAACAGCTACACAGCTTTCGTTATGCTCAGAGGAATCTTTAGAATCTGCGCAATGAATCCTCAAAATAGTTTTTCACAACACCACCTGTCATGAACGTCTTCTACACTTAAGTCATTAGAAATTCCACCCCTTATCTCGAATGTGATATTTTTCAATTTTCTTTCGCCGATTTCTATAATTCAAGCATTTCTATCGCGTTTTATCATTAAAGTTTTGATGACGAGTATGATTTGAATCAATTAATTATTTCTACAGTGAAGTACAATGACTCAAACCTTAGCTAAAGCAGTTAGTTATTAAACTAGTATTCATTTGCTTTCGTTTTACTTCATAAGAGAGATAATAACTTCTTGCAGACGTAAACATTTGGACCTATTTACGATTGTAAAAGACTTTATTCGTCGACAATGCTATCTACACTTACGTTTAATTGCATTCGCTTAGCCAAACATTATGTGTGCCTGCGGACATGTTTTTTGCTGCTTGTTTTTGGGCCATAAATATGAAGCCAATTCAATTAACTTTAGCAATTTCTATCTAAGGGTACTACTATCTAAAGGGGAATCATAGCTCATCTTAAATTAAAAACGGAGTTTCTTTGAACGTAAATTCAGGCGAATGGCCCATGAAAGCAGACGATCACGAATTTCTATTCATTTAAAGGGTGAACTATAATAGAAATGCTTTAAAATAGCAAATTTTAAATTTGTTCCTATGTGGGAAAAATTGGCAATAATAACTAAAAACTTTTGCAATCAGATGAAATAAGGGACTGAGTGAAGTAAAAAAAGCTATTACTAAGGGGATATATACATGAAAGAAGATACATGCATGCAAGTGACGTATATGTTCAGAGCTTAGGTTGACATATCAAACAGACGGATGATCCACACAAGACATTTTGGCTTTAAAGTTTGTGCCTTTATTAAATTAATTTCGTTACAAATCTCGGAAGATTAAATTCTTCGGATATTCCTGATATGTTACTCTGTTTTCCCTGAATGACCCTGAAAACGATCGGAATTGATCCCGTTGTTCTGTGGGTCATTTTGGGAAAACCTAATTCGTATTTCCTTGCTTTACTTATGTTCGATAAATTAAATGCTATATATATATATATATGTTATATATATATATATGTTATATATATATATATATATATATATATATATATATAAATTTTTAGGATTAAGGTGGATATTAAACGTTTTGGTGAAACACAAGCTTCTTAAGCTTAACATATAATACACTTAACGGCCGGTCTTTGCAGGGTAGAGCGGATGAGGATTAAGGGAAATGACAGGGGAATTGGTTGGTAAGCGAGCTCACTTCCCTCCATTCCAATCTTTATTCAGCTTATGGCGTTCAGCAGTTATTAACAATGTATTCAAGGGCTGAGCCCATCAAGGCTTTGCCTTTTGTTTGGGCCTTCTTCCCTCTTCCACGCTTCCTACTTTCCATTGACTTTATGAGTTTTCCTTGGCCCGTACTCTTCGTGTCCACGCTTGGAAAACCTCTTGCTTCCCCCAATCCATCTTCCCTTCACATCACTCAATTCCTTACCGATAACCTAGTCATTCCCTTTGTTCCATCCCTTTGGAGCTCTTTTCCACTGTCATGATAATTTTTCTCTTCTTTGATCCTTGTTTACTGAAATATAAAGGGATTTGTTTCTTTTCCAGGGCTTGCAGCGAAAACAAAAATATTTTCCTCTTTTTCACGCTATGTTTTGAGGTTGGAAAACAAATAATAAAGTGATTGCCTCCATAAATATTTAGGATTTTAGTCTCTATCTTTTGAAAAATAACTATTAACCAATTTTTAGCTTTTCCATTTGGTTTCATTAGTAATTTAAAGATATACTTTCAAAGGTATACTTGTTATGTGCTTTTTATCTACTGTTTTTACTTTGATGGTAAAAAAACGGATTCAGTTTTGTTTGGAAATTCCTTCGTTATTGGCTTGCGAAAAGATTTCTTAACCCCGGGAATCCGAATGTTTCCTTTAGCCGATCAATTGAGGTGACGCATTGAGCTATGTCGGAATGTAGCCTTAATATTATTTCATTTAATTTTTTTATAGGAAGAAAAGGTTATGTAATAGTTCCGAGTACCTTCCATTCTAATAAAAAGAGTCGTCCGGTTTTTGATCTTAGGAGTTTTTACTACGTTTTGCTAGTTTTTGATCTCTGCTATGAAGATGAAACAACAATTTCTGACTAATCAATCGCAGTCAAACCGAGAGTTAGTTTCTGCACTCGTCATTTAGTCCTTTTTCCACGCATGGTCTCCCCTCTATTTTTACTTTCGCCTTGTTCCCCAACGCTTCAATTTTCATTTTTCTTCTTTCAACTATGCCTTTTCCTTCCGTTTTGAGCTACTGTCTTCCATTTTTATTTGCGCTTTTTTACGATAATGTTCTTTACCCAGAGCATATTTCCCTCTCATATTTTACGATATTTGAGTTTAAATAACTTTATTACCTTACCTATACATTGTAATCCATTTTATATATATTGCAATTATTTCCTGTCATTTATCGGAGACAACTGGGGTAACTCTGTGAGAATCCTATCGGTGATCGGAATCCTCCCAAAATCAGTCATGAGGTCTCTAGATTCACTTTTCCACATGCTGGCATCATATCCTCCCCTATTACCCCAATTCCACGTCCCTATCCCTTCATCCTTTTCCACCGTCCACAATTTCCTTCCCACCAAACGGCCCAAGTGGTCGCCGCCGCCGCTAGTAGCATTTGCTCACATCCCCACTCGCCCCTCGCCCTCCCGGCGATTCTTTGGCCGCGGGTCCCAATCGTTCTGCCATTCTTCTAGGCCCATTTACCCCCTTCTTCTTCCCCTCTAACTGTGGATCCCCCACTCCTCTCCCCTTTACCGGAATCGTAAAAGTCGCCAAAAAAAACCCTTTACGGGTCTCGCCCATTAATCCGTTTCATAAATGGGGCGTGGTTTCTGCGTCAGAGGCATCGGTCCTCTCTCCGGATCCACGCTCCGTCGATGCCTCCCTCACTCCTAGAAACCCTCCCCCACCCAACCTTCCCACCCTCCCTTTTCCCTTCCGGTGGGGCCTTTTAGCCCCCTCTACTCCTTTTTTTCGGAGAAGGGGGGATAGGTTAGGCGGGTGGGTAACCCTTCCCCTTGCTTCTCGCCCACCCTGCCCCGCGTGCATTCCCTTGCCTCGTCCCCCCAAAAGCCTTCAGCGGTTGTTATTGATGGTGCCCGGAGAAGGCTATAACTCTCTCCCCGCAGTGTTCATTGCGCGGAGGGGAGAAGAATTTTTGTTATCAATTAAGACCGTAGGAGCGCTATTTTGAGGGGATCTCGAGCGCTATTTAACGCTCTTTTGTCGGTTGTTTTTTCTTTTTGTGCTCCGCAAGTTTTTCCAGCAGCGGTGTTCAGGGGTATGAGGCTGAGTAGCAAAAGAGAGAGTTCTCTAGATATGGTTCAGGGACCGTTTCGGTGGGGATTGCCTTAGGCAGGTTCGGCCGGCCACGTTTTTCAAACTGTTTAGGTTTTCCTTTTGATCATGACGCACAATTCGGCAAATTTATTGTTGTAAGTTATGGACCAATGAACGGAATCATTTAACTTTATTCCTACCGTTGTATTCAAACCGTAAGGGTTCGAAGAAATAAGGGGGTTGTTCAAAAAGGGCTCGGTGGAAGGCTATTTTCTCATATTTTTAGTTACTTTCCAGCATGTTTCGTATCCCAAATTTTTATTTTCTTAGGTAATCTACCGGTTAAGGTAGGTTTTTTGATGGACAGAACTATCAAATAAATATTTTGTAACTCCAAAAAAAACCACAATCCAGCAATCTGCTCTACATCAGGTCCCTCTTCATCTCCGTGTACTTCTTTCCTCCCTTATTCCCGTCCAACATCCCTATCCTGTTCCTGCCCTTTCCTCGTTTGCCCAATATCCTCCCTTCTATTACCTTCAACATTCCACTACCGCTCAATACGCCTTTCATCCATTTTTCCTGCCTCCATAGGATTTCTGAAATTATTGACGAAAAGATCGATGCAAATCAGAGGGAGAAATAGGTATCATATTGACTGATATAAAAAGCCATAATTCGCCATAGTTGGATTGTCACCTCCGTATGGCAAAATTACGAAAAATATTATATGACCCTCCACATCTTTCGCATATAATTATACGGGAATGGTACGTTTTCACCCTGGATTTTATTCTCCATCCAAATAAAGTTAAATTTTTGATTGAATATAACTTTTATGGTTACGGATTTCTCTTTGGAGGACGCTTGGGAAACCTGTAGTTAGCATTAAAACATGACTGACGTTCAAAGGGTTGCGTTGCTGTTAAAATTCATTGGTAATAAATATAAAAGAAATGGAACACGTTACTTTTTATTGAGGTGGAAGCGAGCTTAATGAGCGAACGCACCATATTCCAGCGGTCACTCGAGTAACTCCGAATTTTTTGCTGGCCATCGTAATCGTAGTTTCTTTTTTTTAAATGGTTTGACCTTGTAATTACACACCTCACCCGGCTCAGTTTTGGTGAATTCGTTAAACTTTATAAATGATAGCATCCATCGTGCAAAAAACGTGAGCATATTCAAGATGATGGATAGAAATAATATCTACAGATGAAAATACTCTTTCCATTGGCTCTTGACGTATCGAACGAGAACTGACTTATTATTAACAAGATTTATGTTTAAATTTCCACTGTTTAACGACCTTATTTCCTAAAAGATAATTTTTTTTTTCAATTTCATAGCTTATATAAAAAATTGACTCACGGTATAAAGTTTTTGAGTAGAAGACAATGTTAATTAATGATCAAAATGAATTTTCAAATTATATTTTGTTGATTTACATCAAATTTTAATCCAGAAGCTTTTGTATTTGGGCTTAATTATTAATCATTACAAATATGAAATGGTTCTTTTGAACCTAATAGTTTGCAGATGTGGTTTAGCTTTAGACTGAGAAATGCACTGAAATAGGCTATACGAATTTAAATCAATGAGCCATTTCCATTCGCGAAAAGAAATTCGAAAATATATAAACTTTAACCGCCAATATCTTCCAAGATATCGTAGAAAGGCATGCTATGTTTGCTTTACAAAAAATAGGAATACTCAATGAAATTAAATAAAACGTTTGAGTGTTTATCCTTATTTTAAATTCTCATTTTTATTTGAATTACTTCTTTGGCTTTAATTGATAGAATCGTCTATTTGAGCCATCATGAAATAGCGTGGAAAGAGCAGCTGTAAATGAACGCCCTACGATTCCGCAATGTTAATTCGGCTTGAAAACCGAGTCATTCCAACTAAAAGTCTACTTCTAATCAAATTGAGTGCTAAAACCGCGTAGCGTGCAAATGCATATTTGAAAACAGTATGCCAAAAGTGTAAACTCTTTCTGTGAGCTGATGATGCAGTATTGCAGGTTAAGAGCGCGTAGGATGTAGAAAGTACTGAATGGTAGAGCTCTTCAAAACGATTCCCGCACTTGACCGGCATCGCTTCAATTCCGAATCGGTTAAATTTTTCACTTCACGGCTGGCGAGTCCGCTTGACTCAACTGACCGACCGATTGAGTCGACAACCAACCGAAAGGTGAGAGCACGGCTGGTACACAACGCGGCAGCCACCTTGATCGAGTACTGAGTGACTCGTCAGGCAAAACGAACGAACGGAGGAGTTGGAGAGTTGGCCGGGTGCGGGATCCAGTTGACACCTCTAATACGTACGTTTTGGACGGATAGTGTGCACTCGGCCGTTAATAGTGAGATAGTCTTCCTTCCGCATATATCGCCTAAGCTCTTTCCGATCGCTTCCATGCAATATCACTGCAGTATTGTGAGTTTAAGGTTGAACGAGAAGTACTTTTAAATAACATAATGATCTTCGGATTTTCACAAAATTTCTAATCAAAATACTCATACTGAATATTAAAATATGGTTTTATTAAATATTAACATGTGATGCACTTTTTCTGGCTAATAAGTCAACTAATAAAATATAAAAATATTGCGAAATATGTCTATGACAGTTAAAGGCTATATATCTAGCAGCGAATTCCAGAGTATCATATAAATGTAGAAATCTTTAACTTATGAAATAGGCGATTCAAATTTTTATAAATGAAATATAGATTTCTTTATGGCACAACGTTCAAAATCTATGGAAAAAAGGATCTGTATTAAATATGAGGAATGTGCTAATTTCCTACCTAATAAATATTTATAAAGTTCAAACTTCATGCATATTTCTCGTCATTATGGAAAAGTTCCACTCCTTCATCGATGAACTCATTATATTTAGCAGTATTATATATTAGAAAGAATGTGCCTGTGTACTTTACATCTTTAAATAGTATGAATAATGTTTTTTTGGCATTCTCTGCCAATACTATTCACTCAGTCTGCAAAAATGGTGAAATTGCTGTCTTCGCTTCGGTTGTTAAGGGTACTTATTTCTCGAGAAAATTTGATCCAGCCAAATGGGAAAAGAAAGGGGGTACAAAGGGACGCGCATTAGCACACCAAAGCGGTGCGGATGCTCATTTCTTGCCAGGAATAAAGTAGAGGTTGATCCAAATTTCTGCGCTCTTCAAAAGCCTTGTCCGAGGTGAAAACCACTATGAATCTTACGATCGAATGCCGGATATTTGAACAGTTGCACTCTAGTTAGCGGATGAATTCGCCTTAAACCCTTGGCGTGGCGATTGCTCGCCTACGACTGAATATCGGTCCAGATCTCGTTTCTCAAAGCTACATGTGCTACTGCTTATAAGTCACAGTTTATCATTTAAGGTGTCTAGTGATATCATTTGACCCGGTCAAGGCGGATGATTTTTATACTCCGAAATTGTTGCATTGAAATCCACATTAGCGGATGACTCTGTTAAATGCTACTGTTGCGCCATCTCCCACAGTTTCTTGGAACATGTCATTGGATGGCATACACACTAGTTAATTACCTTCATTACACAGTACGTATGTGAACCTGAAAGTTTTTTTATATTGAATTTAAGAATTTTCAGTGAATTTTTAAATTGATTTACGGCTTTGAGAAACGTGCTCATTGTTGGCAAAATATATCACGCTATCGGTTCATTGAAAGCGGCCTGACTGATTCTGTCTTCTTCTCATCAGAGGCATAGGGGCAGCAAAACGAGACACTGGGAGTTCAAGTATAGGATACTTTTAGCCGTAGTCTACCAGGAAAGAGTTTCCAAAAGTAAAGTAATCTGATGAGTGGACAGTGGAATTAATTTCTTGCTCAAGAGATAATTTTTATTTGAAAATACTCAAGTGCATATCACAAAACTTAGATAATGATATAATAATTGAAAATGAGGTATAATATTGTTGTTATGTGCCGTAGTAAAAATATTTGGAATCGTTGGTTGAATGCACAAGTTCATGATATCGTTTATTGCATACTGTAGAGTCATTGCATATGAAATATGGGGTATTAGTAAATGTGTCATATTCGCTTTCACCTTATTTTATTTCACGAATGCCTGTTGAACAAATACTCCTCAGCGCATGACCTTGCAACAGTTTGCGGCGTATTGTATTGATATAGAAGTCTGTAATAGATCGTCGAAGTTCTATATAAGCTAAAAATCGTGAAAATACTGGGAAAAAGATGGAAAATGTTTTGTTAAAGGAGCAGAAATGAGTATGAAGTGTACTCCTCCAAACTTATTATATAGGAGTAAAGATGACACGGGTCAGAATAGGAATATCGGCAATATATGATGGGTATGGAGTACGTACTTGAGGTTAGTGGGAAGTATATATATTAGTGGTAGACTTGGGGATGAAAGAAGACTATTTCGATTGGATATGTTGATATAATCGATTCCGATTGAATCATCGATCAAATAGATATTTGAGAGAAGAGTAAATGGTCCCAGAGGAGAGCGGTTGGTTGAAAAAGACGAGAGAGAATTGGAGTCCGATAGAAGAGGGTTTATTAAGAGGCTTGAGTAAAAAATGTATATGCGAAGCTAGTGTTTGAGTGCAGCCAGTAGCGATTCAGGGGGGGGGGTAGGGATTTTGCATCATGTTCTCCTTTCCGTGAGGCACTTACCATGATATGATATTTTTCTGGTTCGTTTAAAATAAGTTGATTAAAATTCCAGCTTCAAAATGCCGATTAAAATTTCGATTTCACCAATATTACCATATATTATAGTGGTAAACAAATCATCGCCCCTTATCACAAATTAAAAATAAATAGGGACCAAGTTTTCATTAACCGTATCATATTCAAATAAAAGTATTGTCACAAAAAATGTACCATGTGATCGAAAACAGTCAGTAACGGTCTGAAAAAATTACAATTTTGATATTGACCATTTTCAAATGAGTACGGAAATATAATATTCCCGATTGTGGATTAACTTTTAAAAATTTGCTGACCACTATTACATATACGACTCTTGTCCAGAAAGTAACTTATGCTTCGAGATAAAATATGACCTAGTGACAAGACAAAGTTTTATGGTATACATTTGAAAGGCACATACTTAACATATTTTTCTGCATAGTCGCAAATTAAGGCAAATATCATGACGGTACACCAGCTTTTCAACTCCGTCTCTGAAGAAATCTGCCACCTTACGTATCAACCATTTGTTTAAACCAGTATACTACGCTGCGTCGCTGTGAAAGCGTTGTGTTACAAGCCACACCTAACGAGAGATCGTACATCGGCGATATTCACGAATTTTTCCGTTCATTTTGTTCGTCAGTTCAGAAGACTGGGACAACCACTGCGGTCCTCGTCGTGAATAATGGTGATGTGGCCATTTTTTAATTGAATGCACCACTGCATCACACCACCTTCACTCATTATATCCGTCTCCGAACACATCACAAAGTTACCTATGATTTTCCATTGGCTTGTGTTTTTTTGCCAGTAGAAACCTAATCATAAATCGCACTTCACAGCAGATTTTTTATTGCAGCGCACATTTAAACAGTTTGCAGTGAATAAAGTTGAAGAACGACATTCTGCATGCTACCATAGCAGTATTTGTACTGAGTGTAGGGAAGTTTAGACACCAAGATGGTGGCTCTAGCCCTACTCACCACCAAGCTAGGCCGAAATATAAGTTACTTTTTGGACCGTAGGGTGTAATACTATTCGCCTATCCGTTAGCTTTTTAATCAATTCATTCTATACACGTGTGCGTACTAATTTGTCTAACATAGAATATGCATCATTCGTCTCAAAACAAAACGGAAATGAATCTATTCTTAGGCCTAAAGAACTTCCTTCGTGATGAAGCTATGAGAAAACTCAATGGAAAAATTGAAGACTAAAATTAACCTTGTAATAATAAGAATTCAAATTAAATTTTGATATGCTTTCTTGTAAACAACACCGATTGAAATATTTATTCAAACACGCAGTAGTTAAAAAGTGTAAAACGGTGTAGAATCACTATATTAGGTTAGAAATTATGGAGCAGTATTGTGTTACCTGACAAATAGATGGATAAATTACTTGAATGAATTTGCGTGTTCCATCGTATGTCCTCACTGAAATTTTAGGGCACGATTTCCACTGGAGATATATTCAAATACTGTTTGCAATATTTAGCACGAAATAGCTCAATATTTGGGAAAATTGCACAATTTTAATTCTTGGTATATCTATATAAATATTTTAAATGTCTAAATTTTTAGTTTAGCTATTTAAAAACCTGTCAATTTAATGACATTGGAAAACAATAGTGCTATTTTAATTATATCAGGTGTAGGTTAAACAAAAATCGTTGATGTAGCTACTATATTGTGTGAATATAATAATAAATTTAATGCGAAAGCTGTATTTTATCGCGATTCATATTCTCATATCAAAAAAGTAGTTTACATAAAAGCTTGTGTAAATAATGATGAAAAAGAAAAAATGAAATAATGACGATAATATTGTAACATATTAACAGAAAATATTTTTTTATTTTTATCCTGGATAAACACCGTTGATTTAATTTTTTAGATATTCCTCCTACTCCGAAAAATCCAATTTTGACTGAATTTAATGCTGAAAAAAGAATTATTAGCTATTTGTAGAATGATTATCGAGCATTTTAGGAAGGAAACGTTTTAAGAAAATACCTTGATAGGTTAGGTCGTAAAATTGTCATTATTCCTTAAATTGTTTAAATGTATGCATGCAATGTATGCTCACAGAAAATTATCCGTGGGTATCCATAGAAAAACTATGCTTAATCACTCACAAATATGTCATCTTTACACAATTATTACAGCTCGAGTAGCAGCTATGACAACTCATTTCTTTCATAATATGGTTAACATAGAACTCCCTGGTTAACATATTATTATAGTCGAGATAGTCAGCCATGCTGTCAGATTTCGTTTTAAATACTAAACTACTATTATTAGGTAATCTATCGGTTAAGGTAGGTTTTTGGATGGCTACAGCTATCAAATAAATATTTTTACTATTGTCTACTATTGTTTACTAAATACTACTATTGTCACAAAAATGAACAAGTATATAAAAAACCGATTCCTATCTATAAAAATGAAAGTATATATTTCACTACGAGCATTACATATTTTTATGGAACATTGATATAGTGTCGTGTTGATAATCAATTACGTGAACATGCGAGTACTCTGTTGAATTTCAAATTTTCGTTTTCAGAAAATCGAGTTGAGTGGGCATTTTTAATTTTGATTGAAGGGTTGGAAAGTGAAGTGGAATTGCTAAATAAACATCATTTGTCACCAATAAATGGGAACTTGTTTTCGCAAGATATACATTCTGTCCCTTACATTCAGCAGCAAGAATTTAAGACTCAATTATGAGGCAGTATTTCAAATCATTTTGAAGAATTCCGACGTTGCCACAAAATATCTCAAATTCATCGGTTATCTTTCCATGTGGAAGGGACAGTGTATTAGTGTTTTATTTTGATCTATGATTACCTCAACGAAGAAATGCAATTTTGACCATTGAATCAGGTAAGATAAGTTTCGATGCTTTAGACGCATCATCAATTATTATATAAATGTTCTTCATTTTGAGCGATTCCTGTGGCATTAAAAACATATTAAATGAGTTGATAATATCGTAATTCAGCTACATTAGACTGCCAGGTACGTAGTATGTAATGACGTTTTATCTATTGTAATCATGAAATAAATTACGAAATAATAAATATTATACAAATGGATTTTTAAAAGTCATCCTTCAAGTGACATTTAAAATAAGCTTTTTGAAAACACATGTATTTATGTCAAACCTAGATAAATGAGTAAAAAAAAGACGAATTGTGAAAAAGTGAAAAGTGACATTTAAAATAAGCTTTTTGAAAACACATGTATTTATGTCAAACCTAGATAAATGAGTAAAAAAAAGATGAATTTGGTTTTAATATAGGTGAGTAATCTTTATAAGTGAAAATGGTCAATTTCTGCGACATACAGTGCACGATGCTTGTATAGTGTGTGAACTGTTTTCAATGCTTAAAATGGTTTCGTACAGTGCACAAGAAAAGCGTGACCATCCGTTTTCTCCATTCCACTTTCGCTATACGGTTCAGAACTCATCGAAAATAGTTATATAATGACTGTAATAATGGCGTTATGTATGCGAAAAAGAAGCGCTCGTGGGTGTGACGTTTCAAAAAATGTCGAACGTGCGTGACAACTAGACCAAGAGCCCTCGGCCACCGACTAGAAAAATACACCCTTATTAATGCCTTCTCGGTGCTCGGCATCAACGTAGTGGATGTTCCTTGTGTATAAGGAGAGTTTATGTTGAGAAGTACAGAGGTTTAAGCTTTCGGTCTAATATGGTTATTCGGAAAAAAACGAAGACCTTAAAATTTGACTACACCTTGTTCAGACCATATGATAACTAACGCCAAACTAAAACAAATGTGTATCGTGTGCGAGAGGAAATCTGAATTTTGAGTAATGAGTTACGCCCAGAATCATATTCTTAGGAAAAAATTGACTTGATACTTCAAGATCGAAAAGCAATTTATTGATCATTCTTAAAGTTTTTTACCTGAAATGAAAATATCCTCTCCTATTTTTGAGAATGCGTTACTTTACCCCAAGAACAATTGCCACACTCTTCTTCCACCAATTCTTGGATATGAATTTAGGGCTGTATATTGGTACGCGTTCCTATATTCATTCGCATCGATAAAACGTTCAAATTGGAAGGAAGTGAATATTCATAACGTTCGGGGACGACTCCCTCCTTCACCTCATCGAGGGGTGGAGGGTCTACGGACTTCACGCCAAAATAAACAATTTCAAAATGCCCGGAAGAGGCGCGCCTCAACGAAAACACGTCCTTCATGCCCTACGAACCGCGAAATAATTGAAAACGCTGCCGCGAGAGTGAATTGCTCGTTCATTGGTCGCCATCGTCGGTTGCTTTCTCATTTTGAGACTCTTTGCGCAAGAAGGCGAGTGAGCGAGGCGCTCCGATCCCAGGGGGCTCTTGCGGGAGTGACGGGTGGGTGTGACGCCTAAAATTATATTTTCCTTCCCTAGTATGTGGAACGTTCCCATCGACGGCATCGTTCGCGTTCTAACGCGCGAAGAGGACGGAGCACGGATGGGTGGGAGGGAGGGGTTGAAATGAAAATGAAAGCCGTGGTCGACGAGCAACCGGATTAAATCCCCTCACTCCCTCCTCCCCGCATATTTCCTGTTTTAATTTTTCCCCACTCCTCCATTTTGCGTCGAGCGTGCCTCTATTATTGTTTTCCGTCCCTTCCACCCCTTCCTCCTTTTCCCCCATCTCCCCTCCACGCGGGAGTAGTGGGGGATTGTTGCCATGACGACCCGCGACAAATTTAAGATCCGTGGAGAGGACCGCGTTTCAAGTTAGCGTAATTTTCATGGGCTTCCACTCCCATGGATAGGGCGGGGGCAGAGTTGAGATGAGGGGGGGATATGGGAAGGGATAACTGGAGAATCAGTGCCATCCGAGAACGGGGGGATAGAGATGATAGAGGAGGGAGTGTGATAGAGGAAGAGGGTGGGTGAGGAAAAGGGGTTGTGGAGAAGAGGTCGCGGAGATGTATAGAAGGCGGGAATGTGAGAGGGGGAGAAACGTCTGTTTTGTGGGTTGCGTCACCAGGCAATCGATGGTTTGCTGTCTTCTATCCCCTCTCCGCTCTCCTTCTCTTCTCTCCCCACTCTCTCACCCTCTCTCACTCCCCTCGTTTCCCTTCTTCCTCCCACCACACTCTTTGTACTGTTCGAGCTCCCGCCCTCAACCCAGGGCCTTGACTCCGCTTCCCTTCTCCAGCCCTCCGCCAAAAGGCCTCCTCCTCTCACCCCTTTCTCTCCCCTTCGCCCCACCATTACAGGGAAAAAAGAGCTAGGCGATTCCCGCTTTCGCCTTATAAATATATTAATGGTGGTCATGAATGGGGAAATTGGTTGTATCCCATTAATTCGTTTCCTAGGGAAGTGAAATGAGGCGTTGGACGGATTTATTAGGAAGCGCAACAAAATTTCACGTGTAATTCTTCCTTTTTTCCTACTGTAATGATAAATGTTCATTAAATAAAGTCGTGCGTGGTCAAGCTTTTCCGCTTAAGTGTCGTCCTATACCCATTCAGAGGGGACGGGGGTTGGTCAGAGGTCACGAAACATTTCATCATTCTCTCATTTAATTTTTCAATTAAAAGAAGTAAACATTAGGGATTCGCAGGGAATCAAGTTTCTATTGATTCTATTTGCGTCTTGTACATTTCAATAAAAGGAGTAGAGACCATTCTATATTTTAAATATCGTCCTTTCCTTGTAGTTGATAGCATTGAACTACGTACAAACTTGGATTATACATGCTTTTTTGAATCGAATCTAATACAAAAGTTATAATTGTAAAATAATCATTGAGAAGGATGAGGATAAACTAATTTGACTACCTCTCTCTGCCTACCAATAACTTATAGTTTATATTTGCACATTATATTTCGTTACTAATTAAATTTAAATACTTGAAACCTATCTTTTAAAGAGTTAAACCATTGAATGGAAACAATTACACAATTTTAGAGTAGTAATTGTTCGCCAATTGCTGTAGAGATGCAATTGGTCCAAAACAATTCCGAGATACGTAAACTTTTCTACCAGCTATAGTTATTGCGATCCTATTTTAATGTTTAGCTTAGCCTTTTCCCTTCTGCAAAATCGCATAACCTTTGCTATATTAATATTGATTGTCATCCATTATCTATCGCACTGAACCTCCAATTCATTCAACAATGCTTGCAACCCCTTGGCTGACGGACAAACCAAAGCTAGGTCATCAGCAAACCTAACTGATTTTATGAATTCCCAACCCGCTTTCATTCCTACCACAAGTTATTTCCATGCATCTTTAATTATTTTCTCCACAGAAGCATTGAACAGCACCGGTGATAATGGACCACCCTGTCTTACACCTCTTCCTAACACTGCCCATCCGAACTCGCCGAATCCCACTCGCACCTGAGCAGTCGGAGACATATAGTATACAGGTTGCGGATCATTCTTCTGTCCCTCCAATCCATTCCTATTTTCTGTAATACACGCATTCGTTTTTCCCAATTCACTCTATCAAATGCTTTTTCAAAATCTATGAAACAGGCCAATACGTCCTGATTGTATTCTATATTCCTCTCGATTAGGGATCTCATTACTGCAATGGCATCACGCGTACCTCTTCCCTTCCTAAACCCAAACTGATCATCCCCTAAGTAATCATTTGCCTTACTCTCTATCCTTTTATTGATGATCCTGAGAACACACCTTAGCTGCTTAAGAAATCAAACATATTGTTTTGAACAGTTTACGTATCTCGGAAGTGTTTCGGACCAACACGGTCAAAGTAGTAGAGGGACGTAAGGAGAAGATTTGCGCTAGGTAAAGAGGGTTTCACGAGGATGCGGGAGTTGATGATAGAGACGCTGTGTAAGCATATTAAGAAAAGGCTCGTAAAAACTTTGATATGGAGCGTACATATGTGCGGCGCGGAAAAGTAGTCACTGAAGAGGGGAGGATAAGCCTAAATTGGAGGCTTTTGAAATGTGGGTATGGAGAAGGATGGAGAAAGTGAACTGGACGGAAAGGAAAACAAATGAGGAAGTATTAGGTACGGTTAGACTGGAGAGGGATTTGTTGAGAGAGGTCCTAAGGAAGCAGGAAAAATGAATGAAGGGCGTATTGATCGGTAGAGGGATGTTGAAGACTGTAATAGAGGGGAGAATTTTAGGCAAACAAGTAAAGAGCAGAAACAGGATAGGAATGTTGGCCGGGATGAAGGGGAAAAGGAAGTAGACAGAGTTGAAGAGGCACCTGATGTAGAGTAGGTTTCTAGGTTGTGTTTTGTAAGGAATCACAAAATATTTATTTGGTGGTTGTGTCCATCCAAAATTCTACCTTAACCAGTAGATTACCTTATTATATATATTATGTATGATTTCTGTTTGAAATGAACCTGTTAAAAGGATGAAGAACACGGTTTGAAAACAAAAGGCCATTTCATTTCTATCAACTATCATCAAACAATTAGTTCAGTGGTCTCCGTACAAATGAGATTATCATCCCAATAACATCGTTTGCGTTCACTTGAGATTAACTATATTCGATTAGCAGTTCAAACATTGGCAATGATATAGATTGTCGGTGAATATAATGCCGGCTCAGTAATCTCAAATCTAACCCTAAAGATACTTCGCTGCCGACGGATATCTAGTTCAATTGAATGGCGATATGAGAGAGATTGAATGGAGGCATTAATTATTTAATTGTACTCACCTCAGTAGTGCATTACAGAGGTTATGGGTGCTAGGAAAGTTAGAGATCTCTGTTTGTGCTTCTGTGTCTTTTTATTGTGGCAATGAGGACTGTGAGGGGGGGAAAAGGATTCCTTGAAGCTGTGCCTTTGGTAACCATCTCTTTAATTTTGTCACTAAGTACTGCAGTGACGATGCAATGCGGAACTTGAATTATTCAATCGATTTCGCCTTTGAAATCTTATGGTTGATTCATCTGTATCAGGATTAATCCTATGTTTACTCTTCCAGCAGTGAATTGCTGCTTTCTTAGGCAACGGAATTGTAATTACGTAGCCCAAGGTGTATTTGGATAACAAAAAATTCAATTGCTACAATTGAAACTACGTACGACATACGTCTCTTTGGATTAATTTTGTGTTTCTCTTTGGCAAAAACTATATATTAATGCAAATTTACCAAAAATATTTTAATTAATTTTCTTAATTATGTTCTTTTTACTTCCTTGTCAGTTCAATTAAAGAAGTAAACAGTGAAATGTTTATATTTTCATTTAGTTTTTGTATGAATCAAGGTAGAGTAATTTTTACGTGGATGCATTTTAGTTTTAAGAGCTCAATTTCACTCCATATGCTGTATAAAACGTGGCGTAAATCAATTAAACCATTTTTCTGGGAGTATATTTTACGAAAAGAAAATATTATACTTTTGTGAAACATTTCGTAATACATAAAAAGTGATATTCCTAGCAGAATCAAAACAATTATTAATATGCGTGTCAAAATTCAGTTAATATTTTGATTGGCCTTTTATGATCTTAATTTCTTATAAATAAGTGTTTTTAAGGCTACTTAAAAAATATATATTTCAAGAGTATACCGTTCATTTAATCCCTAATGCACACTTAAGCTCGCCAAGCATTGTTTAGGTCGTTATACTTTTTCAAATAATTTCTTTGTTTCTCTCTATTTTGATGACTTAAACTAATATTTCCCTGCAGAACATAATTTTATCTGATGTCTTAGTTATTTTTTTATTTCTGGTGTAAGAGAAATATCAATTAAATAATTTTTTTTAAAATATAAAATAAATTTTGAAATATTGGGAGAACCCATGTCGGAAATAAGCGAATTTAGTCAAAGACCTAAGCGTACCTATGGACACATTTCATGACTTTAATATCTTCAATGCTGATAATTTTATTTCTTTGGTTTTTAGCGTTGATATTTATTTATCCAACATCTTCCGAAATTATACTTTATCTTTTAGATTTTTTTCGTAGCCTGATATTTGAATTGCTAAATTTAAAATGATCATCAGCAGTATATTTATTTCCGTGAAAATCTCAGTAGACTTTACATCATTAAGCGCTTAGATTTTATGCTTCTTGCTTCATTTCATGGCTGGTCTTTCTTAACTTAATATTTGCCAGAATGCCTATTCTTGTCCTTCTCGGTTCCTCATTAACCTTTCTTCCTATAATTATATTCTGCCTACAATCCCATCAAAAGCTACCCAGTTTCTCTTTTCTCTTTCTCATATTTTTCAATATCTTAAAACTTTCAAACTCTTTTGTGTTCAATTCTTCCCCCTACCATCTCATCTAAAAAGTCATTTGTATCTCTATATTTTTTACAGAGCCGCATCTCAACATTTTCTAATGCTTCCCTTTGATCTTTTTCTTAACCTACGCTTTATATTCCTATGAGAAGATCCTTTGTGTCTTTATTATTTTTGTATCCTGCAATCAAACGCTAGGGTGTGTGGCAGGGGGTGAATATACACCAGAATAATTTTTAACCGAACATGATCCTATGTGACCTACCATGTTATTACGTTCGTAGAAAAAAATTACATCATAAATCTATCTGTTATACACTTAATCTCTCTGATTTTACTAACGTGATCTCTCCTATCTTCTTTTTCGAATAAATCCTATTGCAAATCTTTTCCGTCCTTCTCCGTTGGTACTCAGTTCTTGTAACGGTTTCTTATGGTTGGTAACCCTACTTTTCATAGATGAATCCTAGACTTAACTTCTTTTGTTCAGCACTAATTATCATTTTATGATGTTCCCACAGGGATTTAAAAGACCTCCTCTTCCATTGCATCCCATTGACAATAATTCTAATCCGATCTTCATTCTTGGAAATTCTTCTCACCTTCAATGTATTGGTGTTAATCTTTATTTCATACTCCTTTTTTATTTTCAATTTAAATACAATATAGCTGCTATAAGTGATTCATAAAATTATTCCAAAATTGAACGTAAAAAAAATAATGACTGCATTAATACTCATTTCGGGATTAACCATCGCATGTGTTGTTTCAGTTGACAACTGTTTCACTCCCTCTCCTGTCGCTTTAAGGCAAAGTTAGTTTAATTCCGGAAGGGGAATCAATGTAACCATGAGACCTATCGGATGTATACGTCAAAAGAACGGATTT
This sequence comes from Hetaerina titia, assembly GCA_037158775.1. Taxonomy (NCBI): domain Eukaryota; kingdom Metazoa; phylum Arthropoda; class Insecta; order Odonata; family Calopterygidae; genus Hetaerina; species Hetaerina titia. Next base: position 72,075,634 of record CM073772.1, on the reverse strand, counting down.
TCGGTTTTTGATTCATAAATATAGAAGAACATGGACATTGTAGTGATTATCTATCATTTCCTTTGATTTATCCTCATAAGATGCTATTTTTAGCAAAGTAAATTCTACATTTTCAATTAAATTTGAGGATGGTCGAGTGTTTGTTCGTTAGCTAATTAGCCAAAGAGTCGCAAATATCACTTTTCCCACTTCCGAGTCAATGTGGCAGGTCTGAAATGAGAACTATTCGTAATAAACTTGAGGTAATGAGAACTTGAGGACATAGGAAGCCTAAGATAAATATCGAAATTCAGGGATATGAATTATAACAGATAAAATAGTTCACCTATAAAGGAAGTGTGTGTGAAGAAGGGGGGTATATAAATGAGGATATTAAGGGAGAATTAATAGAGGAGAATAGATTAAAAAGAGATAGCAGTTGATTACAACTACCTCAAGTTGTTGAGTAAGATAGTAGTACTGTAAGATTTGTGTAAGAAGACCACTGTACACTTTTACATGGAGCTTAGTTTATATAGTTAAGATACAAGATACTTGATCCTTGTGCTTGTTCGTTGAAGCAGGAGTATTACTGTAGATTGGCGGTTTTTGGTATTAGGATGCGGATAGGAATGAAAAAATAAAGTGGAGGAAAAGCGAAACAAAGGATAAAGTTCTAGGTACAGTAAGGTACGAGAGAAAGTTTTTAGAAGAAATTTGAAGGAGAGACAATAGAATGCGGCAGGCAGTGAGTTGGAGTGGGATGCTGTATATGGTATTGGAGGGTAGAATGTTGGGAAAGAGAGGAGGGGGGAGGAAAGAAATAGACATATTGAATGAGATTAAGGGAGACCGAATTTACGTATGCAGGAGTAAAGAATCAGTTATTATAATATGTAGACATGTTACATGGCCAAAGGATATTTTTCCTCATTTTAGTTAGAGCTTAGGGGTACAGTAGTGTGTAGTCTCTTGGTCCATCAATAACCTACTGTAAACCGTTAGGCTTAATAGAGAATCGATATTAAATAAAAGAAGTGAAAGAAATGTTGAATACATCTATCAATGGATTAATTTTCTAAATATGATATAAACTTTGATTATTTCTTCAATTTGGAGTTAATATTGTGTCATTCTACAACTGCGATAGGTAATGAGAGCTTCCACTATGAAATTTACGATGGAGTGTGTTAGGGCACCAATCTTTATCATTTAAATTAAGAAGAGTTATGAATTGCCTGTAATATGCACTATAAGCTACAATTAAGCTCACTGAGAATCTTTATGATTGGATTAAAATCATTTCCATTCTGACTCTAAATTTATCCGAGATGTTAATTTTTATTGGAAAAAATTAGAAGGTTTTGTACCAGTTTATCGAGAGAAAATGAGCACAAGTTAAATTACCTTCTATCGATTTTCAAATAATTTTACTGATAAACAATTCGGGTATTTCTGGTACTAGATTTGGTCTTTTGAAGACTAGGCTAGTGAGTAAGACTCTGATGCGATCGTGTTAAAATATTTTTGGTCTCTTATTTGCATATCTTTTTTGCCTGCCTTGATCAATTTTCTCTTTTTTCCAAATGCTCCCGTTACAAAAATATATTACTTTCCTAATTTGTCCGCTACTACCCCAATTTACCTCCAAGCGATACAAAACCTTGTTAACTATACAAATTTATCTAATTGTCTTCGTCCTGTGTTGATGTTTTAAACGGAATTAATACTTACAGAGAATCTCATTCATTTCGTTTTTTTGGATTAATGCGCTTTCATACCACTTCACGTATAACTTTTATTTTGTACTAAAAAAACTAAAGCTTGTGTTCATAGCTGTATAGATTACCATCGTTTGACCATCAGCAATTCAGGATGAATGAATTAATTACCCACGCATCTGTAATTCCAACTGAAGTCCTTTCATAATATTTCACGCAAATATCCTCTGCACAACTCAAACGCTAAAAAGCTCTGGGGCTTCTAAACAATGTTGTTTTACTCACTTACGTATCACTGCTTATTCCAATTCACCTACCGCCACCTTTTCGTGATTTCTGATTCATAAGAGGAGATAACTTATCCAAAGGAATACGTTCGGCACGATGCATTATGCATATGAGAGATTCCATTGGCGTATTCATAGAATGTAAAGTAGTTTTGAAGTAATCATTAATTTGATGAAAAAGAGGAATTATTGTTGCTACATTGAAAAATTTTCTAAAATTTCCAATTTAATATTGCGAAAAAAACTTACGAAATTAATGGTTGAAATTCTAATAACATCCAGGCAAACCATCGTATTAGCTACTTGTCAACATCTTTTTCTAAGAGTTTATAAGATCGCATTATTACATATTTATTTTTAAAATTACACATCTGATTTTCATATCGTTTAAAGCGGCCACGGTTTAAAGGTAATTCCATCAATACTTAGCTCAGTCTGAGTAAATTTGGCATTTCCCTCTTGGCCGTTGACAATAAAACACAAAATGGTAGTAAACCTGAATTACACAAATATACGAGTAGATTAGTACTTGCAATTTTTTGTCAGTAAATATAATTTCCATGGCGAGGGCTATCTAATGTCAATTAATTTTTAGCAAACCGAATTGATATATTTTGCCTCTTTCATATTTACAGATTGGCCGTTTATTGTGTTCGGAAGAACCAACTCGGAAGTGGCACCACTTTATGGATAGCCTAATGATTTTCTCCTAGAAATTATGGTAAGTGTTTTAGGATTCTTTTTTTTCCCGATTTTATAGTTTTTGAAAGTGTTATTCTTTTCACCTTAGATATTAAAATTCATAGTTTTCAATACTTTTATTGTGAACGTGTATTTTCACTAATAATAAATATAATGGACTATAGGATTCAAGTGCAAGTAACTGTCTTTGAGCAAATTTCAACAACATCTTTAGGATACGATGCTTACACTTTGAAGCTGTTGAGTGTAATAGATTAACATTTCATTGAGTGATCAAAATGTGTGTATTTTTACCTTCATTTCGACTGAAGGCTAGTATATAATATGGTTCCACTATTATCTACCATTGTGGCTTTTTTGTGCATTAAATTAAAGCAATGTTTTATAAATAATGTTCCTACTGTCTGGGTTCAAACTTAATCACTTTGATTTTAGAGTACATTTAATTTGGTCTGTATCTCTAATATTATACGCGTTATAAGGACCATAAGAAGTTATTGCTCCTTCGGGGTTATGTTTTCTACAAGCTACATTGGCTGAAATTTCTAGATTGCGATAATATTTCCATGAATGTAGACTGTAATGGCTATACGCTTATATTATTTTTACTATATTGGCTAAACTCTTGATGGGGTTTATGGCCATTAATGTTTGTCCCCTGCCATGTCCATATAGTCTTCAAGTAAAAGAAACATCTTTCAGTTTATGAGCATATTTACTCAAAATGCGAGAAACTTCATAGTCTAGGGTATTCTTTGCGTTTTATGAGCATTTAAGGATTTATTTTTCCTTGAAAGGTTATAAGAATAAAAGATTACCAGCATTAATTTTTTTTTAAATCTCCGAGAAGGATTTTCTGAAGAAATATAATTTCGTAACAAAAGCAATTTGAATTAATTTCCACGTTGGAAGAAACCTGAAACAAATACGTGGATGATGTGCCTAATATTAGATAGAAGATGACTTAAATAACAGTATTTAATGCAAAATAATTGTCAATGCCGAAATTTTAAAACTTCAATTAAAACTCTAACTCAAGTAATCGACTTCAAAAGTTCTGCTGTTTCAGTCTTTCAACTAGTCTTGAGCAACGATTATTTTACGATTTTTGTGAGTAAACGCTAAGGTTCAATCAAAATAAAAGACAATTCTATATTGCCTTTGATGAGATACGAGTATAATTCCCTATTTATTAGATTGAACTTTCATTACCCGTTTGAGAATATGATAGTCAGCATTTATTTTCAAAATAAATTTTAAAAGAAATATTGAGTTTTTTCCACTGGATGAGGTTCTACCCCTAGGGAGCCAATTAGAAAGGACAGCAATTAACACTTTGTTATATTTTTCTCGACTCGTGTCCCTTAACCACTTAGGCACGATTTAATTTTTCAGCCTACCAACTACTAAACTAATCTTTCAACAGTTTACTTTATTTTATAGTTATAATCTTGATGTGAATTAGCTAAATAGTTAGTAGTCTTCTCTAACCTATTGTTAGGGTCAGGAGTTTCCTAAATATATGCATCAGTTATTCATTCGGAAAAGTATAATATGCGTAAATGTTTGTTTTATATTTTCTAAATTTCTCTCTCTAATGAAAGCTTTGTTATTCGGTAAACGTATTACTGTCCATTATTTCGATTCCAGTGAAAATGGTATGAACCTTGTTACAATGAAAAAATTAGTTTTATCGTTAAGGGGTAGGAATTTAACATTGTGTGGGAAGGAAAAAGATTTTAAGGACGGATTTTGTTTTCTTCATGACATGCCTTTGAAATTAACTTTTAAAGTTAAGATATTTAATAAATCTTGTAATTAACATGACTTGACTTAAAAAAAACACTTCTTTTGAATTATATGGTAAAATGAATCAAGTGAAAACGCGAAATAAATATTGTGATCCAGCCAATTATAGTAAGGCTCTTTGTTTAAAATAACAGTTTTATCAACTAAGTACAAAAAGCGTTTCCCTGTGAATCAGTTTTTCTTAAAGCTATCATATATTCAGTTTAGTAGGCATAAAACGAATGTGGCTCTCGAGGATTATTTCTTCTCTGCGTCAAAAACTAGAGCAATATCACAAGAGAATGTATTCATTTATTCGATTTATTGAATTGAACTCTCCCGCATGGTTTTCCAGTAATTTGCGCTCTTCTATTTCAGTAATCCTCTGAAACAATTGCATGCTCACGAAAATAGCTGTGTAACTAACAAATAATTTATTTGTTTTACGCTTGAGACAATAAAGTTTTCTCGTTTGAATTGTGTTTTAGTTTCAAATCTATACCTGCTTTACCATTAGCCCCGGGAAGCGAGAGATTCTAAATGAATTGCATACCAAATTGCATATAAGAAATGTAGCGAAAACTGGGAAAATTGAAGAAACATAATGATGCGTTTCAGGAGTACTTCTCACAGATGTTTGAGCCGTTTCATTATTTCGGCTGGCTTAGATTTTGGGAAATCTATTACTTTTGGATATTCTTATACTCTCACCTTTTGTTTCACGCATATAAACTTCCGAATATTGCCTTCCACATTTTTAATTCCGCATATAAACTATGTTGAAACTTTTTAACCACGAATTTAAAGCCATTAGTAATTTTTAGGGTTTTGAAGGAACTTTTGTACTGATTCTGTGCCTCCAATAGGCACAGAGAAGCCGTAAATAAGGGCTTGATGACTACTTTACGAATTAAAAAATTTATTGGATAATAATTTAAGCAACAGTTCACTGATTCTAATCATTTATGACATAATTGGATGGTTATGACTCTGTTTATTTCGGATGAAGAGAATTATTGTAGTAAACCAATTTAATTACCCTTTTTAGAATATTTGCAAGACAATATGGCTTTTGTTTACTCTCTTATTTTAAAAATGACTTGTTACTATTAAAAGTTGATGAAAAGTTACTAAATGAAAAGTTACTATTCTTTGTTATAACTTCGATTTCATATGCAAGAAAACGTAAAAAATATTATAATTGACTTTTTGTTGCTAATGACCACCGTTTATAGCTAATTTTTGCATTATGTAAAAACATAAAAATGAATATACCATATAGATTTACTACAATTTCCTGAAATAAAAAAATAGGAAGTTTAAAAAAATATTAACTCCACCAATCCACTTGTCTATCATGTTGCCTTGCCTATCATTAGTTACATATCTAAAATATTCATGGTATTGAGGGTATCAGTTCAACAATTCGTAATTCATAGGTAGTTATTCATTGTTAGTACAATAATCTTAATTTGAAGTTTTACGCAACAACAAAAATTGTTGAATATTTTATAAAATACAAAATTATTGTAAAATTTCTAATAGGTTTGTTAATTAAGTCATTAGGGGTCATTTTTTCGTAAGTTTCTATGATGTTCAGGAAAAAATATGCCGATAGATAGATAAATAGTCGTGTTTATTTTGGGGCGAGATTGAGACTATGGGGTCTCTTTTACCACATAAACCCTAATATATGATCGTGAGTAAATCGAATCCATTTGAAATGCATACGGATGAACCTTGTGAGCCAAGGAACCGAACGGATAAACTGTTTGAGCGAGAGAAGGATGCTCATTAACCAGTTTAATAATTGATCCCACACAAGCAAGTACTTCTTCATTATTTTCACTAAAATAAGGCCCTAAATATCAAATGAGACTCCAAAAGGTCTCAAATTAGACCTTTATCAGGAAATTAACAAAGAAACAGTTTTTCAAATTGTCACAAAATTTCTCTAGTCTACTTCATGAAGTAAGTAATCTACCAACTCCCGGGGATGAGCGAAGTAAGTAAGGATTTTTCATTAAAACTGATGGAGTTTGACATTTCCTCCGTAAAATATTCAACGAATACAGTGCTCACACCGCACACATTTTCATATATCCATGAGGTAGATGAAGATTTAGGAACACAAAGCGTTATTTTCTGCTTAGCCATGATGTTATCTGGCTCTCCTGGGAATGCACCTAAAAAGTTTTTGGCGTTAAAATTTCGTCGGTGGATGCAAAATAAAGATGACGGAGCATTCCGAGGGAAGGTTCATTAAAAGACAATGTCCAACAGGAATCCCAAAGGGTTGATGAGTTTCTTGCATAAGATATTAATGGACAGAAGAAACTGTTGGAAGTGGAGAAACCGATGAAAATCAGGGAATGGGTGTAAATGGAGACACGGGGCTTTCGTCCTTAAAATACAGAATTACTGTTGTCTGGACGGGATACGATTCAGTTATCATTACTTGCCCACATGAAGGAGGCTACAAATGCAATGAGATATCGAAAATCGATAATTTACGTTTCCGCGGAGGTCGAACGTTGTAAAAATGCAGCCTCCTCATCTGCCCGAAGGTATTTCTCTCTTTCTCTCTCTACTTTTGAAATCACACCATTAAGAACAAAATCGATGATCAATTAGTACTTAGAAACTACGAACAACGGAGGTCAGCTCGAATCATTTGGCGTGGAGGGAGCAGTTTGTGGCATGGGTGGGATTTTAGGAAGGGATTAGAGAACATCGGGGTCTGTCGGAGGAAACTACTTGAGGAAGTGTACCAAGAGGCCCATTACCGTATTAAATATGCACTAGAAATGAAGCTCTGCCCACGCGAAATCTAGGAAAGCGTCAAAATACCGTTGAAATATTCACCGAGGCTACCGTTTGCTGCCGTAGCCTCAGCATGGGACGTTACCGAGTTCGCTATTTCCGGCAAAATTCGATTCATTTGATATACTGTCCCTTTTTCGTCTTACGAGTGATATTGTTCACATTCTAGCCAGTTAATGTTTCGTGGGCTCCTTTTACAAGGTTTATTTACGTGTAAATCTTTATAGGTCATGTACAGCAAACATTAAAATACAAAAGACATTTACAGACAACCTGTGTAATATTCATCATGTAATATAGTAGTATGAGTTGAGAGGTAAAAATTGAATACTCCTTCTGGTCCTGCTAAGTAAGTTCTGGCGTGACAGAAGATGCCACATAACAAATATGTACATGTATAATTATATATATATATATATATAAAACTTAGAAAGTAACACAGCACGAGAACACATAAAAAGAACACTCACAATAATATCTTGATAATTTCGACGGAGCTCGAGTCCGTCGAAATTATTAAGATATTATTGTGAGTGTTCTTTTTATGTGTTCTCGTACTGTGTGTTACTGTCTAAGTTTTTATTCAACACTTCCGTGTTACTTCGAAGAAATCATCTATATATATATATACATATACATATATATATATATATATATATATATATATATATATATACATATATATATATATATATATATATATATATATATACATATTTGAATGAATATTTGTTCGCCTTATGGCGGGATTTCGTGTGTGAATATGTATTTGGCCAATGTGGATAGTCTCTTCTTCAGGCTATGCGTGCCATGAAACGCAACGTTCCTACCCTTTATGATGTTGTATGCTTGCTAACCGACTGTCGTTCTTCTTCTTGTGTTTGTCTATTTCTCCTTTGGTGGGTGTAGCGGTTCCCTAACGCCATCTCTTGGCTAATAAATTGGAGCAACTCTGCCTTACCCCTCTTCCTAACACTGCCCATCCGGACTCTCCGTTCCCCACTCGCACCTGAGCAGTCTGAGACATGTACAGGTTGCGGATCAGTCTCCTGTCCCTCCAATCCATTCCTATTTTCTGCAATACACGCATTAATTTTTCCCAATTCACTCTATCAAACGCTTTTTCGAAATCTACAAAACAGGCAAAAACGTCCTGGTTGTATTCTATATTCCTCTCAATTAGTGATCTCATTACTGCAATGGCATCACGCGTACCTCTTCCTTTCCCAAACCCAAACTGATCATCTCCTAAGTAATTATTTGCCTTACTCTCTATCCTTTTGTTCATGATCCTGAGAATAACTTTATCTACGTGGGATATCAAACTTATTGTTCTGTAATCCTCACATGACGAAGCCTTTGTCTTTTTTGGAATAGGAACTAACACCGATCTCACAAAATCTTCCGGCCAGATTTCTTCTTCATAGATACTAAGAATCAGTCCATAAAGGGCCTTCTTCCCATATTTTCCTAAACATTTCAACAATTCTACAGGGATGTTGTCCACCCCCACGGCCTTATTTGCATTCATCTCCTTTAATGCCCTTTCTATTTCAGCGTCGATTATGCCTGGACCATAGGACCTAAACCTAATCTTCTTCTACGTCATGTTCCTTTTCTATGTCTAACCTTGTCGGCCTAAGTTCTTTACCATACAGTGTTTCTATATATTCCTTCCATCTCTCTTGGATTTTTCCTGGTTCAACTATTATCTTACTCCACTTATCTTTAACTGTTAGCACATATCTTGCCTTCTTACTTCCCGATAATTATATATATATATCAAGATTATCGAGAGAATTATCAAGATATAACATGTGAATGTGCCTTTTATGTTTTCTCATGTTGTGTGATGTATATATATATATATATATATACATATATATATAATATGTGACTATTTTTAGCACTATAAATCCGTGAGATGTGAAAATAAATAGACAAAAGTCTCCAAAGGACAATAGTTTGGCAACATTTTAATTTCCCACTTGCAGTGGAGCGAACACAATCTATTTTCCTGACGGTTTTTTATCAGAATTCTCCTGTAATGTCTCAATAATTTTGCTGATGAATTCCAGTCTACCGGCCTTAAAATTGTTGATGAACTTCACTCTATTTCTGGTAAATACTCTTCGTGAAAGTAGTTTGCTTCAGTGACCCATTTAATTAATTTTCTCAACCAAGATCAAAGGTTAAATTGTTAATCAAAATAATTCAATTTTCTAAAATATAAGTGTCTGCTCGAAAATAAACCCCACGCATAATTTGCATGATACTTTCAATGAATTCTAAAAGAAAATTATTCCTATAAAATTGATGACATCGAAAATTTAAATTGAGTAAAATTGGCTTGAAAATGGGTAAGATATGTGGGATGCAATAAAGAAATTAAATTGTATTATTTATTTTGGTAACATCGAAATTTTTAGAGAATCTAATTATACTTCTAATAATATGTTCATCATTGGTTGTGGTATTGAATTTTCTATGCTTTAATAACTGGTAGCAATAAGGCCTTAATAATTCTGGAATATAATATCTGATTCATTTATTTCGTTCGATGTTAACCTCCGCGTCACATGCAAGATCGTAGATTACCGATAACCCACTCCCTTTAATCCATGAAGAACACTACTTTTACATATTTAATCTTAAAATGATATCATTTGACTGAAGTAAATGTAATTATAGATATCCTTTAGTGATTCCTAAAACATTTCCCCTTTCCCTTAGCCATCCATGTACGTATGCATATTGAATATTTCGTTTTTAATTTCGATTTTTCCCAAACTTTTGTGCCCTGATTGGCGTGGTTTGCGATATCAACTTCCACGTGCCCGGTATGATAGCGTTCGACGCCTCCGTGCCTTCGTGCTGTTTGTTCGTGTGTGACGTTAGGGGGTTAACATTTCCGCCAAAAGTTTTGGAACACTGTAAAAAATATCTGATCCATTCACAATTTTTTGTAAATAATCCGATTAAAGGTCGATCCGAAATCTCTTATTTTTTATAACATTAAAAAATACCCAGATTCGTTCAGGATAGACTTTTGAATAAGAATCACTGCTACTTTATGCATACGTTTGTGTCGAGGTTGGTTTGTAAAGATATATGTAAGAAAATATAGCAGACTTCTGTAGCATTTCGGACAATAATACATAAATCGTTGCTGTAAAATACTGCCTTCCTCGGCTCCTTACAATTTTTCATCCTTCATGTCAACCAATCTAACAATATTTCAATTGTCTTCTTCCAGAACTTTCGAAGCTAACCATTATCTCGGGGATGCCATCCTGCAGCAATATCTAATTATTTCCTTCAAACACATTTCTAGTTTTCTTTGAACCTTTCTTCTTTTCCCTCAACCTCGTCTTGCTTTCGTTTTCTTTCTTATCCGGATTACTTTTTCCATCATTTCTGAACCCAATTCACAGAAACGTCCGATATAACATCATTACTCTAACTCAAGAAATAAGTTTCCGTGTGATCTAACTCCACGTTCCTCGTTATATAATAATCTTTTATTTAAGACTCTACTAGGAGAGTAGATCATTATCTCACTCCTGTTTATAAATGACCTTTTGTCTATTAGTTTTTCTCTTCAATTAGTACGAGTATAACCGCTTTGAAAATTTGTTCACATTACGTGCATATTATTCCATGTGTTATATTTGATGACCACAAATCATAATACCTCGTGCAAATTATAGTACCTTTCTACCTCTTTCTGATTCCTTTGCTGACTTAGTCTTACAAGTGTTTCAGTTCCTTAGTAGGTCGTCATGCACATTTAGCTGAAATACCTTTACTTGCTGGATAATTAAGTATCGTTTTCCGTTCCTTCTTCATTTTTCATTATGCACCCATGACTTTTTCTTTCTGTAGGATAGGAAAAAGAATGAAAATACTAGGAGATATTCCTGGACCCTGGCAATTGGGTTGATGCATATGTATTTTTTATACAGACTTACACTAATCTATTCCTTATTTCTCTTCATGCTATAGATCTCGTTTAAGGCTTCTCTAAGCATCTTATCTGCATGTCTTTGGTGTATATAATATGAAGGTACATCAGAAGATAGATTTTCAAGTTACATTTATTTGAAATGCACCAATTCAGACGCATACACACATATTTAGAAACAAAACTTACCTATATGTATTTATTCTCATAAAATATCTTCCTTGAACTGTGTCTTTGAAATCATTATCATAAAAAAGTGAGAATTTAATGTGTTACGTATCTCAAATTACACAGTAAAAAGTAAGAAAAAATGTAGCTATGCATAATGATAATAAAACTTTTAACTCTTTTAGGCTTTGTAATGACTAAGTCCATTTTTAATCGTTCGAGTTCTTTCGAATAGCTCGATAAACACTATAAAACAGCCCTAATAGAAATTCCGAGAACCAGTCCAAATTTGAAATGTCAGCAAAAACAATAGCGATTCTCCTTCTGCGTACGTGAAGATTCCAAGAAATAAACAACACTTTGGTTGTGAAAATACAAAAGTTGGTACTTTCGAATAGCATAAACGAAATTCCACAACTAAACATGAAACCCCTAGAGATATGAAACAGTGACCGAGAGTTGAACGACACTTTTTTTTCACAAGTTTACCCCGCTGGTGTGGAATAATACAAAAATCATCATTAAGGGAAAGGGGTTCAATTTTCAATGAATTTAGGGAGATGCTCCATGGGAACATGCTTCGCGATTTAAAAAATATTTCGAGATTTAGGTGGAAAAAGAATGCATTAATGCATTGAGTTGTGTACTGGCTTCCCACGTCAAGGACCCGATTTCGAATATTGGCTGTGGCAGGATTTTTCTGTAGCATCCCCCATATCTTTTGGTGCCATGATAAAGGACTTCAATATACGCCGTCCGTCGGATGGGACGTTGACCTTTGTAACACCTTAAATCGTGTGATATGGAGCGCGGTTTTGCACGATGTGGAAACATGGTGTTTGAAACAAGATAATAGGCATAGATTGTAGGAATTTTAAATTTGTGCGTATAGAATGATGCAAAAGGTGGACCGGGCATAAAGGAAAACAAACAAAGTACCAGATGGATGCTGGTGGAGAGAGAACCAAAGGGAAATGAAATGGTCGATGCACGAGGGTAAGGTGAAAGTTTCTCGGCCTGAAACATAGATGGCGGTCCAATCAGCAAACATTTATGATATGATGATCTGTAAGACAAATTTCAACTTGTTATCTCAAGTAATTTGTTTGCATATATTGTTGCAGTAGATGTCTTTTGTGTTTTTAGTTAAAATGGTAAAACTTGAATTTCGTGTGGTCATAAAATTCTTCGTTTTGGATGGATTAACCCCTAACGGAATTCATCCTAAGTTAACAAAAGTCTACTCCTGCTGCTCCTGCTCCTTCAATATTAACCGTTAAAAAGTGGACAGCTGAATTTAAACGTGGTGGCTTATTTTTCGCAAACGCGTAATTCGCCAACGATTTTCGAAGCAATGTTTGGACCGATTCAATAGGGAACTGACCGATTTTGTGTGCAATTTGTCGCCATAGATGAGACATGGGTCCATCACTACACGCCAAAAACGAAACAACACTCGAATCAGTGAGTGGAAACCGGTGGTTCAGCGCCAAAGGAAGCAAAATCGATCGCATCTGCCGGAAAGGTCATGGCCAGTGTGTTGTGGGATGCATAAAGCATCGTGTGTTAATTGATTACCTTGAAAAAGGCAGGAAAATTACAGGCGAATATTACTACCAACTTCTTGATCAGCTGGGGGCCAAAATTTGCGAGAAGAGGCCTGGATTGAAGAAGAAGGAAATCATCGTTCAACAGGAAAAAGCACCTGCTCACAAAGGTGCGTTGGCGAAGGGAAAGCTGCGGCCATCTCCCCATTCTCCTGATTTAGCACCCTCAGACTTCCATCTGTTCCTCAACTGGAAGAAATTTGTTTCTGGGAAGCGCTTCGTGTCCAATGAAGAAGTTGAGAGGGCACTAATGTTAGAGAAACGCAGGACCTAGTCGGTTGAAGTCAAGGGAGATTATGTAGAAAAATAAAATTATTTTATTAATTGAAAATTGCGGTCTCATTGTGAGGCTGAGAACTTTTCCTCTTATTCTCGTTGATCATAATGGTAGCAATGGAACTTTAAAAACGGTGTTAGAAGAGAGAACCGTATGCAAACGATAAAGGGATGAGAATAGGGCAGGCATATAGGATGGAATGAAGAGGGGAAAGAGGCATGCAAAATTGATGTTAGGGTCTCTTGTAATGCCAATCATCCGGCTGTATAATCTTAGAAGGGACAGAGAAATTTATCTCCGTTCAGTCTGTGTTCATTCAAAACTTACCAAACGGTAACCCTAAACGGTAGATTACCTAATAATAACATCTATTGGTACAAATTACCTCAGCTGTCGGTTGCTTCGTTTAATAAGTACTACTATTACTCCCTTCTCAATCTCTGCCCATCGTACTTGTTGCTAATCCTCGGTCCACTTTCCATACTTGTGTAATTTAATTCACCAAAGAGTTGCCGAAAAAAATAGCAACCCTCCAGGTTGCTACGTGTAATTTCTTGAACACTTTCTCTTTCTTTAATTTGTCGTTGAGTCCCTGTCAAATACTATTTTTTTTAACCTTGGAAGCTAATGAAAATATCTTCAAGGTTTTCAGTAATTACATAACTAATATTGACAGAATTTCGATGGTTTCATACCGTATCTTCCCATTACTGAGTCAAAGTAGGTCATTTCTAATGTGGTAGCTCACTTTGTTCTTTAGTCATTTGGCATAATTTCTTATTCGCTATCTAAGATGGTGCAAAATATGAAATCCATTACTCTAAAGCTCTCACTTTCTCTTGATTAATCTTTTTTTTTTAATTGACCTTTACAAGAACTAGCTAAATGTCTTCTTCAGGATTTCTGTGACATAAATGAGAAGCTTACCTTTCACTTTGTTCTAGAGGAACTTAATAAATTTGAGGATTCTCACTATAAATTTTTCTAAAATAAAATGAAAAATCCTATAGCCGTATTAAGTTAGTACCACTCTCGTCCTTCCTTGAGTTTTGCTAGCTATGCTCCATTTGAATAGTATACTCCGACTAGGGTCTTTTCTTCAATGTGTAAGTGATTGTTTTCCTGAGTGCTTTTGAGTGTGTTGGCTCTGTGTTTATCCCTGACGCAGAATTTATTCCCGTAAACAGTCACGGATAGTGTATTTCTGTTCATAAACTCAGGTAATGGAGTGCCTTTAACCCTGTGAATGATCCCCATTGGGTTTGAGTATTTGGGTCCGTAGTTGGTCAGTGGCGAGGAAGTAACATACTCGCAAACTACTGCAGTAGAATGTTCTGGTTGAGAAGCTCTGGTTGGTCACTGGCGTGTAACTTCTTTTCCGACAAACTACCACAGCAAAAATTTTGTTTTCATTGCGGGACGAGTAGTGTTAACTTCTTACGCCTATAGGAGTTTTCATTTTATTTTATTCATTTGGGAGGGCGTAGAGCTCAAGTTCTTAGATTAAAAATTTTTCTGCCCGGCGGTACTTTATATTTTTTCTAATAGGTAGTTTAGTTTACATAATGCCTAACTGGCAACCTACAGGGTGTTTGGTAAGGGGTTATTACGAATGAGACTACTTTTGACCCAAAATACGCCTCCCTCCTGTCGCGGTCGGACAACTTAATTATGATTCCTTGCCGTTCCTGGGATGAATTACATATTTAATTTCCCTTCTCTACAATTATTCTCCATAATTTAATTAAAATGATCTCTCCCGCTGTAGTACGATCGGGTTAATAATACATTTTCAATGTCATTGCTTCAGAGACATCCTAATCAAAGTATCAATCAATGTACTCATAAAAACTATTAAAACACTATTTAGTATATTTAAAATAAAGTTTGAAAATCACAGTTTTAATTTGAAAAGTGAATATAATGCATGATGAATGTTCACATCGTTATAAATTTAGCAGTACTATTTTTCCAGCTAAGGCACCAAGCTGAAAGATTTCTTGTTGCTGTTACATCTTGCTGAATTCCTTGGTAAAGAGAGATGCATGGAAGCAAGGATGACTGTTAAAACTATTGAATAATTGAGAATTTCGTTCCTTAAACAGGTCATATTAGATTATCAATACATTGACGTTATGTTTTTATGTAGGAAAATATATATGATCTCTTATGTTAGTATGTTAATCTTAATTGCAAAACTCTAGTTGAATTTAAAATTAGTTTTTGCATACCATTTGATAAATACTTAAAATATATTTATCAAGTAAAACAGTTTTTAGGTTGGTCAATTAATAACAACGGCGCGGCATCTCCAAGATTCCTTTGCAATAGAAATTATTTGTGGGGGATTTCATGGCGCTATTGGTTGGGAAATTAGAATTAAAATTAAGAAAGGGCATAGTGACGAATCTTCGGAAGGAGAGTAATTCCCTCCTGAACATCTACTCCATCAGAAACATCGAAATAGGAAGTTAAGACTCAATTAAATATTTTAGAGATTAACCTCACTCTCAACCTCTAGTGGATAGAATATGTTCGGGAATAGGTGGACGAGATAACAAAAAAATAGGATTAATAATACGAATACCGGGTAAATGTGATGAAAAGAGGAAAGAGAAATGCTATATTTCGCTGGATAGAGCTCATTTAGACTATGCTGCTAGTATATGGGGGATCCTCATGAAATTGGATTAATTGCGGAAAAAGATCGCGTGCAGCGTGGAGAAGTTAGATTTGTAAAACATTGTGATGATAAACGTAGTAGCGTATCCAAAATAAGAGGAGCTAGACAGGGAATCACTCACGGAGTGAAGATTGCATTACAGATAAATGTCTTACATCCGTTAGAAGGATCTCTTTAGCAGCGATGTTGAAAATTTAATATTACCCCCATATTACTACGGTGGGAGAGATCTTGTCAATAAAATTAGAGGGATTTACCGTAGAACATATAGATTTAAGTTGATATTTTTTCCAGGAAAAATAAGGGATCAGAATAACATTTTTCGACCGCGGTAGGGGTAAAAATATTCGGTTCCAAATTAATCCGGTGTGCATCCTGAACGTTCGGCGTCTTCGACTTCTTCTTTACCCTCCCTAAACACCTTGTGCCACTCAAAAACACCCGATCTCTCCATAATGTTATCTCCATAAGCTGCCGTGAGCATTTTAATGGGTATCTTTCCTGGGTTTGCCCAGTATGAGGCAAAAATTTAAATGGCTTAGCGCTCTTCCAATAACCTATTCATCACAGATCGTAACAACGTCGCGTTATAGAGGTTTTGCAAACGAACGATTTGCACCTCACAAAGGCTAAGGTCCCACTGCCACCGGCCTCCAGCCTTTTCTCAGACTCACCTTCCTCATAACTATCCAGCGAAACCGCCGCCCACCCGTCCGTCAATCCGGTAAAAAATAAGTCATACTACTTTTGGGACAGTCCTTCTACTTTTACTTTTGGAGATATAATTCACTTCAAATTTTTGAACAACTAGTTTCCAGTTGCAAAAGAGAAATTCATTATTTTTTCTAGGTTTCTATCATTTTCGAAACGTTGTTATGGGACAGAATGAAGGCAGCCACCCGTATTTTTCGAAGTTAAAACGTGGTGTGTATTCACCGCATGCCAGACACTATGGCGGTGGATTTTAGGGCACTAAAAATTCATTAAGTACAAAATAAGCATATAGCTGTTAACGAATAATCAGATGGAGGTATAGCTTGATCTTTAAAACTCGTGATCTGAAACAAATTCCAATTAATTTCACGAAAAATTTATTTGGTGACGACCCCGTTTTAGATTAAATACCCCAGTTGAGTTACATGAAGACATATCCGATCATATTCATCCGAAAGGACTGCAGCTGTAGTTCTCAAAAGAATTTGGCGATTTGAAACTAATGAGGGGATGAGCTATGAGACGGGGTAATGAGTGTGGTCCGCCCTTTAGGAGAACTCGCCTAATATAGGAGAAAAAAGATTAGGAAAGGGAAATGGGATGCGTGCACACATTCATTTACTATCACAATTGCAATCCCAACATTTTCAGATTTCTAAATGTTTAAAGTTGTCCAGTCTCGGCAACCTATTCAAAGTCGCTGGAATGACATCACTTTTACGTCAAATTTTTATTAAATATTTTTCGACGAAAAACATTTTTGTTTTTACACTAGACCTGATACTTTTTATTATCAAATATTGAAACACTGACCGTTTTTGTAATTTCTGTGACTTCACTTTCCCTCCGTAATGTTGCCTCGACTAGCTTAGAAATTCGTTCTTTCATGTGCATGGTATAAGTCAACCTCAATCAAGTAATCCGAACACATCGGGCAAAAATGAAATTTTTAATACTTTAAAAAGTCAGACCTACAGCGACTAACCAAAATGAATCCGCGCGTGACATTGTTGCGCTGGGCATCCTTTTAAGTGCCATCTGCACAGCTTGAAACGTAATGAGAAAGAAAGTCCTTGAACTAATTAAGGCATCATTTCCCTGGGCTAATTATGAGATCGGGTTCATGGAATGGCGAACTTGGTCACAAAGATTAAAAGTGGTGTAAAAATGAAGTTTTGTTCGTGAACGAACGGAGTTACGTGGATCGTCTACTAGTGGGTAAAAAGAGTTATGTATCGTAGGTACCCACCGCGGCAAGCTAGTTATTTTCCTAGGTTTTCATAAGTTGTTCAGTTTTTCTTCTCTCAATCTGCGAGATATTTTTGGGGGTAGCGATAATTGGTCTCCGAGAAATTCTGATGTTCCCTCGGTAGTTCTGAAGCTGTCTCTTAGCTTGATACATTTTTTCACCAAAACTTGCCAAGCCAAATTGGATTATGTTTGCCATTTACACACAACATTGGACATTCTTTTTATCAAATAAACTATGAAAACATATAATATGAGACAATTTTAAATAAATAGATTTGGAATTATTACTTAGCAGTCAGAAAAAATGTGATTGATCTTCCATGCAATCAATTCGGATGGATGGATGTTTTTTGTAGGTATGGCCATGGCTTTTGCCAAGAGGTCTATGAAGAAGCGGCATTATACAACCAAGTAGTCATCGTGTGTTTTGAGTTTGCCTCAGTGCATAATTTTTAAAATGATATATTTTCCATTCACATTTGCTACTTTTAAGTTTAATAATGAGCATACGGTTTGACGTGAAATATTTGTAATCTTTTATTAAGATGATAGTCTACGTCTTTATAAATGGTTGTTAATGAACTTGAGAAATTTCATTACCATATCACCACGTCAAAATTGCTGCGCCTAGGATTCGCTCTCGTCACTTGGAGGATTTGAAAAGTAGTGAAGAAGAGTTTCACCAACCGATACTATGGTTAACCTTAAAATGTACGAATTTGTTTAGGCTTTAAAAGTCTGATTTCACCGAAATAATAGAAAAAAAGGCTACCGAGATGTAGATTTTTAAGATCTTGACACAAAAAGATGTTTACGACCAGATGATATGATAAACGAAAAGTGAGAAATGCAATCGAATGGACGTATTTTTTGTAAAAAATGTAATCAGATAATTACTGAAAGCCAATTCAATTCCCTTCAATTAAACTACATGCTAAGATGTCAAAATCTTGTAATTTAATATACGAGTGACAGATCTTACTGTCTATCTTTGAAAAACATCTTTTCCCTACCAGTTATATCAGAATGGACGGGCAGGTTAGTTGTTTATTGAAATCTCTGGTTTTATTAAGGTGGTTCAGTAGGGCTTGAGGAAATGAAATCATACATTATTTAGCTATTGGGGAATTCAACTAGAAAATTAACCTTGTAATTAATCTGCATAGATCAGAGGTAGCTAGAGTGGCATTTTTTAGATAAAATATTAGCAGCAGTAAATTAAAAATCTCTATATTATTGGAGAAACTTTCTCTGCACGGAGCTGAAAATTCTAGTTCAGGAATTCTTATTCTTCGAGTGATTTTTATTTCTCTTTCTTTAGCTCTCCTCTTTGAGAGAGATAACCTAATATTCAGGAAAATGATAATTACATATTAATTAGGTTTTGTATACTGCGCCGTTCAATATTCTTTTCACATACGTAATCTTTTACATTACGTTAGGTATTATGTAGCTTTTAGGCTACCTTTGAAAAAATTCCTCCACGTCTGTTTCTCGAATGCAGTTATTCAACTCAAGCATGGAGAAAAGTGTTGCTATTAAGGAAACTTCTCCATTGTCTCTTCACCATATGGGAAGTACATTGTAAGAGAATTGAAAAAGATAAAAGTTTTTCGTTTGTGAAATGTGGAGTTTCCCGATGGCAACTTTTATTCATTCATACCAGTATCAAATTTATTGAAAGATTTTGTAGAAAATTGATTTCAAGGGTGCATTTTTATTCATTTCCCAATTTATTCCAACCATAATTTTACAAATTTGTATTTAAAAATCCTTTTGCGGTCAGTCAAGGCACCACCTCCATACCCTACCGAGTTTAATTTCTGTCAGAAAGGCAGTTTTTTGGGTAGAGGAGGTCCACAGTCAGACTGAAATACGGGCGCATACGCAGACACCAACTCATTTTCATATTCTTTTGTATTTCCCGTGAAAGGCAGCTGCCTTGGTGACTATCTTATCGGCTTTTTTGGAGGAGCGGTGATTTCTTTGTGATCTTTTGAACACATTTATCTTTAAAATGAATCATTCAAAAGGTCGTACCTCTCACATATTCTGACCCCTTTTTTTATCATCTTTCATTAAAGAAGTAGGTCTTTTTGTCAAGAAATCTACCAGAGCCAAATTTTAGAAATTGTTGCAATTTCTTCGGCTGTTGTGGAAGTCTTTAAAACGACAAAGAAATTAGTTTACGCGCGTGAGTTATATAAATATTTTATATTTTTAGTACATTGCAAACCAAATCTAGGTATTTATATTAATTTTTTACTATATTAACTATTAATATTTCTATTAATAGTTTATAATGATCCGTCGTATAATAACATACTTTGCCAAATATATAAAATATCTAAGAAATTCATTGAGACCTATGGCATTTTTCTGATACTGAGGGAGGAATTCTAACCCCGGAATGCGATCATACACTAGATCGCATTGATTAAGGAAAGTAGGTTGTTGTACAAACCGCTTTAAGATAATATTTTCCTTAGGTCAATCATGCCAACAATAAAATAATGAACCGCAACATTCAGAATACTCAAAATTAAAGTGTCGTCAAATTGCGTTCAAAGTTTCATGATACGTTATACCTAAGGGAGTCATCTATTAAATAATTGACCTCAACATCTCCTGCCCGTCTCTTTCTCTCTCTCGTAGTAGCTTTCAGGGTAATTTTTCAGTGAAGTAGTGGATTAAAATATTTTATAAACCTAAAAACTACCAAGACAGTCTCAGGGCTTCCGGAATAGTGATGGAAATGGGTTGTACACATTCGAACTTATCTGTTCATTGCTCATGGATCGATTGGAGGATTTCTTAATAGCCCGTCGTGCGACTCACCTATCAGTCCCGATGATTGCAGTGGCCTGATGCCGCGGAGAAGCGGCCCTCTTCTCCCATTAGTTCTGCGATCTCCTCATTAGATTCAGTCTTGCATGTTAATTGCTGACAAGGTGATGCCTGGCTTGTCTCCACACGTGTACTCGGTTGATCCAACTCTCTTCTGGTCGTTTACGCTTCCACCGCGATAGATAGGGGATACTTCAGGTGATGGTGAAGATTTGGGTATGGTAATGGCTTTCATCTATTTCTGAGATATCAGTTGACCCCACCTTTGATCCTACAACCCTATATAGACACTAATGGTGGGCCTCATACACTTGGCTTCTTTAAACATAGCTCAGTATATTTCATTCTGTGAATGAAATTTCGTTCTGTGGCTTGTTGCACAATTTCCTGCTGTGTTGCCCTCTTTTCAATAGTATTCTACGCAAAAATCTTCAAATTCAGCATTTTGTACTGGGATAAGCCGTTAAAAAACGGAATATTTGTAGGCCCTTGCAAAGAACAGGTAAATGCTAATACCTTGTCTCCATCCTTCATCTGATTTTAAACATTATTCCTTTTGTCAAAAAAACGCGGTAGAGGACATCATAAACTGGTAGCTCACCCACCGAATTACTCATTTGGGCAATAATGAAATCATAAATAGGAAATTCTGTTTATAAATGAAATTATGGCTAAATAAGTACAATTTGTACAACTTAAGGCCTAACGGCCTAAGTAATGAGATGGATTTTCCAATCGAGTTAGATAATTGCAGATTTTTACTTGGATTAAGACAACATATGCTTGGATACATTTAAATTCTGTAGTTAACGCATTTTATGGAGTCGCTCTTTTTACGTTCGACCTGTACTCAAACTTTCTTTTGTAAATTATGAGTGATCACTATGATGCAGTGGAGAGAAAAAAGGGAAGTTAATTTTAAATGATTGTTTATTAAGTAATTGATGAAAAATTAAGATTTTTTCTATGCTCTGCTGAAACTCATTTAAATCCGGAAAATAAATAATATTAAAAAAAACTATTTCATTATTTTGTGGAGTCAGATACACTCCCTTAAATATATTTCCCAAGGAAACTTGTAGCCTACCATTACTTTTAGAAATCCTCCTTTTAGAAACCCTGGAGGTATCGTGAATTATTAAGTGAATGTACAGGTGTCCTACCTGTATCAGCAGAATGAATCATTTATTCAAAGAGTATTCGTAAGAAACGTTGCAGCTTTGAGATACAAATATTTAGTACGCCCGTTGTCAACGAAAACGTCTACCAAGGGGCCATGTGGAAGTCATATATCTGTATGTTTTACGTAATTTTGTGCATGTTTCAAATGTATTCATGAAATAATTTTAACTGAGATTGCTATTCTAAAGATAGAAAAAGCCGGTGAAGAGCTGACAAGGCTCTGGATGTGTCACAAGGCAGTGAAGGCTGTCGAGTTTCATAATTAAGAAATGAAAATTTCGTAGCATTTCTGCGAAAATAAGCTTTTTGAGTTTTTAAAATGGCAACAGAGAATTATTAATTTTCTCTTTCATCTAATGTTAATTTACGTCAGTCTGCTACTAAACTGAGTAATATCTCAAACGTTGTAAATAAAATAAAAGTTCAAGTAAAATAAGCTTACCTGCATGTTATTTATGTATTGCCGAAATCAGATAAACATTACATTCAGATAGACCATTTTTTATTTCTATATGTATGCGTATTATATGTGAGAGATTTCACAAAATGATTCTTATGCTCTGAATATCGGAAGAGTATTGTAAGTTACGAGTAGAGGTCTGGAGGAACAGGAGATTCATGGAAAGAAGGATTTAGCTAGTTAAAGATAAGTTGATTAAAGAGGGTTGGAGATATAAAGAAATCTGGTTGATAAAATACGGACGAGTATGAAGAACCTCTTGGGGGTTTACCGAAAAGGAACGGGAGGCTGAAGTTTCCGGTTGAAGGTTGATTGTTCAGTGGAAGAGAAATTGGATGAATGATGTTAAGTATCCTATGTATGGAGAAAGTTAGAGAATATTCGGCATCGAATACGGTAGTAAACAAGCGTGATTATGTGTTATGCATTACATATTTTTCCTATAATGAACGCTTATTACTTTCAAGGTCCACTGAAATGCATTTCATTCATTCAGGTTTTCCACCTATTGAAATTTCCTACCGACTTGTACGGTTCATAAAGAATATTATCTTCTACGTATTATTAAGGCTTACTTTTGTTGACCGTTTGCTGGAAGTTGAAAATTCTCCTCTAAGGAAAGCCTTATTTATTTACTCGACACTTAGCGAAACATATTTTGACAAATAGAGTTTAATAATTTTGATAAGTCTATATTTTTCTTGATTGAAACTCGATTGCTTTTATGAATTGATCGTAAGATTTTGTAATGAATTTTGTACCAGTTTATTTTTTATTATATAAAAATGATACTATATATCATCCACTTGATAATCAGCAACCAAAACAGGGACCAATAAATAGCATTTGCACAACAGCACGTGCACCACGAATTTAAGCAATTTTTATTAGGATTAAACTATGGTACCATCCATTACATTTTTCAAACTTAATTATTTGGAAAAGGTCTTTCGACAGCTTCGTAAATAATTTCACTTGATATACCCTCCCGCGCACTGCCAACTTCTCAAGTGCGTGAAAAAAAAATTTCGGGCAACTTTCGAAGTTTTATCGGCCGTGCGTGATAAATATGGGCTCTTTCAATGATTATGGAACGAAGCTCAAGGTAATACCATCAATCGTTTCCGATCGCCTTTTTTGAGCAGAGTGGGATCAGGTGAATGGCGAGGCGGAATAACGCAGAAAGAAATAGAGGCGGAAGGGGTGCGTGCGCTGCGGGGGGAAAAATGAGAAGGATTGTCTTCCGGTGGGTGAGAGCGGCCCATCTGCGAGGATATACGGTGTCCGTGCCATCTCAACCGTGGGCGATCCATTCCCACTGCTGCCGATGAATAACGATCGGGGCACGCAACAACCCTTCTACTCTGTCCCTTCCACAGGCCTCACCTCTCCGCCCTTTTCCACCATTTTCCCTTCTTTATCCTCTTCCTTCCTCATCCCACCTATTCCCCTACGCGCGCACACAAACGCATGCATGCCGTCTCTTCCCTTCTCCTCCCCCCCGATAGCTTTCTTTCTCGGTCAAGCCCTTTCGCTCGAGATAATGGATCGGGTTCCGCCCTCTATTGTTGGACTCGTAATGGACTTGGGGAAAAGCAAAATCCAGAGGGCTCTCCGGTCCTACCCCGCTTCGTTGCAACACTCGGGGATTCCTTTGGGTAGCCGAAAGGGGATTCACCACCACTCCCTCAACCCCCTGCTCCCATTTGTGTGGGAGTGGGGTCAGAGCTAGAGACTTCTCGCAGGGAACTTTAGAATCCGCTCAAAGAAGAAGAAGAAGAGGACTTTGTTGAGCGTTTTGTTGTATAAATAACGCTCGTCTAGGTCCCCAGGAGACATGTATTAGGTTTCTATCAAATGAAATTACGACTGTTACCTGACTGTAAAAATGTCGTACAAAAATTAAGTATACTACGAGGGTCATCCGGAAAGTAGTACCCGTTCGTGCCGCATGAAGTGCTGACGACGCGAGTAGCCGCTGGACGAGGTCAGATAGCTTCAGTGGCTTGTCTGCCTTCTCTGAGCCAAGTTGCGTGACGCTAGCATTGCCTGTGTTGTTTCTGTGATTGTTTACAATGTTTAAAAAAATTGAGAACGCCGCCAGTTGTGAAGTGAGGGCAGTGATTAAATTCCTCAATGCAAGAAACGTTCGCCCAAGTGATATTCATCGCCAATTAAAGGAGGTGTATGGAGACAATGTAATGGACGAGTCGTCTGTTCGGCGGTGGTGTCGCAACTTCAACATGGGGAGGGGGAACACACACGACGATGAGCGTTCGGGGAGACCGTCTGTCATTACAGACCAACTGGTGAGCTCAGTTGACGAATTCGTGAGGAACGATCGGCGCGTCACAATTGATGACATCTGTGAGCATTTTCCCAATGTTTCTCGAACAATTGTTCATGAAATTGTTAAACACCATCTGCATTATGCAAAAATTTGTGCAAGATGGGTCCCTCGCATGCTTACAGATGAGCACAAAACCAAGCGTATGGCTGCAGCACTGACGTTTTTGGGACGTTATTCTGATGAAGTAGACTCTTTCTTGACTCGCATAATTACTGGTGACGAAACATGGGTTTGTTATGCATCACCTGAGAGTAAACGACAGTCAATGGAGTGGCATCATGCTCATTCACCAAACAAACCAAAAAAATTCAAGACAGTTCTGTCCACCAGGAAACTCATGGCAACCATTTTCTGGGATCGACGAGGTGTATTGCTTATTGATTTTATGGCCCGTGGAGACACTATTAATGCCAATGCGTATTGTGAAACATTAAAGAAATTACGGCGGGCAATACAAAATCGGCGGCGAGGTCTATTGTCTACTGGTGTCATTCTCGTTCATGACAATGCCAGGCCTCATGCAGCTGGGATAACACAAAAACTTTTGCAGCAATTCAAATGGGAAACTTTCGACCATCCACCGTATAGCCCGGACTTGGCCCCTTCAGATTTTCATCTCTTTACAAAGCTTAAAGACTTTTTGGCAGGAAAAAGATTTGACAGCGATGAAGAACTTAAAGAAGGAGTGACCCTGTATCTCAATGAGCTGGCGGCGAAGGACTATGCAGCAGGAATACAGAAACTTCTCACACGTTATGACAAATGCCTTAATTTGCTTGGAGATTGTGTTGAGAAGTAGTTTAAAGTATCCTCTTTCAAATAAAATTTTTATGTTTGTTAATATTTACTTTTGTGTCTTTATTTCACGAACGGGTACTACTTTCCGGATGACCCTCGTACATAGTTTAATTATACTTCATCGATGACATAATTAAATTGCATAATTTATTGCTAATTCTAAGCTAAGATTTAGATCGAAGTTTTTTATCTCAATGGAAGGTTATTAGATACAAACATTACCCATGCATAAATATTTCATTTTCTAAAATTAGTCAGTGTCATAATGCGGTTCTGCATGTGACTGCTTTGAAGGTACTTATGATATATTTTCCACGTTATTGTATTAGACAGCATTCGATATAAGATTCAAAGACAACTCTTCGAAGTGATTGTGAGAGAAACTGTAAATCATTTTCTTTTACCTATTATAACTTCTGTGATCGGACAATGGTTGATTTTAAAGACTGTCGTTTATTGTCGTGTGACATTTCAATAATTTAAGATAAATATGAGTATAGTTGAAATGAAGGATGAATAAAAAAATTCAATTGTAAATGGATATAGAAATGTTTTTTATGATATAGTCAAGATATATCCTAATTTAATTGTACCCTAACCTTGTAAAACAGGTGGTGAATATTGATTAATTTCTTTATTGGTTGATTTTTTGAAATTGTGAAAAATAGATCTCATGGACTAAATAGCTCAAAATATTTTGATGCCAACCGTAAGAAGTAAAAGACATTCAAGATGTGGAATGGTATTCTACAACGAACCCTATTTGTAATCAATCTTTCGAAGGTTCCTTGAGTTTACGCATTGCAATAATTTTGAGAAGTTCCAGTGGACAGAGTTTTATGTTATCGTGGGTAAATATATCGTAATGATAATGGAAAATGTGATTTAATATCTCACTACTTCTTCCAGAATGGCAAGAAATAATTCGTCCGTGTTAAGCGTCCATCTAATAAAAAAGGAGTGTCTCTGTTTGGAATTTTTAATATCCAGAGTGAAAAAAAAATCATATAACCCGCTTTGAAAGCTAAATGACAATATTTAATGTGATTCGTAATCTCAGAGATAAAGCTTTTCCGTGGAAGTTTGAAGGCCATTCTCGAATATCATTACTGCATTAATAAATTTATATGCTGAAATCATGATTGATTTTTGAAGCATTAGGCGCGAAAAAGATAAAAGGTTTGAGGTAATGTTACAAAAAACGTGAAAATTATGAAATAATGTGCTATTTGACGGACTAAATTTATGCATCAGCACTTCTCCTGCCGACGGCTGTACACGTATCACCGATTCGACAGAACAATTAAAGTCTTTATTGAAATGCAAAAAAGTGATTTCTGGCAATAAATATCTGCCACTGATTCATATTTGAATTTTTCTGTATTATATCACATCGTGATAATAAAGTATTTTGCGTAACGAGGAGATTTATTTTACCTAACCGGATCTGTCATCAATATTTCATTAGGTAATCTATTTAAAGAATTGCTCCATGGAAACTTTTAATGAGATTGATAAGTTGTAATGAGCTGCCTTCATGTGCTTTTAATATTCTATATTAACTTTTTGGAAAAAATATTTAATACTTTTCCCGCTAATATTTTTATCGTTGGTCTCATAAGTGTTTTTTCAACCATACGTGTACTTGTTTTTACCGCATAACACCAGCATATTTCCAAGAACTACTACCATGGTGAACTTGCATTTTTCCAATTTCTATATCAACCTATGTTAAAGCTTTTAAAAGATTGGATTAGTTTATAGCGTAAGGCGATGGGATTTTGAATTAATATTGAAATTATGCTGAAAATTTATTGACTTTCAAAATACCTCGAGAAAACAAGTATACTTACTTGCTCAACCAAACGCCACAAGGTAATTAATCTTTAGGAATGTAGAATAACTGAGAACTAACTTTAAGTTATTTTAGGGAAAGCGACCGACAGGTAAGGTAATTTGCGATGGAGTTTTTATTAGTGGCTCATGCTAATTTCAATTGCCATGTTGGATAGAATTCTAGGGAGGTAAAAACTTACCTCTTTTATGCCTATTTGAGAACTTATAGCTGCTATTGGAGTATCCAGAACTTAAGTTGGTTTTCGATTCTACTTTGGAACTTCAGTTGGCTTTTGATGGCAAAATGAAGTCCGTCCTCAGCAAGTGTGTATTCCAAGTTCGAGAGAGACTCATTGACTTCCATCGTCTTCGACCACCTAAAATACTTACCCTAAGGATCTGGGAGCCCTCGGAGATCAGCCGAGGGACTTCAAATTCCTCCCAGAAGTCCAAAGGAGTTCACTGAGATGAAAAGTCTTCGGGTCGTGGAACGCCCCGGGGTCGCCGTACTCTAAGGCAAGGAGATAGCCCATAACAAGCGGCCAGTGCTTTTTTGTCCCTCGGACGGCAAAAAAAGGGGCGAGAGGGAGTGTGGGGGAGGGAAGAGAGGGTTCCGAAGAACTGAGACCTACGCAGGGGGAGCGTTGTTTATTCGCTCGGGTGATTGCAATGGGGACTCCGGCGAGGATACGGACTGGAAGGGAAGTCCGCTTGCGCTCGATCGGTGGACGAAGTTGGCGGCATTCGTTTCGTTCTGACGGGTCGACTCGGCAAAAAAAGTGTATGTCTTTTGAATGAGTAATTTCCAGAGGCCATTGGGAGCTAATAGTGCTCATTCGGTGCAGTGACCCGGGAAGCAGTTCGTTGCGTCATCGTGTAGCTGGATTGCCGTTTCATCGCCGAATTGCAAAATATTTAAATTATTTAAAATACACAATTAAATTTAAGAGCGTTTTCAGGGGTGGATTTTTCCATGAACTTACATTACAAGGAGAAAGAGCTGATTTATATATATATATAGAAAAAAATATATAAAAAAGTAAAAGTATATATACATAAATATATATATATACATAGTATATATATATATATATTAATAGTATATATATATATATATATATATATATATATATATATATATATATATATATATATACATATATATATATGCGGGTCGCGGTGGTCTAGTGGGTAGAGCGTTGGACTACTAACCGGAGGGTCCCGGGTTCGATTCCCGGGCAAGGCACCTGCAGCTCCACCCAAGCTGGTTGATTTTTCGGGTACCAGATCTTCTGGGAAACCATAACCGGCACAGGGAAAGGAACTGGCCCCCCTACCCTGATGTGTGAATATTCACACGCCGCTGGGCCTGGTATATGGGTGAGCTCTACCATCACCTACAAAACCGACCTTCGGGTTGATTACTGTTTTTATGGTTTATATATATATACATATATTTATATATACACATATATATATATATATATTTGTATATATATATATAAACAAACACGAATATAAGTTATTTTATTTAATAATATGCTCTTTCGTTCACATTCATACAAAATTCCCTCTTCATGTATCTATAAACACCCATCTAAATTAAAATTCTAAAAATAAAATACCACTTTACTGTTTTCATTTTGGTCCTTCATTCTATTCGTTTTTATTTTGAAAGTAAAGTAGTGGTCGAGTGCATTTGCCATGTGATATATATATATATTGCCTGTCCAACTTTTAAGTCCAACCAAATCCCTTCCCCTCCATCTAAGGATTCTATTCAACAGGCCCCTTCTTTATTATCAATAATTTATAGGTATCGCACTATATGGAAAGGCTGACACATTGTGGTGTGATTATTCATGCTCAATTTGAGCAATGCCACGGCTCAGGCGGATTATTAATATTTATTTGCAATATACTTTCCTCGCAGTATTGAATAGAAACTGCCTCATTGTAATATTATACGAGTTTTAAGAGTCTTTGTAACTCGTATCCATCATTAATGCATCAGCCTAAGCGGGTTCTTTCATACCATATTATCTCTTTGTTATCCATTGGTGCATTACACAATGATTATGAGCTTTATTATTAATTTATATCGAATACTTAAAAATTAATTTGCTTTACTATAATTATGATTTATTTTCCATTGGGTATTTTCAGTTCTTTCACAAAAACACCGACCAACCATAGCAGGCTGCCATGAAAGACAAGTGTAATTCTCTAAAAGCGTAGCGAAAGTGTGATCTATAGTCATCCTGACTTCGTCTCTTCCAGATATTTAAGTTTGTTCGTCGAAAGATGTTATTAACGCGAGGTTGGATTTGTTTCAGGATCACCAGCACACCTACAAGCTAATGCTCTCCAAGTTTGCCAACCTTTCAGTAAATGCTAAACAATAATATTCTTTCTTCATTATTGAGAATCTTTTCAATATTACATACTCCAATATGCCGTTGGTATAAACTATTCTAAGTCCAATCCTCGAGGAATTTCAATTACTAGGGTCTAATAAGCGAAAATATCTCGCATTAAATAAATACTCGCAAAAACGTTTTACTTTCCAAAATGTATTTGTACTACGTATTAGAAACATAGCTCAAAAATCCAAACGAAAAAAGGCAACCTTTTGTCGTCAATTTAACGAAGTTAAATAAAACATTCATCATTTTCATAGTAGCGGAAAATTAGTCCTTTTAACTCACATGTAGAGCGCTTAATTCTCTTTCATATGATTTTATTTATTTACCAGCCGGAAAGTGAAAATTTATATTTTGCTCGTTGTATTATATTTTAAACACAAAAAGTAATTTTCCACCTTAACCACTTTAAATAAAAAAAAGGAAAAAAATGCATTTCGGTCAAATTTTTCGACAAGAAAATGTTCTATTTTTGAAAACATACTTACAGAATTTAATTTTGATTAGTTTCTTTGAAGTGACTTGGTATCTGAATTTAGTTCATAAATGAATTAGAAAGGTCGAGCACTTCTACAAGTATTAAAAATTTAAGCGCAAATTTTTTATTTATAAGTAAGGAAATTCATTAAGGTTGAAATTTATGCATTGTGTAGGATTAAGTCATTAAATGAAATCTTAAATGTTCCTATATGATGTAATGTGCAAAATATTTCCAGACCATTGAGGGGCGAAAATTTCCGGAATAATGCATTGTGGCCAGACGATTACTTTCCAAATTAGGAAATTACAGGATTGATAGCTACACAAAACTTATTTCACTCAACTACTTTATCAATGGTAAAAGTTCCTTCTGAATTAACCTGAAAGAAGGTTTTCTATCCTTAGTATCACATTAATTTTAGATGTCCGATTCCAATAGCAAAGAGCTAAAAGGAAAATTATTTCTCCTTCGGTGTTCCTTTTTAATGAACGGCCGCCATTTCTGTTAAATTTACGAATAAAATATCCTAAAAATTAGGCATATATCATTGAACTAGTCTGCTACTGCCGTTTAGAACTAATTAAGGTATATTCATACGCAAATCTCTTTAAAGCATATGCAGACCAATTGACTGAAAATTTATTCAATACTCGGTTTTTTAAAAATCGTTTTCATTATTATTTATCGTTTTATGATATTTTGACTGATTCAGTGTATTATTTGATATTTCTATACTCATAATTTGGATTATAAGCTACTAGAGTCATGGCATAAACGTCTCTCTACTATGAAGATCCAAAATCTAATCTAAAAAAATTTAACATCCACCATTGCATCTCCTCTTGCGTCTGTTGCGCTAAATTCCTTTAAAATCTGGTGGATTAATTTTTCATCCAAGTTTACAAAGGTCATTACAACTTTAGTCACACTTTGAAGTAATGCATTGAAGTTCTAGCTGACGGCGCTTTTAAGAATGCTAAATATCTTCTTGAATACTCTGCTGTGAAGCAGAAACACTTCAAATGATTCTATACAATTTCGGTTCTTAGAGTGCTTTACTCTTGTAACAGTTCCAAATATAAATGAGGTCCGTATCCCATCAGGTTTCATTCTGTCTTTCCTTTAAAGCCACTGTATGTACCCACTTTCTTCAAAATCAGAAGCATTTTAGTGGATTGTGTGCAATGCATATGCGTCGTAATGGTCGGAAGAAATTCACCGCTTTCGCGACGCTGGCCAGAAAAGCTGGGGAGGACGGCGAAACACAGTATTTGGGAGGAGGATTCGTGAGAAAGCAATAGAATTGACGCATTCCATTTAATTCAAACGATTCTATGCAATACACAAAAACCAATAGCGTTTCTCAGTGTTTAATACAAATAAGAGCTTTTAGGTTCCTCGATTCATCTTTTCCTGCCGTGATTAATAGCGAGGCTGGTTAGGCATTTCTTGCCATTGGCCCAACTCGTACAGTGCTAAGCTTTGTTTCACTCAAATGCGCATTCTCATTCGATCTCAGTCAATACTCGAAAAAGAGGACGAAGAGGTCATCCCTTTAACTTGATGCCCTTCGGGTTACAAAGGGAGTGCGTTTGCGCTTAAAGATATTCGTGTATCTTCCTATTTATCTTTGGCGAAATTTAAACTGTCGTCCTCGGAGGAAATTAATGACTTTTAGCGCTTCATATTCAATCCCTTTGTGGTGGAGTTAAAATATATATATATATATATATACGCAAGGAACCTATGCTCATCGGAGATTTCGTCTGAAATAATTTCAAAAAACATATTTCTTCGTGAGGAATTAACGATCTATCAACGCACAGAAGTGGAAGAACTTTAATTGCCCTACTTTTAACAGGAAGGAAATGGAGTATTTGAGTGTTATCAAGCGTTAAATGAGTAGATGCAGCAAAGCATATTCTTTTTCGAAGTTTAACGCATCTTGAAGGATCTAAAGTTCTTAGAGCGGCACAATTAATCAAGCAGATTCAGAATTTGAAGAGAATTATTCTTCGTAATAAATATGATATTCTTCTCGACTCAATTTTTGCTATGATTGGAATTTTCATTGGTTATTTTTTCAATGGACACAAATAACCATGTTTAAGTTTTAATTAACGAAATTAGTGATGTTTTTAAAATTTATAATATTAACCACCTCTTTTCCTGTTTCCTCTTTCCTGTTTCCAGGAAATGTCGGTATATTCCATTGTGTTTCATTGGAAATATGAGAATGAAGACTGGATTGTAGTCAACCATTCATCAACGATGAATGGTTGTGAGTGATTGCAAATTTAATTATAATTTTGAGTTTACGTTAAAATAAACCGAACTAAGCGTCGCTGAATTTGTTAAAGAAACAGGCTAATTGGGCAAACATTGCTGCTGGACAGAAAGAGATGTGTCATCGATGCAGGACCTCAACTTAGTGCTTCATAAAGGCTGGCCCGGGTAGTTACTGTATCTTATTTATCTCCCGCCCTTTTTAATTTTTCAGGTATTGATAAACGAACATTAGTTATCTTTTAGTATGAATTGGGATGTTATTATGTTTTGCCCTAAAACTCTATCGTGCTTGCGGTAACAAGGTTTATAACAACGATCGATGGGTCGTTTTTCATGGAAGTAAAGTTGATCCGGACCAAATAAGCATTACTCCTGTTGACAGGTCGATTCAAAAAGTTGGCTTATGAAGATAGTATTTATGAAGGGTATGCGAGACACAAGGGAAAGAAAATGTTAACCCAAATCGGATAATTTATTCACCATGCTTTTAGTATAATAAGAGGTAGGTTCCACTCATGAGATCAAGCTTCAACTTAAATTGTAACTTATGTATATTCCATAAGACATTATCATTTTGTCTTCTCATCCTTAAAAATCAGTTTAAGGTCTTTTTTCTGTTCGATCGTATCATCTTTTGCCTTCGCCAGAGCTAACAAACCACATCTAGTAAACAGCTCCGTTATTACGGAAGTTAAGTATCGGGTGAAAAATTACATTGTTTGAAATTAAAACCAACATGCATCGCGCAGTCAGTCGCTTCGCGGTGCAGGCTTACCTTCAAGGCCGGCTCTATTGTCGTGGGGGAGTAGTCAAGTCATCTCTTCGAGGCGAAAGAACGTGGAGGGAGTCCTTACTCCGAGTATCATCTCCTGCTAGATACCTTGCACATCCCGGGGAAAAAGGTCTTCCTTTTCCCCGATCCCTTTCTCTTCCCCCCCTTCCTGACCACTCCTTTCTTTCTCATACCGTTCCTTTCGCTCTTCCCGCTATAAAATGTCCTCTCCTCCTCCCATACTCCATTCTTTTCTCTCTCCATCCACTCCAATTCCTCGCAATGTCCTCTTGACACGTCACTTCGATCCCCCTGGGGAGGGTGCGGTGTGGGAGTGGGGTAAGATGCTGTTCTCGTCTTCGGCCGTTCCCTTAACTTACCTCCTCCTCCCCGCTCCCCATTTTCCTGCCCTATAAACGCCATTTCACGGCTGCACCTTCGCGTCTAACTCACTCTCTATTTCATTCTCCTCTGCTGCCCGGCCTCTTCGTTCCGCCACTCCTTCGCTGGATGATACGCAAAATATTTGCACCTATTTCACCTAAGGATGGCCTCCCATCACCTTTTTCCAATTATTTTTTTATTTTTTTTCGGTGGGGTGCCTATTTTCGTCCTATCCTCAATATCCCGGAATAATGATGCGTCCCGCGAAATTGGAATACATTTCACCGAACGCAGTCAATTTCGAGTGTAGCTGCGGAAATAGAATTATTTTTTGTTTGCCCCGGGAATACCAAAGTTCAAGTCTTGGTGATTTCGGGATCCAATATATTGTTTATGACGCGAGGCTTAAAGTAAAACTGGACTTGACGTCCTCGCCATATATAATCATTCATTCATTGCCTATTGTTTTCCCAGGGGTGAGAAATGATTTTTTTATGGCATCTTTGTACTAGAAAGAAAACTCTTTAAGTGAATATTTTGGCGGCTTATACGAGCGCACCGGCAGGAAGTGCTAGTCAACGACTTTGATTCTCCAAAGTTATCCTTCTCTCGTAAATTTGTGCTCAATTCGATTCCAAGGAGATGGATTAAAATGGAAATTTTATCCGAGAATAATTAATGAAGAGTGGGAAAATTTCCTGCATCCCCTTTCGTGTTTGTTTATCATAAATACCCTCTCTTTTGAGATAGGTGAACTGTCCGTGAGTAATAAAGCAGCTCATCCCTAAGGCGCCTTAAACCGCTGACTGCATTATGTTCGTTTTATTGTAAAATACCGTTGCTCGTGAATGAAGCTCTGAGGTAATTTTTGGAGAATGAATAATTGTTTTAGACTAAATGACTTCATACCACTACATATACGTTTGACCAAGATTACAGTTTCCCTTGAAAATATTTTTAGGTCCTCTCTTTTATTACGTATGAGGGTAGATATTTAAACCGCTTTGCAAAATTTTATAACGTACTTGTTGAGTCGTTTCTGTGGTAAATACAGCATTTAAACGGAACTATATTTCTCTCTCTATTTTATGAAAATTAATAAAGAAAAGTATAAATAAGTTTCACCGTGTAATTATTACGATGAAAAAATGTGTAAATATTACTAAATTTCACCGTGTAATTACGATTTTTAAAACAAATTGAAAAGTACTTATTTATACGTATTATATAATTTATATATTTATATATTTATATATATTTATATTAATAATTATATATTTATATATATTATACGTATTTTTTTTGAGAGACGCCTATCATAATCAACCAGATGAAATAAATGCAACAGAATCTCCATCTTTATATTCTTTATATTCGAGTACTTATAATTTTGAACTATCATCTATGGTTATTATACCCCCGGACGTTTTTTTATTCGTTGGTTTTGTTTATAGGCAGTTTGTAAAACAGAAATTCAGATAGTCGTTCTTTACTCAACACTTAGGGGAGCTTTGTTTTTAGGCCATTCTTCCCCTTCAAGTTTCATGTAACAAGTGAGTTTCCGAGTTCTTCATAAAGCCTCCTTACATAATAAACAAGTCACTAGCAACCTTTTTTCAATCAAAATCAATTTCAATCCGTAGTTCAACAACAGTAAGAACAATAATATCAATAATATTATATTAATGAATATCAAGAGGAGTCGGGATGGCAATTTACGATATTTTTTAAGGATGCCCGTGGGTCCGCGATTTGCTTTTACACAGGTACCCAATTCAATTTCCATATATTGAGATTTTTTTCGCTTTAATTCCTTCCAATTCTAAACAGACGCCCCAGAAGAATCGAAAATAAATTTCCCAAAATTATTGTGCCCGTTCTGACGCAGTTTTTATCCGCGGTAAAAAATCACTTTTTCAATGAATATTAAATCTAAGTAATTGTACATGCGGATTTCATCCTATCCTTTGGAGAGAGGCAAAGTGAAGAAAGTCTTATTTCCGGTATTTGGAATCGGTCAGGAAACCTGGTACTCTAAATTCTCTTTTACTGTTTTATTCCACGCTACCCTATCCATGCATGCGTGTTTTGCCTCGGTCTCATTTAAAGAGTGTTCCATTTATGCTCTTTTTTCGACTTTAAATATACCATACCTTCGAACATATTTTCTCATGGCTTTATCAGAATACTTCCATTCAGACCATTCACTCTTTTCCCATATACATTGGATGATTTGAATTTCACTCGTTACTCAGCATGACCAAACTATCTGATCTGAATAAAAAGAGACGTTTCAGGCGTGATATGGTGGAATATCATGATTAATTAATTAACTGTGGAAAATTGTCAATTTTAATTAATATCTGAGCTGATTTATTTTATACCTGCTTACAGTAAAGGTTTAACTTGATTTTCGATTTGGTATGCCTTAGGTTGAATCACCCAACTTTAGACATTCTAGATTAACTTTTGGCTTGAAAACTAACAGATGGAATGGCTGTAGAACAAAGAAAATCCAAGTACCCGAATATTTTTATTTAAACCCTAAATGTTACTAATTAATATTTGAGTATTCTTTTGAGTGTTTTTGCGTTTCAGCCAATATGAATGATATGATGCATGTGGATGCGTGGCCTCGTATTTTTGTGCATGCATGACTGATGCACTAATATCCCCCGCCACACGTCTTTTTAGAGGCTTGCGAGGTAGTTTGTAACTATAGATCTACATGTCTATCATGATTAAGTAAACTAAACACATTTTTGTCAGAAACTTTCTCGTCATCATCCTTCTTCTATATTTACTAATAAACCCTCTTAGTAGTGCCTCACATTGCATGGAATTCTCATTTCTTCCATTGAGACTGTTTCTGTAGAAGCCAAAGAGAATATCTGGAAATGATTTATATTCACCAAGTTTTCAGTTTTTTTTTAAATTAATAAAATATAAAAATTGAATAATTTTCCATGTAAATATACCTCTAATATGTGTCATGCCAAATAACTGGTACCTTTTGTTTTTCATGACCACATTTTTCGAAAAAATAAGTATGAATAGACAATATTAATTTCAAAACTGAATTTTGTACCAAATTATATTTTGCCACACATAAATGCTTTCCCTCCTCATTTCAGTGAAGATCCCCAGGCTTTAACATTCATCGGCTGCCCCGTTTGTCCTGTCCCTTTCTCTCTCTTTCCTCACCCATGACTGTTGGGCCCTTCGCCGGCGTCAATCACCTTTATCTCTCTCTCCTATCCCATCCTCTCTAACTTCTCCCCTACAACTACTGTCTTCATTTTCCCTTCGGCATCTTTGTCACTTCCTTTCCCCCTCGCACACACTCTACCTGCTCATCATCTTCCAGGAGTATCTTTTCAAAAGCCAGCTCAAAAGTCACAAAAAGTAATTACTTTTCAAACAGAACTCTGTGCTTTGGAAAAAGCACCTTATAAATGAAATTTTAATCGCATTAAATCTTAATTAGCAAAATGTTGCGTAAAATTATGTCGTAATTTTTATTCGTGTCGTTATTATCGTAACGCAATTGATGACCTGCGGGTAATCAATGGAAGCGATTGTTCCACTTGAAGGAAGTACAATGGAATTCACGGACTTGTAAATGAGTGGTACTGCCTATTGAAAAACACTTCAATATTCCTCCTGAACGATTATAAAGGCACTCACAGTTGCTGTTGTCGATGATCGGCATCAAATGAAAATACGCGCTGGAAATTATTACTTGATTCTTCTTTACTATAATTGAATGTGCCATAATCATCCGTTGTATGTTGTATAGAATCGTTATACTATATTTTTAAGTAGTGAACATTTGCGAACAAGGAAACCGTCTTGAATACCTATGGACATTTCAGTGATATTTCCAACCATAGTGGATTGGAATATGGAGATCATATTCAGTATACCAGGTACGTTCCAAAAGAAATGCAATCAAAATTTCCGCGCCGCTTCTTCTGGTCGGAGTGGGATCAAACAACTTGAAATACGTGAAAGAAACCCTAATCTCTGCCGCAAAATCAATTTTAGTACTCTCAAAGCTGTGGAAGCGGCAGGACCTCAGCTATTGTAAACCTCTCCGCGCCGACCGAGTCACGAAAAAAGTAGAATCGACGATCGAGTAACGTTACGCGATTACAAAGTTTTGTGTTAAACTGAAAACATCTTTCGAGGAGACTAACAAAATGATTCGTGAGGCTTACGGGGATGCTGCTTTGTCCTACTCACAAGTTTTGAGGAGGTTAAAGGGCTTAAAGGAAGGCTGGGGAAAGGTTCATGACGAACAACGCTCTGGGCGACCGTCAACTAGCAAAATCGGCAACAATATGGCTCGTGTTCGACAATTGTTGGGCTCTGACCATCGATTGAGTATCAAGATGATTGCTAATGAACTTGTAGTTACTGTTGTGTTTCGCATTATTTCTGAATATATAGCGATGAGGAAAGTGTGCGCCAAGCTCGTGCCCAAGGTGTTGTCAGGCGACTAAAAGACCACCCGAGCTGAGATTTCAAGTGAATTTAGCAACGTATTGAAAATGAAACTGATTATTTGGACAACGTCGTCATTGGCGATGAAACCTGGGTTTTTGAATACGACCCAGAAACAAAACGCCAAAGCTCTGAGTGGCACACCTTCCAATCCTCCAAGCCCAAAAAGGCAAGAGTGAGCCAATCACAAGTGAAAAACAATGCTCATTGTCTTTTTCAAGGAGTGTCTCAAGGAGTGGTCCATAAGGCGTTTTTTCCTAAAAGATAGAGAGTTAACGCTGCCTACTAGGTGGATGTGCTGGAAAGGCTCCGAAAAATGGTCATCAGGACGAGAAAAGAAATCCCCGCAACCTGGCAACTCCATCACGACAACACGCCTTGTTACAACGCGCTACGAGTCCGCGAGTTCCTGGCCAAACACCAGGTTCCAACGCTATCCCATACCCCTTATAGTCCTGACGTCACCCCAGCAGACTTTTCTGGGCAGGCAGCCCTGAAAGGAACCCGTTTTTCGCCCATAAATAAGATTCAATCAGCCATGATGAAGACCTTGCGAAAGGTCCGTGAAGACGCCTTTCAAGGCGCCTACCGACCATGACTGAGCCGCTGGAAAAAATGTGCAGAGGCCCAAGGACAGTACTTTGAAGATTTTTAAGTGTTTCTGCCAATCTGTTCAATAAATTACTTACAAAAATAATAATTTCGGAAGTTACGCTATAGTCAAGTCTGATGGGACTTAACACTCGTCGGTGGACGGTAACAAGAGCGCTCAAATAACGCCAACAGGGCTATCTCCAAAACATTATTTAGCTGATTCTATTTTAGTTATAATTATAGTTCATTTGATCCAATTGACCTCGGTCAACAGGTTAAAAATAACAACCATTACTAATTGATAAAATGTTGGACATTGATACAAAAACAAATATTATTCAGTTGCTGTAACTGTGTTAAAATCATTTATCATACATTTAGACATCCAAATCATTTTATGGATGCGGAATAATTTGATGATGTACATGTTTGTAACATCAAACTGATTACCTCATGGTAGAGTGCATGGTTGTATATTGGGGTCATTGATGTGGACAGGTTGGTTTAAGTTATGATACACCATAGTTATAATAACGTGCGATTCTTGATTATCCATTCGAATTTCATAAAATAATCATTTTGGCAAGACCGTCTATTCTATTCTTATTAGGAAAAAGGTTAATAATTATTGGAGAATTTGATTCCTCCAATTAATTGTATGTACTTACGCGGTATTATTAAAATAGCAATCTGGACTGTTTGTGTTTACTGCGTTGTTATTAACAGCGTAGTATACACAACTGATTTAATAAACAAAACCTTACCACGTTTTTGTCAACCAAAATTGAACATAACTTTAGTAAGAGGCTTAATTCGTACTATTGATGCTGAAATTTTTTGTCATTGATTAATTTATGGCGGTGTCTCCTATTTCTATGGAAAACCGAAATATTCCTATGGCTCAATCAATGTAGACTGTTACAAAACTCCAGAATTTTGCGATAAACTTAGTCTTGGTAGTCAATATTCGTGAAATATTCAATATTCCTGAATGATGCAAAGTACATTAGACTATTTGCAAACAGGCGCTCAGGAATTTCGTTTTTTACGATGGTTTAGAACTTTGAAACGATGAATATTCATATATGTGTCCCTTCATCAACTCCCTTTTGCCGTTGTGACGGACCCAACTAATGGAAAGAACCTATTGTGTACCGTTGCGAGGCCAATGGGAACCCTGCGTGCGATTCAAATCTCGAGACCACTTCAGTATATTCAAATGAATGGGAAACACAAAAACATGCATTTTTGAACGGAATTTTCAAACACGTATTATGATACAGGTATGCATCGTCTGATAGGTTTGTTGACTTTCATCAGACGTCGATTTCGACCTGCGTGGGGATATTTTGAGTTCAAAACACTTGATTTTTTTAAATATGGGCAGCTAGCCTTTCATAACAAACACTCTCCTTAATTGGAGTGATTTAAATTTTGTCATGATGTTTACCCAAAAAAATACGTCAAAAAATCTTAAGAGTTAAAAGCTTGACTTCTAAAATACTTTAATTTTGATATTATTCTATATTAGGTTTAATACGCAGTTTGTGAAACATGGCAACTGCATTGTACTCGAATAGTGATCGAGATACAGAGTGGTTTTAGGATGCGTGATTCCTAAGTGAAGTGTCGGGACAACCGTGCTTTTGATGAGTAATTGGTTTAGCTGATATTTAGTGGAAATTACTAATTATGGATGACAATGACTTGGTATTCACTTCCATTAATATCAACTTATCACACAACACGTTTAAAAAAATAATGATAATGCTCTGGACGGTAGAAATATGGGTGATAGAAAACAGGGTTGACAAACAGTTTCCGAGTTGTGTGATAGAAAACATTGTCGATGATATATCTGATATTTTTTGCTGTATTTAATTACACCATTAAAATACATAAGTGGGAATGTGTACAAAGCAATTTTAACGAAATTTTACCCTTGCCATCTTGCACACGGTCCAACCGCAAATATTACTATTTTCCAGCTTCTGAACTTTTATTATTCAAGAATAACTATTTTTCTTCCTTTCTGTACTCAATTAAATCATTCCACAAAATACTAATCTCTAGGGGGCATTAGGTATGCCTTTGGAAGCTTCAAATAAGTCGAAATGCGTCGTGTCAATCTCATATTTAACTTTCCATGAAACATAAAATCTTAAAAAAAATGAACAACTTTCTGTGGAATACGTGATTTCTCCAGACGAGTTGGGAGGAAAGTCATAGTAAAGGAGAGATATTTTATTGTATTTTTGAGGCAAAATTTGGAATATGTGATTAGTATTCAATATTTTAGTACATTTATCGATAAATATTTGCTTGGAGATAGAGTGAGCTAAGGAGGAGATAAGGTTCAAAGATGATTTTGTTAATTTTTAAGAATTGTTAAGAAATAAATATGGTGAGTTAACTTGCAAAACTAACGTGGGAGCCCATCCAAACATAAAGGAAGCAATCAATCAGTACATTGAAAAATTGTAGGAATCTTACTTATTACAGTTTCCTAGCGATATAAAATAGGGAATGACTAGATCGCCATATTATATCGATGAATTAAAACAACCGCATAAAATGGATAAAATATAACCTGACACAAATGGACTTTGATGCAGTTTCTTCTATCGCATATGTCGTGATCACAGCAGGAGTACTAGTAGCAATGACTTAATACACTTTTTTTTACAATTACCGCGGCAGTAATCATATACACATATAGATATATCAAATTTCTTATGCGGGAAAACAGAATATAGGAAACTGATAGAGTTTTCGGAAACTAGGGTTCATCTGTTGGGTTACAAAAATATAATGAAAATTTAAGTAGACGTACTTGCATTACCTTGCCATAGTTAGTTTCGATTTAGAAATTGCCACTAGTATTTCTGATCCATGACTGAGAACACTTATAATGAAATCGTAAAAAGCGCTGAGAAAATCCGCTAGTCTTTTTTAAAACTTGCTACTAGAATAGAAGTGTGACAAATATGCTGCAGGAATTAAGGTGGTTGGCCCTGTAGTCACGAGAAGAGCAAATCAATCTAATGCTAATGGATACCATACTATAATTTACTGTTGACCCTGAGGGAATTATTATGGACCCAGACTCCTTAAGTAGCATAAAGCATAAAATAAGGGATATATTTTTAGTGCTGAGAGATTCAAATTCTCATGAATTCCTCACCCAACAGGTAATCATAACAAAGTAAGATATATCTACTTCCACATTTTTAATCCACAAGGAAAGTTAGAAAAATTACTCGTAAAAACCTTTTATTACTTTATGTAGATATCTGTAGGTATGATTTTATCAATATGCAAAATTGTATATCTGTATAAATGAAAGTGTGATGCTATAACGGCCTCCATCACACGCCTTTTTGGCCACTTCCATGTGTCGTGGAGAAATGGACAAATTGGCGACAATCCTTTGCAACCTCTACATTGACAGCGTTATGATAAAATACATAAAATTTGAATGAACATTCTGGTTGGCTTTCCGATCGATTCCTCTACCTAGAATGGGTATTATTGTGCTTGACATACCTTTTCTTATTTCATGTACGAGGTAGTATCGAAAAAATTTGCGTTTGAAAATACTAAGGATATTTAATGATAGGGAAATACTCCGAAAGAGCCTAATCCAATTTACTACATTTCAGATGTTTTTACTGTGTTCACAGTAAAGTAACATCTTCAACCTTTTCCAACCATATACAATGCATGTTTGCTACTTTCAAGTGAGTGCCTTAAAATAAAAGTGGTGTATAGTAAACTAAGACAATGCTCATTATATTCATCTCTGCTTTTTGATATTTATTACCTAAAACTGCCTTAATGCCATGCATCTTTCCTTATGTAAATATGAAGCAGTCGAATGCCATTATCGTATATTTTGTTACACATTTAAAAAAATTGTTAGTATCCACAGGTCAATTTGATAGAAGTGTATCTTGTTTCCCCCATTTAAGTATTGCCTAACATTGGCCTGTGGATAGGAAGAAAGTTAATTTTAATTTTGGGATAATGCTCCGTATTCACAAAGAGACGCCTGCCTCTTTGAGTCTCATATTGCATACTTTAACTATAGGGTCGCGAGCAGAAATAGCATGGTAAGGCCTAACTTGGATGAAATCGTTACCTCTTTCTTTAGGAACCCAGTCAAAGCGTACTCAAGGTCACTTACTCTGCTGGCATACATATAATAGGGCATTTGGCCCTGAGAATCGTGTTAACAAAGTGAGTTCCATCGATAATTGCGAGGCACATAGAAATCTCACAAAGAGGATGGCCCGCTTCACTAATTGCACAACTCCCTATCAGCCAGCCCACTGGCCAACGGAGAAATTTACTTCTGTCCCCGTAGACCGATCCGGCCAAGTCAGTATCACCGAGGGCACACCAAAGACGAACAGACATCAAAAACACTTATACTGTAAATTGGAATCAACAACCCTCTTGACTTTTGGAAGGACGAGATCTAGTGACGAAGCTCGTAACGTGAAAGTCAATAAAATGAACATTAAAAACCTAATAGGCAGAGTAAAGCAAAAGTTAGGCGATACATCAAAGAGGGAGACACACACGAATGAAACCATTCCTCATCTCGGGGACGTGATGGGAATGGAATAGTAAGTCTGGTGCTTGAGTGCAAAACCGCTTGAGCCAAACAATATTCGTTTTTGGCCATTTTGTCAAAACGCGGTTTCGAGCAACTTAAGGGTACGTGAAAACATTTGCTTGAAGTAGCAACTGATGGGTGACAACCTCAGAACATGAAAAATTAGGCAGGTAAACAATAGAAATCTTTGAAATATAGTCTAAAGCCTAACTTTAAAACCTAAGTTTAAAAATTAAATGTATGAGAAAAATGAGATTCAGCGTAAAGAGAAGTGTGGAATAGACAATGATCATGTGCCTCAAAGTGATGTAAGATGTGGATAGATTGGGGAGAATTTGTGACATAATTGATTCGCCAAGAATATACGTGATCAGTGCAAAAAATGCGCGAACTGCTGCAATCTGGCGGCGATGACGCGGACTATAGCCCCGCCCACTAGCGGCGCTAGTTTCCTGAGACCCAATGCTCGTTGGGCTGTGCGTATGGTGTCAGTTATGTTACTTTTTGTTGTCCTTGTTTTTACTCTTTGTCGAAAATGGAAATTGACGAAATCACGGAGCAAAGAATCAACATCAAGTTTTTTGGTTAACTGCGGTAAAAATTATCGAGTAATTACATCCGTTTTCAAGTGGATTAAACGTTTTAAAAAAGGCCGACAAGACGCCACGGATGATGCAAGGCCGGGACGACCTTCAACCACCTGTGTTGGCGACATTGATCGTGTGCGGTCCCTTGTCCTTACCGATCGTCGTAAAACTGTCGAAGAACTGAATTTAGGAAAATCAACAGTGCACACAATTTAAACCGAACATGAAGGATGTTCGACATGACGTTCGTCTTCATCATGACAATGCACCTGCACTTTCAGCATTGATTGTTAAACAGTTACTGGCAAATAAATTAATCACCATCCTTGATCATCCTCCTTATTCGCCAGATCTTGCCCTCTGCGACTCTTTCCTATTCCCAAAATGAAAAAAAAATGTAATGAAGGGACATCACTGGGAAGATGTGGACACAATAATGCAAGAAACGACGAGAAAACTAAAAAGCTTTACTGCCGAGGACTTCAAAGGGTGCTTTACACAGTGAAAAAGAAGATAGAATAAGTGCATAGCGACGAATGAAGATTACTTTTAAGGGGATAAAATCAACATAGCCTAAATATTGCAAAATAAAGTTTTTATGGCCTCAGTTCGCGTATTTATTGGACAGACGTCCTATAAGAATGATAACTGCGTTCAGAGCAGTCACCATTAGGAAGACAAGACACACAGAAGTTGACCAATTAAGAC
Organism: Hetaerina titia; assembly: GCA_037158775.1. Taxonomy (NCBI): domain Eukaryota; kingdom Metazoa; phylum Arthropoda; class Insecta; order Odonata; family Calopterygidae; genus Hetaerina; species Hetaerina titia. The sequence goes on along the minus strand of CM073772.1, from coordinate 72,030,832 downwards.
AGAATTGAGAAGGAAGATGCATGAGAGCATAAAAGAAACATCATTAAATGAACAAGGGCAGAGGGTTTTCCGGTGAACATATACTTTGATCGAAATACTGATGAATGTTTGAGATTCCCATTTTTTACGTTATTTTCTGATTTTTTCCATGTGTGAAGCCGCGCGATAATATTACCGTTGCTGTCGTGTGTACTTGATAACTTCAGAAATACTGGCCTGGCTATTCGACGTCACCTCCATTTTCCAGACGCGGCATAGCGTTTTGCTTCCCAGTCTTCCCTCCCTAAAATATCCTCTCCGCCCACTCCCTTTTCATCCACATCCCCACACCTAATCTCTTTCCCACGCCTTTCCCAGCCTACTTTCCCCGCCCCCACACCGTTTCGTCCCTTTGATAACCGCCATATATCACAAAACCAATTGCCATT